>JBBGZY010001342.1:0-547500 GCA_037952925.1 Lithobates clamitans | reverse complement strand
CGTAGCATTATGATATCGTTTACAATATTTGTATGTGTTTGCATTGTCACTTTTGTACATTGTATTGGAGTCCTATATTCAGCCTTTTAGCACATAGCACTTTTATTGTTGATTTATTTATCTGTTAGCCATCACTTAGAGCGCAGCACCATCTATTAATTTTATCGACGTCCCCAAACTGTTCCCACAAAGTAGGGAACATGAAATTGGCTAAAATGTCTTGGTGTGCTGACGCCTTAAGAGTTCCCTTCACTGGAACTAAGGGGCCAAGCCCAACCCCTGAAAAACAACCCCCACACCATAATCCCCCCTCCACCAAATGATTTGGACCAGTGCACAAAGCAAGGTCCATAAAGACATGGATGAGCAAGTTTGGGGTGGAGGAACTTGGGTTTGGCCCCTTAGTTCCAGTGAAGGGGACTCTTAAGGCATCAATATACCAAGACATTTGGGACAATTTCATGCTTCCAACTTTGTGGGAACAGTTTGGGAATGGCCCCTTCCTGTTTCAACATGATTGCGCACCAGTGCACAAAGCAAGGTCCATAAAGTCATGGATGAGCGAGTTTGGGGTGGAGGAACTTGATTGACCTGCTCAGAGTCCTGACCTAAACCCGATAGAATACCTTTGGGATAAATTAGAGTGGAGACTGCGAGCCAGGCCTTCTTGTCAAACATCAGTGCCTGACCTCACAAATGCTCTTCTGGAAGAATGGTCAAACATTCCCATAGACACACTCCTAAACCTTGTGGACAGCCTTCCCAGAAGAGTTGAAGCTGTTATAGCTGCAAAGGGTGGGCCAACTCAATATTGAACCCTAAGGACTAATGCCCTGTACACACGGTCGGATTTTCCGACGAAAAATGTGTGATAGGACCTTGTTTCGGAAATTCCAACCGTGTGTGGGCTCCATCACACATATTTTATCGGAATTTCCGACACACAGTTTGAGAGCTTGCTATAAAATTTTCTCGACAACAAAATCCGTTGTCGGAAATTCCAATCGTGTGCACACAAATCCGATGCACAAAGTGCCACGCATGCTCAGAATAAATTAAGAGACAAAAGCTATTGGCTACTGCCCCATTTATAGGCCTGACGTACGTGTTTTACGTCACCGCATTCAGAACGATCGGATTTTCCGACAACTTTGTGTGACCGTGTGTATGCAAGACAAGTTTGAGCCAACATCCGTCGGAAAAAAATCCATGGATTTTGTTGTCGGAATGTCCGATCAATGTCCGACCGTGTGTACAGGGCATAAGGCTGGGATGCCATTAAGGTTCATAACATTATATATGCTGTATATATACACACAAACCTACTGTATACCTAGACTCATACACACGCAAGTGTCTTTTGAACTTTGGGCTGCACACCTATCATATCCCTATATGTGTATACAATATCCAGTACAAATACTTCAACCATAAAAAGTGATAATCAGTACCAGATTGTGTGAATAATCGTATGAAATACTAGATATTATAGCAACCAGAGTGATCCTGTGTAATATAAATTAATATACATAAAAACAGAAAAATAAAGAAAAGTGCGTGCATGCTGTTGTGGAAATTTTATTATGTGTATTTCATGGATTGTTGTCATCTGTCTCCCTGTGTCTGATATAACCAAGGAGCGATCTAGCAGAGCACACTTGGGTTGAATCTGGACCAGCATTAAAACCATCAGTATGAAAACCTTCTCATGGACTTGGAGACGTGTTCTCTGTGTGTGGGCGCCTTTGCCGGTTTGTAAGTATCAAGCGCAATGTGCTGAGCTTCTTGCCTTCAAATGTCTATGCACATTAGAGAAGCGATGTCCGCATAATGAGAATAACATATTATAACTCTGTTCTGGCTATGCTATCCCTTTTGGATACATACCTATTTTTATAAGAGGACATTGATATCTGCCTTGTCGGTGTACTCGTACCATATATTGACAACACCAGTAGCAATGTCCCCACAGATCTTCTCAAGCTTGTAAGAACAAGTAGAATGATCTTACTAGTGACTGGTTACTCTGATCTGTATTGAGTGGGTTCCATGCCGACCAAGAAGGTGGATGTGGCTGGGCGGAGAGCAGCGTACATGCCTCAAGTGGATGAGACATGTGCACTTCTCCCTCCTACTCCTGTGGAGGCCCTCCCCTTAAGTGTCATTTCCTGTGTAGTGTCATTTCCTGTGATGTAAATTTGTATGGAGGAAGTGATTGGCTGTTGGGGCCATGACTTAATGTTTATCACTTCCTTTTGTTGCCGATGAATAAAAGGTGCCTGTGCCCATGGGAGCAAAGCAGATGAAGGAGCGATGGAGCTAAGATGGTGACTATGTCTGTTTACTGGGGAAAATGCGGGAGACATGGGTTGTTTAAAGATGCATTATACCAAAAGGCTAAAAGGGCGCTTAAAGCACAAGAATATAGTGGAATTTCCATGACAATGCTTAGTGAGCCAGGGCGTAAGTCACCAAGCATTTGTGACGGACAGTGGCCGCCTTGGATGTGGGCATTATGGAGATCGTTTGTACACAGCGCTGTTGTTACTTTACAAAGCTCATAAGTGCAATTTTAATGAACCACTTGATGAAGATTCCCCCCTCCCTTCATGACCAGACCATTTTTTTGCAATACGACACTTTAACTGACAATTGTGCAGTCATGCAATGCTGTAAATAAATCAAATTGCTAGTGGTATTTGATCACCTCTGTGATTGTTTATGGCTCTAAGAACACCATCCTTACAGTCAAGCACAGAGGTGGAAACCTTATGCTTTGGAGCTGTTTCTCTGCTAAAGGTACAGTCCGATTATGCCGCATTAAGGGGCCAATGGATGGGGCCATGTATTGTAAAATCTTGGATGAGAACTTTCTTCCCTCAGCCAGAACACTGAAGATGGGTCGTGGAGGGGTCTTCTAACATGACAATGACCCAAAACATACCGCCAAGTCAACAAAGGAGTGGCTCAGGGAGTGGCTCAAGAAGAAGCACATTAACCACTTGCCGACCGGGCCATACCCGAAAGATGGCTATAGCGTGGTCGGCTTATTCTGGGAGGGCATCCATGGATGTCCTCCCAGAATCCCGCTCTCGCGCGCCCCCTGGGGCGCGCACTTGAGAACATAACCCGGCGCATCAAGGATCTTGGTAAACAGCCGCTGATCGGAGCGATCACATGTATACAAACTGGCGTCATGTCATGACGCCGATTCCTCTCTCCCCTCTGTGTACCGATCGATACAGTGTCAGAAGAGAGGGGGAGAGAGCAGATGGCAGCAGCGCTGTGGGTTGGATCTGTAGTGCTCACAGCGCTGCTCTGTGACAAATACAATCACATCCATCCATCCATCCATCCATGCTCAGCCATCCCTCCATACTCTAATACCCTGCAATACCGTGCAATACTCTGCAATACCCTGCAATACTCTGCAATACCCTGCACTACTCTGCAATACCCAGCCATACTCTGCAATACTCTGCAATACCATGCAATACTCTGCAATACCGTGCAATACCCTGCAATACTCTGCAATACCCTGCACTACCCTAGCACTACCCCTCAACCCCTCAATACGCTGCAATACCCCACAATACTCTGCAATACTCTGCAATACCCCGCAATACTCTGCAATACCCTGCAATACTCTGCAATACCCCGCAATACTCTGCAATACTCTGCAATACCCTGCAATACCCAGCCATACTCTGCAATACTCAGTGATACCCAGACATACTCTGCCATACCCAGTCATACTCGGCGATACTCAGTGATACCCAGCCATACTTGGCGATACCCTGCAATACCCTGCCATGCTGAGCCATACTCGGCCATGTTCTGCCATGCTCAGCCATACTCGGATGTACTCGGCCTCTGTATGTGGCCAGGCTGTGGAAGTCTCACACATGTGGTATCACCGTACTCAGGAGGAGTAGGAGAATCTATTTTGGGGTGTCATTTTTGGTATGTGTACATGTTATGTGTTATAAATATTGTATAAATGGACAACTTTGTTTAAAAAAAAATGCGTTTTAACCACTTCCCGCCCGCCGGCCGTCATATTACGTCCTTGACTTTGTGCGGGGTTATCTGAATGATGGGTGCAGCTACAGGCATCATTCAGATATCAGCTTTTTCAGCCAGAGATTCCCTACACCATAGGAATGATCATAGCAGCTGTTTCACTGCTTGATCGTTTTTGCGGGAGGCAAGAGGGGATATCCCCCCCTTCCTGCTGCCCTCCCGTGCTTCTACTGACTCACCGCTACGATTGAAGCCAGGATCGTTTTTTTTTTTTTTTTTATTTCAGGCCTCCCAGCCTAGAGGTGAGATGTGGGGTCTTATTGACCCCATATCTCACTGTAAAGAGGACCTGTCAGGCCATATTCCTATTACAAGGGATGTTTACATTCCTTGAAATAGGAATAAAAGTGATCAAAAAAATTTTTTGGGGGAAAAAAGTGTCAAACTAAAATAAATAAAGTAAAATGAATAATAATAAGAAAACATATTTTTTAAAGGGCCCCTGTCCGTGTGCTTGCATGCAGAAGTGAACACACACGTAAGTCCCGCCCACATATGAAAACGGTGTTCAAACAACACATGTGAGGTATCGCTGCGAACGTTAGAGTGAGAGCAATAATTTTGGTCCTAGACCTCCTCTGTAACTCAAAACATGTAACCAGTAAAAAATTTTTAAGCGTCGCCTATGGGGATTTTTAAGTAGTGAAGTTTGGCGCCATTCTACGAGCGAGTGAAATTTTGAAGGGTGACATGTTAGGTATCTATTTACTCAGGGTAATTTCATCTTTCACATTATGCAAAAACATTGGGCTAACTTTACTGTTTTTTTTTTTTTTTTTAAGTACAAACCTGTTTTTTTTCCCAAAAAAAGGGCGTTCAAAAAATTGCTGCACAAATACCATGCGAGATAAAAAGTTGCAACAACCGCCATTGTATTCTCTAGGGTCTTTGCTAAATAAACATATATAATGTTTTGGGGTTCTATGTAATTCTCTAGCAAATAAATGATGATTTTTACATGTAGGAGAGAAATGTCAGAATTGGCCTGGGTGCTCCAGAATGCCTGAAGGTGCTCCCTGCATGTTGGGCCTCTCTATGTGGACACACTGTGTAAAAGTCTCACACATGTGGTATCACCATACTCGGGAGTAATAGCAGAATGTGTTTTGGGGTGCAATTTGTGGTATGCATATGCTGTGTGTGAGAAATAACCTGCTAATATGACAATTTTGTGAAAAAAAAAGAAAAAAAATCTTGATTTTGTAAAGAATTGTGGGAAAAATGACAACTTCAAAAAACTCACAATGCATCTTTCTAAATACCTAGGAATATCTTCTTTCCAAAAAGGGGTCATTTGGGGGGTATTTATACTTTTCTTGCATGTTAAGGTCTCAAGACATTAGATCATTAGTACTTCAGGTGTGATCAATTTTCAGATATTGGCACCACAAGCTTTTGGACTCTATAACTTTCACAAAGACCAAATAATATACACCAATTTGTACTTATTTTTACCAAAGATATGTAGCAGTATAAATTTTGGCCAAAATTTATGAAGAAAAATTACGAATTAGCTAAATTTTATAACGGAAACAAAGAAAAATTCATTTTTTTACGGAATTTTCAGTCTTTTTTTCTTTTATAACGCAAAAAATAAAAAACCCAATGGTGATTAAATACCACCAAAAGAAAGCTCTATTTGAGTGAAAAAAGGACAAAAATTTCATATGGGTACAGTATTGAATGACTGAGTAATTGTCATTCAAAATGTGAGAGCAGTGAAAGCTGAAAATTGGTCTGATTAGGAAGGGGGTTTAAGTACCCAGTTTTCAAGTGGTTAAGGACATGGAGTGGTCTAGCCAGTCTTCAGACCGATATCCTATCGAAAATTTATGGAGGGAGCTGAAACTTAGACTTACCTGGTTCTTTCCCAAATGTTGGTGCAGAAGCAGCCAGGCACACAGTATTATCCTCTCTTTCTGGCTCAATTAATAGTCTATGGGATGAATTGTATGTGTTTTATTGCTGAAAAAAATTGGATGGGGTGAAGGGTAGCATGAGAACCCCCCCAGTCTTTGTGAAAGAATCAGGAAAGATAGCTGGCATCGGTTTTTTTGTGAAGGCCACCTCTGATAGAGTGATTACCAAGGCCTTCCAAAGAAAGTAAAAAAAAAAAAACTGAACACAGTCACTGGGGCTCTGAGTCCGGGTTGGTACCCACAATGCCACAGGATCACCAGATGCCTCCTTCCAATATCCATCAGCACTCTTCAGTGAGGGAGAAATTAAAGCTCACAATGCCACAGGAAAGATCGACAATTCCTTCCAACTTCCATCGGTCACTCTTCAGTGAGCTCCCCAGACCAGGTCCTCATATGAAAACCTTTAGATAGGTACACCAACTATGCCACAGCTGTGACCTTATTGAACAAACTGCAGTGCTCAAGCAACCTGCTCATAGGGTCTCTAACTGGATAAGGACTCCTCCAGCAGGACTGGACCCAGGACTATCTCACACTGCTCCAGGCATGAGACTAATGATGGGCTCTCCAGCCACCTACTGGGCACACCCCCTCAGGGATTGGCTGAAACACCATAAATATTCATACACCCATCTGCCTTTCCACCCACTGTGATTCTAGAACCCACTAGAATACAGAGGGAAATACTCAAACCAGGAGCCTCTGAGACACTGAACAGTCTAAAGCACCTGCTCCACTGGTTAAAGCGAAGCCAAACTCAATTTGCCTAAAGTCATAAATGTTGGACAAGCTCTTTATTTAAAGCTATAAAAAAATTGTCCCTCTTGTCCATCAGTCATGATGCAGGTCATCCTATGTCCGTCACCCGGCAACTTGCCGAAAGATGCCCCAGCATACATGAGCAATGCCAAAATTACTCATAGCTAAATTACACTTCCCTGAGCTGTCATAGGACTATAGCCATATTTGGTCAATTTCATTGCCTAAACATGGCCAGTGGTCATATTTTGGGCAGTGATGTAATTGATGTAACTAGTATACTTGCCTATTGGGTAAGTGACGGTTATTCCCAGCAACATCATTGGTTCCTACTAATGAGGTGGGTGCAAGAACCTGTGACTTCCTTAGAATCCAGTGATATCAGGATGCTGTCACATATAGAAACAGTACTACTTCTACTGTATATATGATGCTCGGCTCCCATTGGCTCATCCCTAGTGGTGATCTTAAGCAAATGTGTGGAAAGAACTTTGTCTCTTTGAAGAAGCTACAGTAGAGTAAACTGTTACATTCCTTTCTGGATGAGGCAGCATGTTATACACGTCAGAATTTCACCAGATTCTATAAAAGGTGCAGGTTTCTATTTAAACTTATAGTGGTGGCTGTGTGTGCAGAGGGCTAATTATTCAGTAAACCTGCCTCAGTCGTAATCACTCCCAGTCTGCCAGTGCTTAAGTTAACTAAGAAGCTGACAACGCAGAACGCATCCAGCGCCTTGAGGCGATTCAGTTCACATTTGCATCGCTTTACAAATCATTCATTCATTCATTCGTTAAATTGTTGCCCTACAAACTGGAAAATCTATTTACAAGGTGAGGTTGGGGGCATAGTAATCAAATACTGCTGGTAGTAGAGTGATCTGACAGTTTAAAGTGTCCATCTGTTCAGCATTCATACCATCTCCTCCTCGTTATTAATGACTATCAGGTGGGCCTCCTTGTCCTCGCAGTCTTTCTTGGAGGCGTTCCATGGTTTTGAGTCTGAAGACAAGTAGTAACAGCTGAGTGCATAGTGTGTCCATCTCTCACTGCATAATGGATTAGAAGAGCCTGACGGAGCAAGAAAGAGAATTATGAGAGTCGTGCTGGATTGTCTTGCTTATAGTCAGACAGTTCAGCCAAGATGGTAAAATTATAATAAAAGCCCAGATAGCAAGGATAACTTGCCACACATTTGTGGCAGTGTTGAATTGTAAGTCTGTTAACTTGTTGCACATTTTCACTGGCAAGTTGTACACATGCAGAGCACTTAAAGTTCTAGTTGACACTTTTACAATTTTTAGAAAATTTGAGTGGGAAGTCTCTAGCAAAAGCAAAGTTGCAATGGTGAGTCTACAGCAAGAGCTCTGCAAGTCTACAGCATGAAAATTCAACCACAGTGACCCCTGTGGTGAGGTGACTATTGACAACATAACTGAACCAGAACTTGCAGCAGAATGCTTGAAAAGAAAGTTGATCTAGAGCAGGGATATGCAATTAGCGGACCTCCAGCTGTCCCATCATGCCTCTGCCTCTGGGTGTCATGCTTGTGGCTGTCAGAGTCTTGCTATGCCTCATGGAAATTGTAGTTCTGCAACAGCTGGAGGTCCGCTAATTGCATATCCCTGATCTAGAGTCATGCAATGTGGACTTGCTGCAACTGTGCAACAAGCTCGTGAAGTCTAGCAATAGCTTAGCGAGTAATTTTCCAATTTGCAGCACAATTGCTTGCTCTGGGATGAAATCACAGATAAAAGACATCACATCCCTGAGTCAGACCCAGGATTTGTATTTGTCTTTGAAATGCCATCAATGTGTTCCTGCACACCTGTGTCTCCACCCAACTTTGTGCGTCACAGCTTTTCTTGCATTTTCCATAATATAAAATACATACAAAATCCAAATGCTGGGAGACTATTAAAATAGGCACAGCAGGCAGACTTAGAAACAAAATGTAACCAGTGTTTTCTCAGACAGCCAACCTGAGGTGAGCTTTTATCAGTGGATTGACCTATCTTTGACCAAACATGGAGGCCATGTTCTGAAAAGGCCTTCAAGCAGCCAGCACCAGGTGAGCTTTAATCAGTGGATTGGACCTACAGTAGTTTTAACCCAGTATGAAGGCAATGTTCTGGAAGGTCTTTCAACCAGCCAACCCCAGATGAACCTTAATCAGTGGATTTGGACCCAGCTTTAACCAAACATGGAGGCAATGTTATGGAAGGTCTTTCAACCAGCCAACCCCAGGTGAGCCTTAATCAGTGGATTGAACCTAGAAAACAAATGTCATAGGTTTTATATTCACATTTTTCAGTTTTTTATACACCTAGTGCAAATTTTTTTCTTTAGAATAACTTCTTAAAACATTCGACAGACACCAGAAGCCTTCAATGACAGATTCAACCTTAATTATTTCGGATTTTCGGATGAATGCATTTTGAAACAAAACAAAATAAATAAAAACGAATTTAGGGAGTAACTACATAAATTTATTTTTCGGGCGAAAACGAAATTCCGAAACGAAATATTTCAGTGTGCACATGTCTAAGGAAAAGAATGGTTAGCTGTTGCAGCAGTGATTTGTATTGCAGCTTGTTCAAGGAGGTCATGGCTGCCTGTAATGGGGCGCAGACGGCTTCCACCCTGGGATTGGCCTCCGAGATGCAGTGGCAGGGCATCACATAGATGTCCTTTATAGTGGTATTGGTAGGGAACAGGAGCAGGGAAGTCCTCAGATTAATAAGCTGAACCACTGGGCATAGAACTAGTACTATGCCAAAGCATCCACACCGCCAGTACTCCCAGGCTTCATCTGGGATTCTTGCTCTTCGAGGGGTGTGCCGAATTCTGTTTGAATGTGGACATTTCTTGCTTCAAGGAAGACACATCCAGGGCAAGCTCCCATATGGCCTTCTGTATGGCCGGCAGGGGTGAAGGAGCCAAGGCCTCCTTTTTTAGGCGTAGCGGTTCATGCCTCTTTGTAACCGCCATGGTTGCTTCCACATTTTTCTGTTCCATGTCTACTACTGTATAGTTAACTGAGAGGGTGTGTGCACTTTGATTCATTCCTGTAGGGCTCTCCTGACTGCGCGGCTGTCCCCACCGCAAAGCTTTATCACACTAAAATAAATCGTGCTTAATCATATAATGTCCATAAATACACATATGTGAGTCCCTGTTGGGTAAATCCGTGACTTTCACCGCAATAAACCCGTCACCATAGGAAGATTAAAGGCTTACCAGACAGCCCTTAGTAAAAGGCATGAAAAACCTCCACTTTGGATGTTGTCCCTTCTGTGGATGGGTCTCCTCCGGAAGCGTTGAATAAGTAACAGCAGACGGTCATCAATGGAAAGAGTTCACTCACAGCGATAATGAGTATCCAAAAAAGAAGAAATGCTCCAATAGTGTAAAAAGGTTTGACTCTCCTCCTCTGCTGCCACTTCCAGCAACGTCTCCTCTCTGGGATGCCTACCCATTGCCCAGGCGGGAGGAGTTGCTTACGGCACTAGGTCATGACAAGTTTTTCTCTACCCTTGACCTGACAAGCGGTTACTGGCAAGTCCCAGTGAGGGACCAAGACAGCGAAAAGACTGCCTTAATCACGCCCCTGGGACTATTTGAATATAATCAGATGCCCTTCAGACTGAGTATTGGTCCCAGTACATTACAGCGTTTGAAGGAGAGGTGCTTGGCGGATTTAAATTTGGAGCCTGTACTACTTGGACGATATTATAGTTTTCTCCAAAACATTCAAGGACCATATCCAACATCTGGACTTGGTCTTTACCTGTTTAACCCAGTATGGGTTTAAACTCAAGCCCAGTAAGTGCTGCCTAATGCATCCAACCCGGCCAAAGTCCAGGCATCACAGGATTGGCAATCCACAACGACTATTACTGAACTGCACTCTTTTCTGGGGCTGGTGGGATACTATCGGTGTATTCCCAAGTTCGCACAAATTGCTGCTCCTTTCACCCAGCTACTGAGCAGCTATTCAACCCAAAAGAAAGGAGGGCTGTCACCTTCATGCCAGTCCAGTTATTTTTTTTTCAATAGCCGGAAAATGCAACTGTAATTTCACATTTTAAATGGTTTTTTTTTGTTAGTTTTTTTTAGAAATGTTGTTCTATGCATGCTACAGATGCACCACTTTATAGGCACACTAAGGGGCCCCATAGGCACTATATTTAAAGGAATTTTTCATTTTTATAATTGCACTTTAGGCATCATTAAAATCACTGCTTCTGAAAAAACAATTGTGTTTAAAAAAATTAGTTTTGCATTGGTACATGTCCCCCAGGGCAGTACCTAGACCCCCATACCCTCTTTATGGCTGAGCAGGGGTGTGTTCGGCCCATCTCTAGTCAAGATCTACCCACTGTTGAGTACAGAAGAGGACCCATGAAGTCAGGACCCACTCACTGCTGAGGACAGAAGAGGACACATGAGGTCAGGACCTATCCACTGATAAGGACAGATGAAGATCCATAAGGTCAGGATCCACCCACTGCTAAGGACAGAAGAAGACCCATGAGGTCTGGATCCACCCACTGCTAAGGACAGACGAAGACCCATGAGGTAAGGGTCCACTCACTGCTGAGGACAGAAGAGGACCCATGAGGTCAGGACCCACCCACTGCTGAGGACAGAAGACAAACAGTGAAGTCATGTTGCCAGACAGAAGACCTTTAGAAAATCGTTACATAAACACACTGTATGTATGTATGTATATATATATATATATATATATATATATATATATATATATATATATATATATATATATATATATATATATATATATATATATATATATATATATATATATATATATATGTATATATATATATATATATATATATATATATATATATATATATGTATATGTATATATATATACATATATATATATATATATATATATATACACACACACACACACAGTATATATATATATATATATATATATATGTATTGTATCTCACAAAAGTGAGTACACCCCTCACAATTTTGTAAATATTTTATTATATCTTTTGACAACACTGAAAAAATTGCACTTTGCTACAATGTAAAGTAGTGAGTGTACAGATTGTATAACAGTGTAAATTTTCTGTCCCCTCTAAATAACTCAACACACAGCCATTAATGTCTAAACCGCTGGCAACAAAAGTGAGTACACCCCTCAGTGAAAATGTCCAAATTTGCCCCAGTTAGCGATTTTCACTCCCCGGTGTCATGTGACTCGTTAGTGTTACAAGGTCTCAGGTGTGAATGGGGAGCAGGTGTGTTAAATTTGGTCTTATCACTCTCACTCTCATACTGGTCACTGGAAGTTCAACATGGCACCTCATGGCAAAGAACTCTCTGAGGATCTGAAAAAAAGAATTATTGCTCTACATGAAGATGGCCTAGGCTATAAGAAGATTGCCAAGACCCTGAAACTGAGCTGCAGCATGGTGGCCAAGACCATACAGTGGTTTACCAGGACAGGTTCCACTCAGAACAGGCCTCGCCATGGTCCACCAAAGAAGTTAAGTGCACCTGCTCAGCGTCATATCCAGAGGTTGTCTTTGGGAAATAGACGTATGAGTGCTGCCAGCATTGCTGCAGAGTTTGAAGGAGTGGGGGGTCAGCCTGTCAGTCCTGCTCAGACCATACGCCGTACACTGCATTAAATTGGTCCCAGAAGGAAGCCTCTTCTAAAGATGATGCACAAGAAAGCCCGTGTCCTTAGTCCAAGCAGACTAAGGACATGGATTACTGGAACTTGTCCTGGGGTCTTATGAGACCAAGATAAACTTATTTGGTTCAGATGGTGTCAAGCGTGAGTGGCAGTAACCAGGTGAGGAGTACTAAGACAAGTGTGTCTTGTCTACAGTCAAGCATGGTGGTGGGAGTATCATGGTCTGGGGCTGCATGAGTGCTGCCAGCACTGGGGAGCTACAGTTCATTGAGGGAACATGAATGCCAACATGTACTGTGACATACTGAAGCAGAGCATGATCCCCTCTGTTCAGAGACTGGGCCGCAGGGTAGTATTCCAACATAACGACCCCAAACACACCGAGAAGCTAAGGGTAAAGGTGATGGACCCAGACCTAAATCCTATTGAGCATTTATGGGGCATCTTCAAAGGTGGAAGAGTCTCTAACATCCGTCAGCTCCATGATGTCGTCATGGAGGAGTGGGAGAGGACTCCAGTAACAACCTGTGAAGCTCTGGTGATCTCCATGCCCAAGAGGGTTAAGGCAGTGCTGGAAAATAATGGTGGCCACACAAAATATTGACACTTTGGGCCGTAAAACCGGTATTTACAAATGCAGTTAAAAACACTCACAGAAAGGTAGTAAAACAAGCTCATCCGCCCACACAGACGTGGCGGTAGGTCCCCTGTCACAGCTCTCCTGGATCTAGCTGACCAACCAGCAGTAGAGGGAAAGACAGATGCCAGAAGCAAGATGGCTGACCAAATTCCAGGTCCAGCTTGGAGCACATGCACTAGAGGTGACGTCAGAAGGGGGCAGTTACATGTTTCGGAGCGAAAAAGCTCCTTTGTCAGACATCTTGCTTCTGGCATCTGTCTTTCCCTCTGCTGCTGGTTGGCTACTGAAGATCCAGGAGAGCCAAGAAAGGGGACCTACCGCCACATCTGTGTGGGCTGATTTAGTGTGAGCTAGTTTTACACTACCCTTCAGTGTGTGTTTTTAATTGCATTTGTTTAATAAATACTGGTGTTACTGCAGTTAGAAGCACCTCTCTTTCTTTTTATATTCCTCTAGAGTTTGCTTCTACCCATTTGAGTGCTGCTCAAGTGCCCTCTGTGCATCCTCCAGTTCTTATTTCCTTTGGATGGTAGCCCAGAGAACCAGGATATCCAGAGGTTCCATTCATACAGAAGCTCCCTATATACCTCCACCCATATAGCTGAAGGAGCTAAGCTGGCAACCAATGAGTCTTTTTACATCCAATATTAGATAAAGTGTGTGGCTCTTGGTGGCACCAGTTGTACAGTGCTGGAAAAGTGGTGCTGAAGGGGAGTTTATAGAAAATGTGTTAAAGTATAAGGGAACAAACAAACAAAAAACAGGGGTTAGCTGAGAAGTATGAAGAAACTGGGAGGTACTATGAAGAAACTGGGAGGTAGTAGAGGAGAGGAGAAGAATGGGAGGAGAACTCCATTGTGCTGCTAGGATTATAGGGGTAGAAGGGGCATCTAGATGTGACTGGAATTTTAGGGTTTTGGTCAAAGTGAAGATGCTATTGTAATCAAAAAGTAGAGCATCTAATAGTTCCTATTTCAGTCTGATCCTGCTCAATAGCCAGAGTGGAGAAGATATACTCTACTTCTAAATCATACACCAGAAGGCGTCATTTTATTTTAAGCATCGATGGACTTGTGATGCATCCAGTCTGTCCAAGTTTATTATTATTATTTTCTTTTTGATTGAAAATGTATACTTTATTTTGCATAAAACTATACAAAAAACAAATATTTCAACAGGGTACATTCCACTCTGTACTGCGACGCAGCGCATAAATACACTACATAACAATACAGTTCCAAGCATACAAAAAAATTATATTCATCCTGCGGTATGATGCCTAACGTTTTGTGCAGAGTACTATTACCCTGAAACCTCACATCATGCATGTTGCTGCTTTACCCTGAAAGCATTAGTTTAAAAACATGTTGCTAGATAGCAGGTCATATATCGTTCAGTCAAATTGCATTTCAACAGGCAACGGGTGATGGGTATAGGAAGGGGGGGTAGGGGAGGGGGAGAGATTTCACAGGCCCAAAGCTTTTTTTGAACTGCCAAAGGATACAGGGGGGGAATCTTCAGACCTCCTCTTCCTCCTTAAAGTCCATCAAGTAATAGTCTCTGAGCAGACTGTGAACCAGTCTGCGCCAGTCCTCGATGGACATCTTCTCCCGCTGGTGGATGAGGCGCTTTCTGGCACACCATAAAGCGTCCTTAAAGCAACACAGCACTCGCCAGGCGCTGTCAATGTCCTCCTGTGAATGAGTTCCACAGAAGAGTCCGTTCAACACACCGAAGTGTGTGATTGCAGTCTGTGGTACAAAGTCTTCAAGTTCAGGTTCCAAGGCCCTCAACAGGCCCTGTGCAAAGGGGCACTCCCAGAAAACGTGCAAAGCAGTTTCCTCCTGGATGAAACAAAAAGGGCAGTGCCTGTATCTGCACAGGTTTCTGGCATGCATATATGCCCTGAGCGGCAACCCCCATTGGATTGCCATTCATACCAGATCTGTGCCTGTTGGTGAGTCTCCTTGAAGAAACATTTCTCCAGACCACTTTGCAAGTGGCTGAAGGGAGGCCTGGAACAATCTCAGCAATGTCCGATTTGGCTTTCACAAGTCGGGCTTAACTCCATGCAGCCCATCAAGTGCTCTAATTCTCTAATTAATTTGTGGATAGTTTTTGGCTTTCACAAGCCAGGCTTAACTCCATGCAGCCCCAGCTCCTTGATAAACTTAAAAGTATCCAAGTAATACCAAGGAGTGTCCCAGTTGTAGGGGATGGAACTGTCCCATCCAAGTGACCTCCAAAGAGGCAGGAGGAAAAAACAGGATATGGAGTTACCGCCAGAGTCCACGGTTCTGTCAACCAAAGCCCTACGGATGCAGTTACAAGCAAAGAACACCCTCAGTAGAGTGGCGATATCAGGCACGCCCTTACCGCCCTTGAGAGGTTCCTTGAACATAACCGCCCGCTTCACCCTATCCATTTTGGAGCTCCAGTTAAGAACACCGCCCTGGTGATGGCCTTGCAGGTGTTAACCCAGGGGGGCAGGCCTGGGCGATGAGCTGCAACACAGGGAGAATCTCGCTGCGGAGTACCAGTGTTTTACCTTCGATGGTGAGCTCTCTAAGGCTCCAAAGTTCAAACTTTTGTTGCATCTTGGCCAGTCTCTCCTCCCAGGACTTCAGGACTGCGCCCTCAGCTCCAATCCAGACTCCAAGCATTTTGATGAAGTCAGCTTTGATGCTGAATGGAATGGGCGCAGAAGAAGGCAGGAACCACTTTCTGAAGAGCATGACTTCCAACTTCCCGCAGTTGACCTTTGCCCCTGAAGCTTTGCTGAAGTCCTCACAGGTCTGGAAGTGTGTTGATGCAGCACAGAACACTGTCACGTCGTCCATATACTGTGAGCACTTGACCTCCCGTCTGTCTGGTCCTGGTGCGGTGATCCCTCTGATCTCTGTGTTCCATCTGATGCTTTGGGCGAAGAGCTCTATACAGCAAACAAAAAGCAGAGGTGAGAGAGGGCAGCCTTTTCTGACCCCATAGAGAACCGGAAAGGGGTCAGTTTTCCAGCCATTTACTAACACCAAACTACAAATGTCATTACACATCACATTCACATATGAACAAAACATTGCCCCAAGACCAAACCTGAACAGAGCTCTGCACATAAACTCATGGGAGACATGTTTAAAAGCCTTCTCCTGGTCAAGACTGACCCGGGTCGCATGCCCACAGTGGCCATGAATGTACTGGACCATGTTCTGGACAAGCACAAGGTTGTCCGGAATCCTGCGGCCAGGAATGCCACAAGTCTGATCCGTGTGGATGATCCGTCCGATGACAGACTTCAGCCTGTTGGCCAAAACCTTGGCAAGGATTTTGTAGTCCACATTCAAAAGAGAGATCGGACGCCAGTTTTTCAGGTCCGATCTCTCCCCCTTCCGCTTATACAAAATCGTGATCATCCCCTCCCTTAGCGACAGAGGCATTCTGTCCTCCACCACCATCTCCTCATACAGCTTGAGCAGGTCCAGGCCCAGAAGATCCCACAGCATTACATAGAGCTCTACTGGGAGACCATTGCAGCCTGGGGTCCTGCCCCACCTAAAGGATTTAGTGGCAGAGTGTAGCTCCTCCAACACCAAGGGAGTGTTGGTGACCAATGAACCTGCAGGATTGACTGAGTTAGATATACCTGACAGGAACCTGTCGGCCGCCTTCGTGTCTGTGGCTTTCGGGGAGTAGAGGTTGGTGTAGTAGTCGCTGACCACTTGCATCACAGCCTCCTTCCCCTTCTGGAGTGCTCCAGTCTCGTCACACAGCTCTGACAAGGGTGTGTGCCCTGAGTGAAGTTTCCTGAAAAAGAAAGAATTGCATTTCTCACCTTTCTCAAGATTCTCCACCTTGGCACGGAAGACAACGTGCCTGAATTCTCCCTCGCAGTGCCCTTTCAGGCTCTTCTTGGTGTCTTCCAGGTCCTCTTCTTGGTGTCTTCCAGGTCATCACTGTGTCCCAGCCACAGTGATGAAGATCCTGCAGGGACTGCAACTAACCCTGCAGTCTCCTGAGTTTCCTCTTCCTGAAAGAACTTTCATAACCTCCCATCACTCACTTACCCTTCCGAAGAATCTTTTTTCCTCCTTCCAGGTGGCATAGGCCTCCCTCACCCTTATAGAGTTCCCCCATCAATTCCTCATTTTCTAGCAGGGTACTATTCAGATTTCAGGAACCCGTGCCGTGGGCAAAGCCCTAGCCCAGGCCACCCTGAAAGTGAATGGCCCTGTGGTCAGAGAAAAAGCAGGGGACCATGGAGAATTCACAATGCTTGACTGCCCTTGAAGTGAGCACAAAGTCGATCCTGGAACGCACGGATCAGTTGGGTCGACACCACAAATAGTTTCCCTATGGATCCCACGGCGTCCTAAAGGGAAGCCTCCAAGATCATCTCCCTGAGCAGCCTAGAAGTAGCATCAAGTTTTACGTACATGCTGGAGCTGCGCCCGTCCTCCTCGATTGGAGAAGTTAAAATCACCATCGATCACTACTGTTCTGGGGGTGACAAGTTGGGTCTGCAGGGTCTGGAAAAGTTCCAGCCATGCATTGTTATCTGGGAGAGTACACGTTGATGAGCCTAACTGGCTCTCCCACACACAAGCCTTCTATGACCAAAAGACAGCCACAGACTAGCTCATGGAGTCTACCGTGAAGCACCCACCCCTGACAAGAATGGGTACCCCTGCGGATTTACAATCGCCACCCCTGGACCAGTAGGAGGGACCAAGGGTTCACTGGGAGGACAGATGAGTGTACCTCCTTAAGGGAGGAAGAGCGCACTCCTGAAGCATGTAGACATCACTTTGCGGAGTGGAAAGAAAGGTCAGCACTGCTTGCCTTCTAGATTTATCCTTGATACTCCTCACTTTAATGGAAAATATGGAGCTCTCCTCCATAATGAAAAAGGGTATAAGGTCTAGTCAGCAAGGGGCCAAACTTACCTTCCCGGAGGGGGGGTGACTCTTCCATTGCGTCCGCTGCCTGTCCTGTGTTCTGGGTTAGACCCAGCTCCTCAAGGACATCCTCTATCATTTGGTTGAGGTTGAGGGTGGGGTTAGGCTCGGGGTTGGCCATGATCTCCTCCTCTTCCTCCTCCCCCGCAGACTCAAGCTCCTCCACTACTGGGTCCGGTCCAGCACTATCGTGCTGGACCCCGGTGGGCCGTTTGGTGGAGGCAGTGGGTTCTTCTGCTGTTGGGCTTTCAGGCTTCCATTTCAGGTTTCCTGTTTTGCCACTGGTGGGGGTGGGGGTGGGGAGGGCGGGGAGGTCCTCGAGGGAGGACAGGTCCGGGGTGGGCAGGCAGGGTCTCCTCCGGCACGGAGGGGGTGGGTAGGAGTGTGCCGAAGGCAGGGGCAGGGGAGGGAGGGGACTTACCTGTGGCCTTTCGAGGCTCCTTTGGCTTCTTGTTTTCTGGTGGTTTCCTCCCAGTGCTAGAAGATGACGTACCCTGGATCAGGGTTCCAGCATAGGTCTGGTTCTGTGGGGACAGTCTCTGAAGACTTGCTCTACCAATCCGCAGAGGTTGCAGGCTTTGGACCTTGGACAGTCTTTGGTCTTGTGGCCTGTAACCCGACAGAACCTGCATACAAGCTCTGTGCAATCCTTACCCATATGTCCAGGATGGCCACATCTGTTACAGTTGTGGGGCATGCTGGAGTAGAACAGGACTCCTGCGGAGGCTCCCAGGGAGAAGCAGGGCTGCAGGTGCTGGAGGTCCCCCGAAGGGTCTTTCCTTAGCTTGCAAAGCACAGATCACTTACCTATCCAGAAGCCGTTGGCATCGAGGATTCAGACCGGGTCCTTTACCATGATGCAGAACCTCTGGGGGTAGGTGGCTATGTCCTTTCCTTGGGTATGGGGGTTCCTCATGACCACCGTCAACCGCCTTTCATCCCGTGGTATGGGACAGTTCGCAATGAAGTTATGGAAAGGGAATTCCAGGCCACAGGTCTTCACCAACTCCCAGTATCTTCTGCAGACCTGAAAGGACACAAAAGTGATAAAGAATACACCTTCTGTGAAGGTCTGCACGGGCAGCGTACCTGCTTTGCTGAACCCCTGCTCCAAGATCATCTTCCTTCTTTCCAAAGACCTCCTTCAGCTGCACCACGATCATCTGCTTCATCCAAGGCTCCAGGATTGGGAGCCCGTTTGCAGGCAGGTACGGCTTGGCTGGTCTTGGCAGGCTGGAGCCGGCCAAGGCAGGGGTGGTGGTTGAAGCAGCGACATTCTGGGGTTCTTCTTCATTTTGTTGGTCTTCTTATCGCTCTTCCCCGTCGTCAAGGAGTTGGATATCACTTCAGGAGTTCTTAGGCGGCTTCTTTTTGGTTCCTCGACGTCTTCACTCTTTTCGAAACCTTTATAGAGGCCCTAGAGTGTCTACTGCCCGAAGGTAGTAACGCAGAGTGGGCGGGAGGAGGGAAGATCGCAAACTCGTTCGCTGTGGGAGCTAAGCCTCTGCCCAATAGCGCAAGTAGGTTAAGCTGAATTGAATCAACAATCCTACAAGGCCGAGCAGAGGGTACCCCACAAGGACCAAATGGCTTGGATAGATACAAGTGGTTCTCAATGTCCTAGCTGTGAAGCAGAGACACCCCTAAACGCTATAGTCGATACTACACTTGATAGCCAAGAATTATTATTTATCTAAAGAGGCTTGTATAGCATAGATGAACACTTTTAGGTTTGCAATTTTGTTTAAGCTGATATACCATTCCTTCAAGCTTGAGAGTTGGTGTGATCGCCAGTGAATGGAGACACAATGCCTGGCAGCATTCATTTTTTTTCATAAGTGTGTCTTTTGGTTCCCTTCACACAATTATGTATGTAGGTTCTCCTTCCACTACCTCCTATTCTGGAGAATTTTGTATGCGGGGTCTCCTTCCACTACCTCCTCCTCAACAGAATTATGTATGCAGGATCTCATTCCACTACCTTCTCCTCCACAGAATTATGTATGCAGGATCTCATTCCACTACCTCCTCCTCAACAGAATTATGTATGCAGGATCTCCTTCTACTATCACCTCCTCTACAGAATTCTGTATGCAGGATCTCCTTCCACTACCTCCTCCTCCACAGAATTCTGTATGCAGGATCTCCTTCCACTACCTCCTCCTCCACAGAATTCTGTATGCAGGATCTCCTTCCACTACCTCCTCCTCCACAGAATTATGTATGCAGGATCTCCTTCCACTACCTCCTCCTCCACACAATTATGTATGCAGGATCTTCTTCCACTACCCTCCTCCACAGAATTATGTATGCAGGATCTCATTCCACTACCTTCCTCCTCCACAGAATTATGTATGCAGGATCTCCTTCCACTATCCTCCTCCACAGAATTATGTACGCAGGATCTCCTTCCACTACCTTCCTCCTCCACAGAATTATGTATCCAGGATCTCCTTCCACTACCTTCCTCCTCCACAGATTTCACAATGTGTATTTGAGGGAAGTAATTGCCAAAGCAACTCAACACCAATCCAGAATCCTTACACACTCACCATTCTTCATCTGTGACATTTCCTTGTCGACACTTTTATCTAAGGTGGAATGTGAAAACCATGTTAGAAAATGTTCTTTGATGTTGGAGAACTCACATGAGCAAATACAGTGTAAAAACCTAAAGATATGGTCAACAGATTGCACAAAAGAGGTCTGGGTATTCTGGATCTTCATATAATCACATTAAATCATTAGGCCTGCTACACACCTATGCATTTTTTTTAGTGCGTTTTCAGTTTTGCAGACACACACTACAGTCCATTTAAGATGGTTTCCTATAGGTCACGTTCACATCTATGAGATTTATGGGAAGGGCCAGGGACTTTTTCTGGTTTTAGGTTCCATAGACTTCAATGGATCAAAAACATGTATTGAAAAACGCAAAATGCATCTGGAATATGGAAGCTGCCCCTGCATAGGTGTGAACAGGATATATATATATATATATATATATATATATTTTTTTTTTTTATAAAAGTGTGTCTTTTGGTTCCCTCCTGAAGAGGAAGGACCTCTCCCTGGCCCCCTGGGGCACAAGACTCCTGAAGGGGGTTTGCCATACTCAGGTCCACCTGGCCAAAAGGCCTGGTGGATTTCGCTCTTCGTATTCAGCCAAAAGCTGACCAATGAGTACTATGTGGGGGCTCTCCCAAGGAGTTTGGGGAGGAAGGAACCTAATGGCCACACATTCTCCCCGTAATCTTCAGGGTAGACCCACATCCTATAATCCTTAAGCAGAAGGAAAAAAAAAACACACATAAAAATTGTTCAGGAAATGTAGACGTGAGAGGAGACTGCACTACTTAGATGTGCGGTGGCACAGCGGCTCTTCTGTGAGACAGCGGCACATGCCCTCTACCTGGCTGTGCTGTGATTAGACCCAGCACAAGTGGCTCAGTGGGTGCCGGCCAATTGATGTCCGCTGGCACCTGCTGATCAGTGAGGAAAGAAACCGGACAGAGCTCTGCCTATGTGAACAAGCAAAGCAGGGAATTAAAATCCATCACTTCCCTTAGTAAACGCACCACATGTAGTACACAAAACACAGGTTAGGCACACATTTAACCCTTTGATCGCCCCTAATGTTTAACCCCTTCCCAGCCAGTGTCATTAGTACAGTGACAGTGCATATTTTTAGCACTGATCACTGTATTAGTGTCGCTGGTTCCCAAAAAGGGTTCAAAGTGTCAATTTGTCCGCCGCAAAATCGCTGTCCCGCTATAAGTTGCTAATCACCATCATTACTCATAGAAAAATTAAATAAAAATTCCAGTATATATCCGTTAGTTTGTAGACACGATAACTTTTGCACAAACCAATCAATATACTCTTATTAGGATTTTTCTTTTCTTTTTTTTTTTTTTTTACCAAAGACATGTAGCAGAATACATATTGGCTTAAATTGATAAAGAAATTCAATTTTTTACATTTTTATTGGATATGTTTTATAGCAGAAAGTAAAAAATATTGTTTTATTTTTATAAAATTGTCAGTACTTTTTTTGTTTATTACCCAAAAAATAAAATAAAAGTAGTGGTGATCAAATACCACTAAAAGAAAGCTCTATTTGTGGGGAAAAGATTACATAAATTTTATTTATGTACAGTGTTGCATGGCCGCTCAATTGTCAGTTAAAATAGAGCAGTGCTGAATAGTAAAAAACGGCCTGGTCATGAAGGGGGTAAAACTTTCCAGAGGGCAAGTAGTGGACTGTATCAAAAATGGCATTTGAAACGTGAGACATGTTTATTACTTTGGTGGATTTTTATTTATATTATTAACTGTCTGAAAATTAAATGGTGGTGTATATATACTGGAATTTTTATAATAATTTTTTTTATATACTGGTTATGATATGTGTGAAAATTATAATGTCTACAAACTATGGTATATATTCAGTCAGGGGCGTATGCACAGGGGGTGCAGGGGTCCCCTGCAGCCCCCCCTGTATGCCTGGAAAGGAGGGCGGCGGCATATAGAGGAACCAATCTCTCCATGTAGCTGCTGAATGCCTGCTTCTCCTCCTCTCCCTACCGCAAACATTCAGTGGCTGCTGCAGGAGGGAAATTCAGGGCATCAGTTCCTCCACATGCCGCTCCCACCACCTCCCTATCACTGCCCTCCTGCCCGGGACCCCTGTGTGCTTTACTGGCCTCCCCTCGCCCCCAAGTAGCGCTGCTGGGTTTCCCCCTCCCACCTCCCGCCGGCTGCTGCGGGGGATCTGTCAAGATGGAGAGCGATGAAGGAGTCGGTAAATTTGTAATTTACCGGCCCCTTCCTTGTCTTAATGACTAGAGTCAGTGATCTGTACCAATCGTTGACTCTCTGTTTTTTTTTAAATTAATTAATTATTAGCTGGTTCCAAGCTTACTATGTTTACTATGCCTCCATTTATGAATGAGCAGGAAGCCTCTGTACAGAGCTATTTCTTCTCATTTATTCTGTGCAGCTGAGGCTGCAGAGAAAAGGAACTGATGAATCTGTCCTCATTCCCTTTCTCTGACTCAAAGTGAGACATCAGAGGTCTGTTTAGACCCCTGATATTTCACCAAAGCCCCCCCCCCAACGGGGGTCCTAAAAATTTGTAAAACAAAAGAATAAAATTGTAAAAAAATATAAAATAAAATGTTAAAAAATAAAAAACACCAGTGGCGGAACTATCAGGCTCGCTAAGGTCGCACTTGCAACTGGCTTTGGCATTCTGCCACCGTGGAGGGACTGCAAGACTGCAGGAAGGTGGCCCACTGTGGGACCATAATAAAGGGTCCACGAGATCAGTGGGAAGGGCCCCAGTTGGGGGTCAGTGAGGCTCTTTGTGATTTTTTTTTTTTTGCACCGGGGCCCTGAAGGTTTTAATACGCCTCTGTATTCAGTATCTGAAAATTTACCAATTCTGATGTACTGAAAGACTATTTACAGACTATATACCAGTGGCGGCCCGTAATGCGGGGCGCAGGGGCGTCACTCCCCTATCCATGCGTCTGGCCCCCTAATCTACATGAAGGGCATCAGACGCATGAATTCCAATGGGAATTTTTAGAAGCACATGATTAGACCTAGAGGCTCTAATTGGCTTATAAACATGGTAGGCTCACCCAGTTGGGTGGCAATAGCAAATTGATATTTGCTATTGTCTTCATGATTCACCTCACGACCAATCAGGAAAACCCGTTTCCTGATTGGCCGAAAGGAGAAGCAATCCTATTGGTCTAGGAGGAGGAGGGAGGAGAAGAACGGCAGAAGCTGCCGGGATTCTGAGAAGGAGGAGACACAGGGGAAGCTGTCGCCTGGAGGAAGGGCTGCCTGCGATCTAGATAGGGTAAGTGCGGGGCTGGTGACCGGCCGGGGATGGGGGGGTGTGTGACCCCCCGAGGGGGGTGGCTGTGGGTGCATTGTTTGCTGCTCCCCCAAAAAATATACCACCCGCCGCCACTGCTATATAAATCTCATTTCTTGAGGCCCTAAAATGCCAGGACAGTACAACTACAAATACCCATTAAATGACCCCTTTTTGGAAAGTAGACAATCTGAGGTATTTAGTAAGAGGCATGGTGAATTTTTGTAATTTGTCTTTTTTTTTTTTTTTTGGGTCACAATTTTTTGGAAAATGAAAAAATGTAACTAAAATTTTCTTTTTTTCTTTTCACAATTTTTTTTTTTTATTCTGTCACCATTGTGGTACAGCATCATCATTTGACTGGTGTGGCTGTGATCAGGGATACTACAGTATGTAAAAAAATCAAAATCAAAATAACATAATTACAACGTAATAACATCATTTTTTTGTTACTATTTTTTTCCTGTCTTTAGTGTAGTTCATTGTCACCATCGTGACATCGCGTCACCTACAGCTAATCACATGGTACAAGTATCCAGGTACCACATGATTACTGTAGGCCAATCACAGATCACAACTGTAAGCAAGCAAACATAGTCAGGGATAATCCAAGGACATCCTTCAAAAAGCATCAGAGGCAGGCACCTCGTTAAGGTCCTCCTTTAGCTAGAGGCTTTGTCAATTAGCAGTTTACTATCTACATTTGTGAATAGATATATTTTATGTTGCATTTTTTAATAAATCTGTCATTGAATAATGCACTAGGCCAGTGTGCCCTCTGCTTTTATCTATTTTTTATAGCAATGCAAACTTGGCACTACCTTAGGCAAGAAGGTAGTTCTGGGGCATTACCTTGTCCCTATGCAAATTCAGAAATAGTTCCTTGCAAATGTAGCACCCTCCTAGGTACTGTAGGTGCTAGAAGAAGAGTATAGTTTTTGGGTCTTTCTGCTTACCAGGAAGGATGCCAGGTAAATTTAGATGCTCTCTGCCTACCAGGGAACAGAGATCCATTGGTAGGGTCTGCTCATGGTGCTCAGATGCTGCTCATGTTGTCTGAATGTGTCACACTGGTCCAAAAGGTTGGGGCATTATGGACAGTGAGAGGAAACCTGACAAATGAGAGCATAGGCATAGTTACAGCCCTGGCCATTGGCAAAGGAAAGTGCCTCAGTGCATGCTGGGTGACTGTATATATGCCAAAGGGCACTTGGGTTCGGCTGCCCCTCCTCTTCACAGGCTGCCATGTGACCTCAGGTGGTTGACCTAAAGGCCTGAATCCGAATAAAGCTGCAACCCAGATGTCCTGCAGAGCTGACTGGAAGGGAGACACACCAGAAAGGATCTGTTTAAGCCTACTGTGAGCACATATATATGTCATGGGGCCTGTCCTGTGAGGGCCATCCCTTCAGCTAGTAGATCCAGTGGACGGATGTCAGTCAACGGGGATGCTAGTGAGTGTCCTGAAGATAAAAAAAGTTTCACCAAGTCTGCTGCCAGAGCAAGCAAAGGACTTATGTCTCCCATATGAGTGCAGTATGGTATAGCAGAGATGTCAACCTGGTGAGGCCAAGTGAGAGTTGTCCACATCTGTAAATAGTTCCAGTTGGAGTATCCCACTATCTCCCATCCAAGTTCCAACAATAAATACAAAAAAAACAAACACCCTGGATTGATTTTTGGATAACGAGCGGATGAGGGTATGGTTGGTCGTGTGAAAACACCTAGTAACTGGCAGCAAGAAAATCAGGGGGAAGTCCAGGGAAGTTCACAAACAGCAATCCCTACAGGGGCAGTGCTACACAAATTAAAGCCACAAGTTCAGACACTCACCTTGCAGATGTGAGAGTTACATGGATTACCACCTTATAGGGGAGATACAAAGAGAAAGATCGAGAGATGTAGAAAGATTTAGTGAAGAGGCTCTCTGATGGGTTGAAAAGGCCATTACAGAAGCTTCTTAGAAGAACCAGATTAGGTCTTAATCAATGAGTCTCTGGAGTTTGAAAGGGCAGAAACCTGGCCATTGATGGTACCAAGAGCTGAAATCTGGTCAAAACTCAGCCAATTTTTCCACTCAACATTTTCATTTATTTTTTAAATTATTTACAGATTTATATTTTTTATTTGTACCTTTTTATAATTTTTTCTAGTGATGGGCTGAACACCCAGGTTCAGATTTGGGCCTAAGTTCAATGAAACTTAATGAAAGATCAGATTCCAAATCTGGAAAAACCCAACATACCAACACAATAGAGATACTCACAGTAAATGAAGAAGAGACTGGTGAGGGTGACCAAAACAAAGAAGGCCAATATTAGGAGGACCCCCAGGGACAGCATAATCCTGTGCTGTCTATTATACACAGGCGGAATCTCTACAGACAGAGAGAATAGTGAATAATCCTGCATGTATCGGACAGTATAATAATCCTCCAGAATTATTATCTCACATAAAAACATTTTAGAGGCATACCCCATCTTTAAGTACACAATGGGGTTTATTTACTAAAGCTGGAAAGTGCAAAATCAGGCTCACTTCTGCATAGAAACCAATGCACTTCCAGGTTTTGTTGCCAAAGCTTAATTGAACAATCTAGGGTTAGAAGCTCATTGGTTTCTATGCAGAAGTGAGCCTGATTTTGCACTTTCCAGCTTTAGTAAATAAACCCCATTGTGTACTTAAAAGCGGGGTATGCCTGTATATTCATTCCAGATCATCTGTGTGCTCCACCCCAGCATACAAATCTCCTATATTATGTTATTATTCTGACTGAATATTTCATTGATGTGATATTCAGCTGAATTATGGATCTTCCACTATAAATTTATATATATCTAATCTATATCACATTATATCCTATAATAATCTTCTGCTAAAACCGTATATATCAATAAGGCATCATATTAAAGCCTAAAATAATCTTCAAATATAACTGTACTATATATACACTGTATATCTAAATCACTTCTTATATCATATAATAATCTTCTACTATAACTGTAAATACAGTGGGGACGGAAAGTATTCAGACCCCCTTACATTTTTCACTCTTTGTTATATTGCAGCCATTTGCTAAAATCATTTAAGTTCATTTTTTTTCTTGATTAATGTATACACAGCACCCCATATTGACAGAAAAACCACAGAATTGTTGACATTTTTACAGATTTATTAAAAAAGAAAAACTGAAATATCACATGGTCCTAAGTATTCAGACCCTTTGCTCAGTATTTAGTAGAAGCACTCTTTTGAACTAATACAAGCTTTGAACATCTCACAGAGCACTGTTCAATCCATCATCGGAAAATGGAAAGAGTATGGCACAACTGCAAACCTACCAAGACATGGCCGTCCACCTAAACTGACCGGCCGGGCAAGGAGAGCATTTATCAGAGAAGCAGCCAAGAGGCCCATGGTAACTCTGGAGGAGCTGCAGAGATCCACAGCTCAGGTGGGAGAATCTGTCCACAGGACAACTATTAGTCGTGTTCTCCACAAATCTGGGCTTTATGGAAGAGTGGCAAGAAGAAAGACATTGTTGAAAGAAAGCCATAAGAAGTCTTGTTTGCAGTTTGTGAGACGCTATGTGGGGGACACAGCTAAGTTGGTCAGAGTTGATAGGAAGATGGATGGATCCAAATACAGGACAATCTTAGAAGAAAACCTGTTAGAGAATCTGTGGCAAGAATACAAATGCACGTCACACTTTTCAGATATTTATTTTGTAAAAAAAATTTGAAAACCATTTATCATTTTCCTTCCACTTCACAAATATGTGCCACTTTGTGTTGGTCTATCACATAAAATCCCAATAAAATACATTTACGTTTTTGAGGAAAAACTGGGAGAGAAAATTCTCCAAAGAGGGTCAACAGAGAACACTAGTATAAACACAAATCAGCTTTATTAATTACCAAAAAACATTAAGCAACCAAATTGAGATACAAAAATTGTGAAAAAAAGGCAGCAATATGGACAGACCAAACCAATTAAAAAATTGGACAACGTTGTCACAGGGGATAATTGAAAACATATTTAAAAAACATTTACGTTTTTGGTTGTAACATGACAAAATGTGGAAAATCCCAAGGGGTGTGAATACTTTTTCAAGGCGCTGTAGGAATGCCCCACAATGTTAAAAGATAATGTCTAAAAAAAAAAAAGAAATGCCCCACAATGTCTAAAAATATTGACCCATGATATCCAAAGCAAAATAAAGTCCCACAATATCCAAAAAATGATGTCCCATGATGTCCAAAAAAATAATGTCCCACTTTTTCCCAGCACAAATTAAATGTCCCACAATGATTCCTTCCAACCAGTCCTCATCCTCTCAATGATAGCTAAGCTTCAGTGCTGTCATTTACAGCAGGATACTGGTCCCCATTCAGCTGAATGCAAGTAGTAAGGCTGGGGATGACGGCAGACGTCATTAAGCGAATATGGCCATCGCATGGTGATATTTGCTCAGTGAGTTCAGCTAGCATCCCCAGCCACACTGGAAGCGGAAAAGCACCATTCGTTGCTCAGCTGCCACCAGCATCCTAGCTGTCATTCATTAGTAATATTACCTTGTACAGCAGAAGGTTTGTTGCAGTGGGTAGGCAAACAGGTCATTTTAGTTGGCCCATTTGCTCAAACCCAAAAAGCTAATGTTTAAAGCAAGATCCCAATTGCTACAAACTTGAACCTTATCCCTAACTGTGGCTGCCTTTTTAATGAAGTCTCCCACAAGCCTGTAATTTGACTGTGGTGGAAGCATTGTTTATCGGCTTGTGGGAGTTTTGAGGTTCTCATCATAATTGGTCAGCTTAAGATTTTTTTGAGTCCCCCAGGGTTCTCACCTAGGCAGGTTGAGGGGCTATGGGGTGTTGATGTCATATGGAGGAAAATGGATTTTCAGTTTCCTCAGAGATTGGTAAAAACCCAGTTTGGGTTCTGGAACCCAAAGGCTTTATAGAGACTTGGGAAGGATGAAGTCTATAATCCAGGGTCCGTTTTTTTGCGAGCAACAAGCTTATGCGGCTGTGCGCAATTCCTTATTGTTTGAAGAGAATGTGGCTCGGGGATCCTCCCTCCTTAAGGAGTCCATATGGCTGCAAGGGAGCCAGAACTACATGAGTGCAAAGTAGTTGGGAGGGCAACCAATGACATGCTGGCTTTTATTACCTCTACACTTGGGAGTTGAAATGGATGGACTTGCATATTTTTTTCAACCAGATTAACTCTCTAACTTTGTAACAATACAGATATAGAAGAGGTGATATCTGATTGGTTAGTCTGGTTTTTAGAGCCAGTATAGCAGTATTAGTATTAGTAGACTTATAAATGAAGGCTCGGGTCCTCAGCTGTCCATAATGGACGAAGAGGATATCCCTCATTATAATAACTTACCTTCGGCTGTTGGTGCGTTCCTCATCCTTTGAACTTTGATATCATGTATGTTGACATATATATTGTCCTCCCAAGATTGCCCTGAAAAGGAACAGAGACCTTCATATAAATAGTGTAGACTGCAGGGAGGATATTCAGGTAATGTAATTCAGATATAATGGAGCTCTGTGAGAGTGATGTATACTCTCGCTTTTCTGAAATATGATACTATTGAGGTATTTTAGATTATTCATGGAGACTTGTAAAGTTACTGACAGGTTCACATTCTTATTTCACCAATAATACATACCATGATATGTTGCTTCACTAGAGTCAGGCAGTAGTTACTATCAAAATATTTATTTGGGTAAAGTTAAAAAATATCACAAATATACAAAGCATGAAAATATAGGATGCAGATAGGCAATGCAATAACGGGGATAAAATGTGCAATAACCAACACTCTATTGAAACAATTATAAAAACAAAGATAACCCAACGCGTTTCAAATCTATCAGAATAGTTTGCTTCTTCAGGGGTGCGTGGTTACGTCAAGACGGTATTACGTCCTGCTCATTGCATGAAGAACTTGCCATACTTTTTGAATCCAATTAAAAGTGATTTGGATAAGACTAATTGGATGGGAAAGATGAGGTTCAGGTCCACATCCCTTGTACAACATGTAAAAGAAAAGTTCCTCAAAAAACGTTCATGGTCCTTTAAAGTCCCATTTTTTGAAGAACTTTTCTTTTACATGTTGTACAAGGGATGTGGACCTGAACTTCGTCTTTCCCATCCAATTAGTCTTATCCAATTTTTGTCCTTTTAAAACGATTTGAGAAATGCTGCAGCCTCAAAACGACCAAATGGGCTTGGAGGAGATGGACACAATCAAGATGGATAAGACAGACTGCTCAAGGAAAACTGTCAATTCACAGAGGGCGGTCTGAGCAGCACCCCCCAAGATGACCCAAATGGTGGCCTGGCAGACATACAAACTTGCCGGCTTGTCAGGCTGCAAGGTATGTGAGGGAAAAGGACCTGGTCATTATCAAAAGCTATTGTGTTCCCACTCGCCCAAATGGACGGGGCAAAAACTCAATGGAAAACAAAGCCTGGATGGGTCCAAAACCATCACGATATACCGCATTCCTACTAGGGACAGAGTGGATGACCAGGACTGGTTGATGCAGTAGGGCAGATGGTGGTGAAAGCCACAGAGCCAGCACGGAATGTTGGATGTGCCTGCTGGCTTAGCAATAGTGAAAAGGCCAAGGCCCAGAGTCTTCACCAGAGCTCCTAGAGGTGGAGATGTTATGCTGCAGGTGATATCCAGGTTGTGGTCCTCTGACTTACCTGAGCAGGCTGCAATACCCAGAAACACAAACGAGATGAGGAGCAAAGAACAGACTGAACTGCAAGGGAGACATGGAGGTGAAGGAAGACTAGATGCAGGAAGGAGCACATAGAGTAACAGGAGCAGGATACACATGGGGGAACACTGGGATCACACCCCTAGAAACAGGCTGGGACACACTGGTAACACAAGATTGTAAGCAGGTTACAACACACTGGGAATACTAGCAGGGTGGCGGTGCAAGGATTTATGCCTACACAGGCTAAGGTGCATTTTGCCTGATCATACCAAATCTCCCTCTTCCCCCACAGAAAGCAAAAAAAAAAAAAGCCAACAGGGGTTATAGCCCTCCTTTCTTTTTTTTTTTTTTAACATAGAAGTTTATTTAAATTTTCACAACAGAAACAATTCACTTCGTATTAGATTTAAGTACAGATGACATGCATAGAACCGTTACATGATTTGGTATGAGTAAGATTCAATTATCACAGTAGTTATCTATTTCAGAAGAAGATATTAATACACATATTAAGGATATCAATACATGGCGTAAGTGCAAGGGATCCCACCCTCCAACTTAGAATAATCTAGCCTATACATATATAGTTTGGAGAATCCTGGGGGTAAGTCAACTCCATTCCCAATGGGCTCGAACCCAACATTCATTCAATAGTTAAGTGTTTTGCCTTCACCCATGCTGCCCAAATTTTCTCAAATTTTTTTGGACAATTTCTTCCCATATATGTCATTTTATATAATGGTAGCGCCTTATTTACCAGAGATTGCCAGAGTTGTTTGGTGGGTGGTTGGGACTGATTCCACTGCAGTAAAATTGCTTTCCTAGCATATAGTGTGGTGTAGAAGATGAATAGTTTCTTCCCCCATGTGACTTCTAGAAAGTCACAGATACCTAGTAAAAGAGGTATTGGGCTATATGGGACTTGCAGTCCCCCTATAGAGTTGATATCAGCAAGTATATTCTTCCAGAATTCATAGCCCTCCTTTCTTGCTGTTAGTTCTACTTTAACTAGTTAAAGACAGAGCCTATTTTTCAGACTCTGTGTTTACAAGTTAAAATCAGTTTTTGTTTGCTAGAAAATTACATAGAACCCCCAAACATTATATATTTTTTTTCAGACACACTATAAAATAATATGGTAGTCATTGCAATACTTTATGTCACACCGTATTTGTGCAGCAGTCTTGCAAGAGCAATTTTTTGGAGAAGAATTACACTTTTTTGAATTAAAAAATATGACAGCAGTAAAGTTAGCCCAATTTTTTTTTTATAAAGATAATTAAAGATAATGTTATGCCAAGTAAATTGATACCCAACATGTCACGCTTCAAAATTGCGCCTGCTCGTGGAATGGCGACAAACTGTGACCCTTAAAAATCTCCATAGGCGAGGTTGAAAAACTTCTACAGGTTATCAGTTTTGAGTCACAGAGGAGGACCAGTGCTAAAATTATTGCTCTTGCTCTAAGGATTGTGGCAATACCTCACATGTGTGGTTTGAACACCGTTTTCATATGCGGGCGCGACTTACATATGCGTTTGCTTCTGCGCGCGAGCTCGGCGGGATGGGGCGCTTTAATAAATTTTTTCTTATTTATTTTACTTTTTATTTTTTATTTTTACACTATCCTTGTTAAAAAAAATAATGTGGGTCACGTTTATTCCTATTACAAGGAATGTAAACATCCCTTGTAATAGAAAAAAAAGCATGACAGGACCTCTTTAATGTGAGATCTGGGCTCAAAAAGACTTGAGATCTCACATTTACACTTAAATGCAATAAAAAAATAAATAAATGTCTTTAAAAAAAAAAAAAAAAGAATTTTCCCTTTGGGACCATTGGGCGGAAGTGACATTTGACATTGCTTCTGTCATCCAATGTTGTGGAGCCGAGCGGAGGACCATCTTTCCCTCATTGGGAATCAAACCTCACAGGGGAGAGGACGCAAAGGTCTCCTCCACGACGACCACTCCGGTAAGCGTTGGAGGGGACCGGAGCGCGGCAGGAGGGGGGCCCTCTCCCACCCCCGATAAAAGTGATCTTGCGGCGAATGTGCCACAGAGACCACTTTTATCTGAAAGAGGACCGTCTGCCTTTGAAGAGGATACTGGGGTTATGGCAGCTATATTCTGCCATAAAAACGGTATTCCATTTAAAACAGCCACCGTGTAATGAAGGAGGGTCGTCCGCAAGTGGTTAAAGCCCCAAAAGCATTCTGACTGATGTGTAATGATACCGTGTTGTAAATATTGCAATGTACAAGGTTTACCTTTTTAAGGAGGTAGTAAACCCCGCTTTGTGATTTTTACCTATAGGTAAGCCTATAATAAGGCCTGTATGTAAACTCACTGCAAAGTATATTCCTATGGGCAATAAATTAAAAGGATAAAAATAAAACCTATGTGGCTCAGGGCCAAAGTGAAAAAAGTTATAAATAAAAAGAAAAGAGCTTTTAAAAAATATAAAAATGAAGGAACACTATCATCGTTTAAATGTTACAAAGAATATAACAGAATATGTAAAAAGATCAAGGACACACAAATTTGAAACGAACGACAGATTGCAAAGGATAGTAGGACAAACCCCCAAAAAATCTTTACATATATTAATAGTTAAAAGGTCAGGTCTGAACATGTTGGCCCTTTACAAAATAATCTAGAGTGAGTGACTGGGTACAAAAAGAAGGCAAGTATATTAAATACATTCTTCGGTTCTGTGTATACAAAGGAGCATGGGGGAGCTCATGTCCATAATGGGGGTGGTAGTGACACAGCCCCAAATAATCCACAATGGCTCAAAAGTGATCTGGTCCAGAAATATTTAGACAGAATAAAGGTGGATAAAGCACCTGGACCAGATGGAATCCACCCATGGATCCTAAAAGAATTGAGCTCTGTCATTTCAAGGCCATTGTTCCTAATTTGTAGGGACTCATTAATGACTGGAATGGTACCACTAGATTGGCACAGGGCTAATGTGGTGCCCATATTTAAAAAGGGAACAAAGTCTTTACCAAGTAACTATAGACCTGTTAGTTTAACCTCTATAGTCAGGAAGAAACTGGAGAGTTTAATAAAAAAAACACAGATGAGTTCTTGCTGGAACAAAATATTTTAAGCAACAAACAGCATGGATTCATGAAAGACAGACGTTTTTAGACAAACCTGATTTCTTTTTATGAGGCGGTAAGTAAAACCTTGGACAGAGGGATGGCTGTGGACATGGTATACTTGGGCAGAGGGGTGGCTGTTGACATGGTATACTTGGACAGAGGGGAGGCTGTGGACGTGGTATATATGGGCAGAGGGGTGGCTGTGAACGTGGTATACTTGGGCAGAGGGGTGGATGTGGACATGGTATACTTGGGCAGGGGGGTGGCTGTGGACGTGGTATACTTGGGGATAGGGGTGGCTGTGGATGTGAACGTGGTATACTTGGGCAGAGGGGTGGCTGTGGACGTGGTATACTTGGACATAGGGATGGATGTGGACATAGTATACTTGGGCAGAGGGGTGGCTGTGGACATGGTATACTTGGGCAGAGGGGTGGCAGTGGACGTGGTATACTTGGGCAGAGGGGTGGCTGTGGACGTGGTATACTTGGACATAGGGATGGTTGTGGACGTGGTATACTTAGGCAGATGGGTGGCTGTGGACATGGTATACTTGGACAGAGGGGTGACTGTGGACGTGGTATACTTGGGCAGAGGGGTGGCTGTGAACGTGGTATACTTGGGCAGAGGGGTGGACATGGTATACTTGGGCAGAGGGGTGGCTGTGGACGTGGTATACTTGGGGATAGGGGTGGCTGTGGACATAATATACTTGGGCAGAGGGGTGGCTGTGGACATGGTATACTTGGGCAGAGGGGTGGCGGTGGACGTGGTATACTTGGGCAGAGGGGTGGCAGTGGACGTGGTATACTTTGGCAGAGGGGTGGCTGTGAATGTGGTATACTTGTGCAGAGGGGTGGCGGTGGACGTGGTATACTTTGGCAGAGGGGTGGCTGTGAATGTGGTATACTTGTGCAGAGGGGTGGCGGTGGACGTGGTATACTTGGACAGAGGGATGGCGGTGGACATGGTGTATTTGGGCAGAGGGGTGGCGGTGGACGTGGTATACTTGGGCAGACAGGTGGCGGTGGACGTGGTATACTTGGGCAGACAGGTGGCAGTGGACGTGGTATACTTGGATTTTGCATAACCAATTGACACAGTTCCCCACACACGGCTTATGTGTAAGGTAAAGTCTACAGGCTTGGAAATATCAGTTTGTATCAGTTTGTTAAAAGGTTACTTTAATATATTTATAAATGATATTGGGTTTGGAATTAAAAGTACCATTTCAGTCTTTGCAAATGACACCAAGCTATGCAGTGGAATAATGTCCTTACAGGACGTCTGCAACTTACAAGCCGACCTCAATGCCCAATGTCTAATTCGGTGTCTACAGTATCTCACAAAGTGAGTACACCCTCACATTTTTGTAAATATTTTATTCTATCTATTTTCATGTGACAACACTGAAGAAATGACACTTTGCTACAATGTAAAGTAGTGAGTGTACAGCTTGTATAACAGTGTCAATTTGCTGTCCCCTCAAAATAACTCAACACACAGCCATTAATGTCTAAACCGCTGGCAACAAAAGTGAGTACACCCCTAAGTGAAAATGTCCAAATTGGGCCCAATTAGCCATTTTCCCTCCCGGGTGTCATGTGACTTGTTAGTGTTACAAGGTCTTAGGTGTGGGGAACAGGTGTTTTAAATTTGGTGTTATCGCTCTCACTCTCTCATACTGGTCACTGGAAGTTCAACATGGCACCTCATGGCAAAGAACTCTGAGGATCTGAAAAAAAGAATTGTAGCTCTACATGAAGATGACCTAGGCTATAAGAAGATTGCCAAGACCCTGAAACTGAGCTGCAGCACGGTGGCCAAGACTATACAGCGGTTTAACAGGACAGGTTTCACTCAGAACAGGCCTCGCCATGGTCCACCAAAGAAGTTGAGTGCACATGCTTTAGCGTCATATCCAGAGGTTGTCTTTGGGAAATAGACGTATGAGTGCTGCCAGCATTGCTGCAGAGGTTGTAGGGGTGGGGGGTCAGCCTATCAGTGCTCAGACCATACGCCGCACACTGCATCAAATTAGCCTGCATGGCTGTCGTCCAAGAAGGAAGCCTCTTCTAAAGATGATGCACAAGAAAGCCCACAAACAGTTATAGAAGAAACCTCATATAGATGGGATTTTAAGGGCAAAATTATTTGCAAAAAGTTATACTTTATAAAAAATATATACATTTTTATTATACAAAAGTTAAAAACAGATTTATACAGAAAACATGTAAATAAACAACACCATTGTAGTCTGTTACAGTAATGACAAAAAATCAAATCCAACGTGTTTCGAAATGGTTAATTTATGCAATCTTCTTCAGGGATAATTTTTGCCATTTCTGAGTACAAAGTATATAATATAAGCATACATATATTTAATAACACGCATTTGACGCCTGTGCTGAAATACATAAAAACTTACAAAGATAATGGTTGACATAAAATTTCCAATGGTTCATCAGACATCCACCCAATCTGTATAGGCCTTTAATCATGCAAAGTAACCCCCGGATATAGAAATCCAAGAAGAGGCACCAAATTGGAGGGCGGAGAACCGCTTTAACAAAATTGCCAATGGCAATGGTGTGGAAGTCTAGAGGAGGTACATGGTAAGACATGAAAAAAATAAAAATAAAACAAAAAAATAAAATAATAAAAAAAATTAAAAAATAAAATAAAAAAACCTTACGTTGATTTTGGAGGTTGTGACATTCCAACCAAAAAATATATGATGGAAATATTTCGAAACAAGGGGGGGTCAAATTCAAGCAACCCAAGATATGGCGGGAAGTGCCAACCCTGAAAAAATGATGAAGGAGGAAAATGTAAAAATTATCTAAAAAACGTATGAAAATAAAAATAAAAAATACACAAAAATAATTGAAGAAAAAAAAGAAACCAAAATTGCCAAATATAGAGCCATATTTATAAATTAAAAAACAGGAATCCATATTCATAACATTCAATAAATAAGATGGTGGCTAAAGGGTCACTCAGATAGGGAATCCCCCAAAAAAACACCGGGGGCGCCTCTCCATTAATGAAAGCCAGAATCTCGAATAATCAGAAAAAAAAGAAAGTCAAAAATTTTCATAAAAATATAAGTCAAGCTTACCCAAATGTACTGTGTGTCTCTCCCACATCTGAATCTAGAGCGGTCCAGAATCCACAAAACCAGCCACAAAAGAGAGGTGATTACCTCTCTAATCGTAAGGATAAGAAAAAAATTGTATGTTGTTCCTCAGACAAAGTGTCGTCGGATGGGAATGGCAGCTCGGAGGTTCCCGGCGTTCTCCTTCTATGGCCCGTGCTTATTCGCCGCCAGGGATTTACAGAATGACATCGAATGACAGCGGTGACGTCATCCTTGGAGCGCCGCTCGTACATAGGTGGCGTATGTTGAGAGCAGGACGCAGGGGGAGTGGGGCCGGTGAGCATCCGGCCACGCCTACCCCCTTGCAGTCCAAAGCCAAAAAATAAAAAATAAACCATCATTGCTGACAGCACCGCAGAGGATCATCCCATACTGGATTAGGAGGGAGGGAGCGATCAACCTCAGCCCCATCTCCCTATAGTATGAGACATATCAAAAGGGGCAATAGTCACTGACAATATGTTTCCGAAATACAAGGCAGAGATCCAAAAATTGTATGTGAAAAATATAAAAAAATAAAAATTATGAATAAATACAGACATATACATATAAAATAACACCCCCCTTCATATCCCCCAACCTCCCCCACCCTCCTCCCCACAAACCAAACCCCCCCTCCCCACCCTGCAGACTCTTCTCCTATACTTCCGACCAGGTACCTTCACCTTGCCAGCCCAGCTGGTGTCAGTTTAATTCAACATCTTCTCAGCATAATTCGCAGACTTCTTAAAGGCCACCCAACTTGCCCATTTACCTCCCACTGTCTCTTGCTCCCCATTTGGAGGATCTACCTCTCTTTTCTCTAAATTATATGTTTCCTGTACTCTCAGGAACCAATCACGGATCCTAAGGCCTTCAACTTTCTGTCATTTTTTTGGGATTTTGCTTTTTGCTGCATTCAATAACATGGGGATAATGGATACGTTATACCCTCTATTCCCTCCCTCCGAGCTGTGGAACATGCAAACCCAAGGATCGTAAGGGATAGATTTACCCGTAATCTCCTCTATGATTTGAATTACCTCCAGCCAGTATTTTTTAACTACTGGGCAACTCCACCAAAGATGTGCCATAGTCCCCAGCACCCTGCACCCTCTCCAACAGTTTGGGGACCTATCTGGTTGGAATTTGTTGATTTTCACCGGTGTTACGTACCATCTAGATAAACACTTGTAGTTTGTTTCTGTCATTTTTATGTCACCTGCCGAGCTGTGTATTGCCTTCAAAATGTTTCCCACTACATTCTCCTTTAGAGTTACCCCCAGTTCCCCCTCCCATTTTTTAATGAATGGCAGCACTTCCATCCCTCCACTATTTAACAGTATTTTATATATCCCAGAGACATACCCCCTTGTCTTTTCACTGCAAAATAATTTCTCTATTGGTCTGAGGTCTTTTTCCTCTCTTGTGGACCCAGGGAGACTTTCTACAAAATGCGAGAGCTGAGCGTACCGCCAGCCATTTAATTTCATTAAATCTCTTTGTGCAGCTAAGTGCTGAAAAGTGCAAATTTTCCCTTTCTTCATAATATCTTTTAATTGCATTTCACTATTTATGATCCAGTTTCCTCCTGCTTCCTCCATCCCTGGGGGAAACAGCTCATTATTTTTTAAATAAATCAATGGTGAATTATACTCCCAACTATTATTTACATGCATCTGGTCCCAGATTTTAAAGGTGTGTTGTGTTATAATATGTGTGTCTGGGCCTAACTTTCTAAAATGTGACGGATTCCTTAACAAATATTTCAAACATGCACTACTTAAACCCATTTCTAGATTAATCCATCTTTTATTATAACCCCCTTTAACCCATTCTACCACCCGTGATATTGCAATTGCATTATAATACTTTTTGAAGTCTGGTACGGCCAGCCCCCCTTGTGTTTTTTCTCTACATAACTCCGTGTGTGCTATCCTTGGTTTCTTATTGTTCCAAACAAACCCATTTATTAATCATGTTCATTTTTTAAAATAAATTTGACTTAATTCGCCCAATCCATGAGATCTGGCGATGTGCCAACCTTTTTATTTCTGCTCGAATTTCATCTAATAGAGGGATAAAATTTAGTGTGTAGATCTTCTTTACTGAGCTTGTTAACTTAACCCCAAATATTGAATATTTTCCCTCCGTGGAAAATGGAATGTCTCTCTCATTCAAGCCTCTTCCTTACTATCAATGTTAATGTTTAGGGCTTCTGATTTTTCTAAATTGATTTTATAGTTTGAGAGCTCTCCATACTTCTTCAATATAGACAATAAATTGGGTATCGAGACCCTAGGTTTCGTAATGTAGAGAAGGACGTCGTCAGCATAGGCAGCCAGTTTATGTTCCTCCTTCCCCACTATACAGCCTCTATTATCCTGATTTTTTCATATAGCGGCCAACAGGGGCTCTAAAGTTAGAACAAATAGGAGGGGAGAGAGCGGGCATCCTTGCCTAGTCCCGTTCTTCATTTCGAACTGAGCTGAGGCAACGTTGTTAACTTTTACAAAAGCTGTGGGGTGGTTATACAGAACTTTAATCCATTTTAACATTTTATCTCCCACACCCAAGGCTTTAAGCGTTTTGATCATGAAACCCCAGTCCACGCTGTCAAAGGCCTTCTCGGCATCTATTGACAGAAATAGCCCTGGGGATCCACTGCTCTTAATGGCTTCTGATATAAGCAAGGACCACACCCCATTGTCTCTTCCCTCTCTCCCCGGAACGAATCCCACCTGGTCCAGATGGACCAGGTACGCCATTCTTTCCTTAAACCGTGTTGCAAGCAACTTTGCGTACAATTTTATTTTTTGTATGATTATATATATAAATTAAATAAAGAATTAAAAAAAAAATTAAAAAATAAATAAATACAGAAAAAAATTAATATTGTCTAGACAATGAAAAACTATTTAATGGACTGGGTGGATATGATGGAAAAAACCTGAATCACAGTCCAAAGACGGGATATAGAAGGAGAAACCCAGGGGGGAATAATCTCCCGAAAGGAGAAACTAACTACCCCCGACACATAAAGAGTCCTCCCACAACTGTTGAACAGCGCCAAAGGCACCCACAATCACAGCATGGGAGGAGAGAAGGCTTCCAACAAATTTGTGGGGGCCTACCTGTGCTGGATGCATGATAATAGCCACAGAAAGGGGTGGATAAAACCAGAGAACACATGGGAAATCAATTTCATCATAAATAAGAATAAATACAATAAATGAAAAAAAAAACAAATACTGAAACAATTCAAATACAAATCACAATCAAATTTCAAAACAAAGGGCATCAAAGGCCCAAAAAGGAGTGTATCATTCACACAGTGTGAATTTTCAAAGAAAACATATATTACCCCAATAGAAATCGTCATTTCAGCCAATCTCCTGCTAGGAAAACAGAGTGAGAGAGAACCAGATGTAAGAAAAAGAGAGGAAGAAAAATAAGAAAAGAAGAGAAGAAAAATGTAACAAGTTATATTTTAGTCTGTTTTTCCGGAACTAAAGCCATCTAAAAAGGGCCTAAAGCTTTCCGCCTTATTGAGGCCTGGTGGGGTGGTGGCATCCAAGTGCCTAATCCACCGTGTTTCACGTTGTAAAAGAGTTTTATTCCAATCACCGCCTCTGATGGGGACATGAATATGGTCCAAAACTATAAAATTTACAGATGGCATCCTGTATCCATGTCCCCTGGCTACATGTCTTCCAAGGGGGAGATATAAGTTGCCAATTTGCATGCTTTGTAGATGTTTGCTAACACGTTGTCCAAATTCTTGTCGGGTTTTTCCAACATAGAAAGCCCCGCATTGGCATTGTACCAGGTATACCACCCCCCGAGTTTTACAATTGGCGAAATGCTTCAATTGGAAGCGTTCGCCATTGGGTAATCGGAAAGAGGTTCTCCTGCCAATAACTCTGCAGAAAGAACAGGAACCACAGGGGAAGGTCCCCCCAGGTTTTGCAAGGGTCCTGTCTTAAATTCCCCTTGTATTCACTTTGAGTCAAAGTCTCGGCTAAGGAGCCTGCCTTTCTGAAAGTGATCTGAGGTTTTTGAGTGAGAAAGTCCCCCAGGATTCGATCATCGGTGAGGATCGACCAATGTTTTGTGAGGATCTTTCCTATGGTGTTATGTTTGTTAGAATAGAGTAGGGTAATCCTTGTTGTATCTTCCTGCTTGTGAGTTTTAGCCTTGAAAATTAGGGCATGTCTATCCTGATCTTTGACCCAGTTGAAACCTTTTTTTAAAGAGGATTTTGTACAGTATATCCTCTTGCAAGCAATCTCTCGCTCAATTTATCTGCCTCACATTGGAAAGTTTCCATGGTGGTGCAGTTGTGTTTCAAACGCAGGAATTGACTAAAGGGTAGGGATTTTTAAGGGGTTTAGGATGGAAACTGTCAGCATGCAAAAGAGTGTTGCCGGCAGCTTCCTGTAAAGTCTGCTGGCAAGTTTCCCATTCTTCTCTTTGTATATAGTGATGTCCAAAAAATTGATCCGATGATGATCATAGGACATGGTAAAAAACAAATTCAAAGCATTATGGTTCATCACTTTTAAACAGCCTTTTAGGGTGTCTTCTGGACAGTTCCATATCAGAAAGATATCGTCTATGTATCTTTGCCATAAGATGATATATTCAGTATATATGGTAAACTGGTCATCAGTTAGAAATGCCCACAAACAGTTTGCTGAAGAAAAGCAGACTACAGTAGGTGCCGCCGATATTGTGTCAGTCTCGCCGCTTTTAGCGGCGAGATTGACATCTGTGAGCCCCGTCGCGGGAGCCAGCGCTGAGCTCTGTCGCTCATTCATTGTTTTATTTCCTCTGGATTCCTGCCTAAATCACTTTCACCGCTAGGTGTCTTGCGCGCTTTGTTTTCTATTTGTCTTTATGCGCCCTATGTCTCATGACGATGCATCTCGTGGGTCATCACCTTACTACTGTACTGTGGCTAAAGGAGGGTGTGTGAAGGTGGTCCAGCAGCTGCACGTCAGCCTTTACTGCCCAGTGTCCAGAGTTCGATTGCCCAGTTAATTTTTTTTTATTGTCTTTTTTTAATAGAGTATATTCGAGTACAGTACTGTATGTACAGTATTTGATACGTGTTACTGTATGTTTTAAATGTCTAATAATATATGCTTATTAAATAGAGTATTGTACATGCAATTGCATGCAAATCATGTCTGCACAGTTTAGCGCCTGTACTGTACACTTCCATTTTTTTAACAGATGTTTTTACTGTACAGTATCTTATAAAATATCTAAATGCTGTTTCAGGGTCCTTTCATACAGTACAGTACGTGCACCAAGCATTTCAGCACGGGCTGTCTTACAGCACAGAACCCCATGATCCCAGCATGCAGACGGTGGGGAAATGACTTGCAGGATTGTTTCCCTACTGTACTGTACCTGTACTCCTGCAGCCCTCCTTCGCCAGCTGAAGTCAGTGGGCACGGTACAGCACACATTGCACCCTGGCCAGGGGGGACTCTGCACGGACCAATTAAAGTGTATCTGCTCCATGCTCTTACACAACTGCTGCCAAGCCCGTTCACTGTACAGTACTGTACAATACATGTGTGCCACTCCGCACTCATGCACCCTTCAGTCGGCGTGGGATGCCATTCGGCAACACTATGAATTATGGTCTTTGTAGTTCTGCCATGCAGTCACGTGTTCATGGTCTTTGTGGTGGAGGGGCTGTTACCCTGTACAGTACTGTATTTGCTACAATATACTGTACTAAACACTGTTTCTGTGCTCTCCTGTAGCAGAATCAGGAGTGATTTTCCATTGTTTGAAAATGAAATGAAAATAAAATAAATATAATGTGTATATATACTGTATGCAAAAAAAAAAGATCCCAAAAAGATCTTTACCGCTGTTCCCCAAGTTGGTGGCTAGTACTGTATTGTACTGTAACTCTCCTGGTCCAGCAAGTACTGTAACTTCCTTATGCCCTGATGAAGTTGGGGGGTCTTCAGGTCTCTCAAACATGTTGAATGTCTTTAATGCAAGCCAATAAACCAATTCGGACTCTTATCATTGGTCTGGCACTCCTATTGGTACTGTACTGTACATATTATTTTTCTGGTACGGTAACCTTATGGGCACCCACTGGAAGTTATTGCTGTCTTTTAAAAGCAGCCTAACCTAAGCCAGTGAGCACACTGAATGTTTTTTTATTTTTTTTTATTCTTCTCAAAACCTTATACCGTATAAACTAAGAGTACAGTACTGTAAGTCCCAGTGCCTCTTGGATGCTTTTTTTTTTTCTTCGTCACAAGCATAGAACAAATCTGACAGGGCTTTTACTGGACCTTTTCTGTACTCTAGTTTTGTCTAGGGATGAGCTCAAACTCATGTTCGACTCAAACATCGGCTGTTCGCAAGTTCTCAGAACAGCAAACAATTTGGGGTGTTTGCGGCAAATTCGAATGCCGCGGAACACCCTTTAAAAGTCTATGGGAGAAATCAAAAGTGCTAATTTTAAAGGCTTATATGCATGGTATTGTCATAAAAAGTGTTTGGGGACCTGGGTCCTGCCCCAGGGGACATGGATCAATGCAAAAAAAGTTTTAAAAACGGCCGTTTTTTCAGGAGCAGTGATTTTAATAATGCTTAAAGTGAAACAATAAAAGTGTAATATTCCTTTAAATTTCATAGCTGGGGGGTGGCTATAGTATGCCTGTAAAGGGGCGCATGTTTCCTGTGTTTAGAACAGTCTGACAGCAAAATTACATTTCAAAGGAAAAAAAGTCATTTAAAACTACTCGCGGCTATTGCATTGCCGGTCCGACAATACACATAGAAGTTCATTGATAAAAACGGCATTAGAATTCCCCACAGGGGAACCCCGAACCAAAATTTAAAAAAAAATGACGTGGGGGTCCCTTCAGGTCTGGTATGGATATTAAGGGGAACCCCGGCCAAAATTAAAAAAAAACGTTGTGGGGTCCCCCCAAAATCCATACCAGACCCTTATCCGAGCACGCAACCTGGCAGGCCGCAGGAAAAGAGGGGGAGATGAGAGAGCGCCCCCCCTCCTGAACCGTACCAGGCCACATGCCCTCAACATTGGGATGGTGCTTTGGGGTAGCCCTCCAAAACACCTTGTCCCCATGTTGATGAGGACAAGGGCCTCATCCCCACAACCCTGGCCGGTGGTTGTGGGGGTCTGCGGGTGGGGGACTTATCGGAATCTGGAAGCCCCCTTTAACAAGGGGACCCCCAGATCCCGGCCCTCCCCCCGGTGTGAAATGGTAAGGGGGTACAAAAGTACCCCTACCATTTCACAAAAAAAGTGTTAAAAATGACAAGAGACAGTTTTTGACAATTCCTTTATTTAAATGCTTCTTCTTTCTTCTATCTTCTATCTTCCTTCATCTTCTTCTTCTGGCTCTTCTGGTTCTTCCACCGGTGTTCTCCTCCAGCATCTCCTCCGCGGTGTCTTCTATCTTCTTCTCCTCGGGCCGCTCCGCACCCATGGCATGGTGGGAGGCTCCTGCTGTGTGACGCCTCTCCTCTTCTGACCGTTCTTAAATAACGGGGGGGCCACCCGGTGACCCCACCCCCCTTTGATGCACCTGACATGACGGGACTTCCCTGTGGCATTCCCCGTGACATCACAGGGAAGTCCCGTCAAGTCACCGTGTGTCAGAGGGGGGGCGGAGTCACCGGGTGGCCCCGCCCCCTGTTGTTTAAGAACCGTCAAAAGAGGAGACGCGTCACACAGCGGGAGCCTCCCACCATGCCAGCATGGATGCGGAGCGGACCGCGAGAAGAAGATGAAGAAGAGAAGAAGATGAAGAAGAAAAGAAGATTAAGAAGAGAAGAAGATGAAGAGAAGAGCAGGAGCCTCCCCCCATGCCATGGGTGCGGAGCGGCCCAAGAAGAAGGGAAGAAGATGCCGCGGAGGAGATGCTGGACGAGAATACCGGAGGAAGAACCAGAAGAACCAGAAGAAGATGAAGGAAGATAGAAGAAAGAAGAAAGAAGAAGCATTTAAATAAAGGAATTGTCAAAAACTGTCTCTTGTCATTTTTAACATTTTTGACAGTTTTTTAGTGAAATGGTAGGGGTACTTTTGTACCCCCTTACCATTTCACACAGGGGGGGGCCGGGATCTGGGGGTCTACCTTGTTAAAGGGGGCTTCCAGATTCTGATAAGCCCCCGCCCGCAGACCCCCACAACCACCGGCCAGGGTTGTGGGGATAATGCCCTTGTCCTCATCAACATGGGGACAAGGTGTTTTGGGGGGCTACCCCAAAGCACCCTCCCAATGTTGAGGACATGTGGCCTGGTACGGTTCAGGAGGGGGGGCACTCTCTCGTCCCCCCCTCTTTTCCTGCGGCCTGCCAGGTTGCGTGCTCGGATAAGGGTCTGGTATGGATTTTTGGGGGGACCCCACGCCTTTTTTTTTTTTAATTTTGGCGCAGGTTCCCCTTAAAATCGGGTCTGGTATGGAATTTAGGGGACCCCCATGTCATTTTTTTTTTACATTTTGGCCGGGGTTCCCCTTAATATCCATACCGGACCTGAAGGGCCTGGTATGGAATTTAGGGGGACCCCCACGTAATTTTTTTAAAAAATTTTGGTTCGGGGTTGCCCTGTGGGGAAATTCCTTGCCGTTTTTATCAATGAACTTTTATGTGTATTGTCGGACCGGCAATGCAATAGCCGCGAGTAGTTTTAAATGGCTTTTTTTCCTTTGAAATGTAATTTTGCTGTCAGACTGTTCTAAACACGGGAAACATGCGCCCCTTTACAGGCATACTATAGACACCCCCCAGGTATGAAATTTAAAGGGATATTACACTTTTATTGTTTCACTTTAAGCACTATAAAAATCACTGCTCCCGAAAAAACTGACGTTTTTAAAACTTTTTTTGCATTGATACATGTCCCCTGGGGCAGGATCCAGGTCCCCAAACACTTTTTATGACAATAACTTGCATATAAGCCTTTAAAATTAGCACTTTTGATTATTCATGTTCGTGTCCCATAGACTTTAACGGTGTTCGCGTGTTCGAACAAACTTTTTTCCTGTTCGCATGTTCTGGTGCGAACCGAACAGGGGGGTGTTCGGCTCATCCCTAGTTTTGTCATACAGATCCACCTTAATCTCCTGGACAGTACAGTATAGTATACAGTACACTGCTGCACTCCAGACTTGTAATGCGTTTATCAGATCCCTGCAGGGAGCAGTGGAGATGTTTCCATTCACCAATTACTGTACGGTATACAGTGTAAAAATGTACAGTACAGTATTGAAGGCCTGAGATAAGGCTGTTTCTGAGGTAACAGTAATGTGTGGAAAGATTTATCTGTACAGTACAGTAAGTGCAGTTACAGGTAACAGGATTAATGTTATTTAATATTAAAGTACAATCCATAAAACCCTTCTCCATTTGCCTAGGGTGTACAGATTGCTTTACAGTACTGTATTTACTGATCGGAGAAGGTCTACTGTAACAGAACGGATGATGGAGATCGTTGTGACCTTTGTCCATGTCCTCCGCTGCCTGTAGTGTTGCCTTTCCATGCTGTTTGCATTAAATGGGGAAAAAGGTTTTAGATTATCATGCATATTCTTCACTCTATGACTACTGTACTTGGAGGCAAAGTAGCGAAGCAGCTACAGTACTATACTCTTGCAGGTGCCTATTAAAATACTGTACTGTATTCGCTTTTACAGTAATTTACTGTATTTGTTCACACACTTTTTGGAGAGGGTGGTCTATGGCCAAGGATGCGGCAAGCCAGACTGCGATAGACTGGAAGATGTGTGCTGTACTGTACTCTAGATACAGTACAGTAGATTGATTTTATTGTTCGATGTCATACTGTACAGTACTGTTCAGGGTTTTGTTAAACTTTACCCATTCACTGTATTTTTACTTTTTTTTTTTTTCTTTCAGAAACCATTCAGCCTGTTGTCCAGCACGCCCCAAAGTCAAACGTGTTTCTTTTTAATTTTTTTTTTGGTGTGGTGGTGTCACTTTGGTGTTCTAATTTTATCCATTTTTTTATTAGACAGATTTCATTATAGACTGAGTTTATAGACATAATTAAACATGAAATTGGTACCAGCTGAACGCTGGTTCTATGAGGTCTCGGCATCTGCTGTCAAATAAGCATGCTGTCCAATGGAAACTCCCAAAAGAATATTTCATGTTTAATTATGTGGTCACATGACATCTTTTATAAGCTTTATGTATGTTTGCCATTCCAATGTTTTGTCAGCTATGAGTAAGCGCTCACCATGAGCGCGAAACACGTCAGCTGAGCCTGTATATCCTGCCAGATTGTCCTGTATTTTTTATGATCCACTTTTTACAATAAAGGCGTTTTTTTCAATTTAATCCGGAGTGCGGCATCCAGATCTTCTCGTTTAAATTTCTACTCTACCACCTTGCATTCAGCCAGCACCTGGGACTCTCCACCTCTGAAGGACCTACACTAATTGTACACCTGATTCCAGACCTACCTGAGCGGCAAATAATTTTCTTTGCTTCGATTGCATTTGAGGATATATACTGTAAGTGTTGAACGTGTCTTTGAACTCCTAATGTACAGTACTGTGTTTTGGGGATGATTCACTACTGTATATACTGTACAGTGAGCACATGACATGTATTGTATGTTTAGCACTGTTAATGCACTTTGCAACCTACAGTAACCGTTGGATGTCTATCCCTTGCTACACAGTACTGTACTGTACAGTATGTTTTGTATATAATTCTCATCTAAAAATATTTGTAATAAATATTGGTTAAAAAACAAAAGTGGCTAATGAAACACAGAGACCAAATGTTCAAAATATCGAAACAAATGGACAAAAATGTATTAGAAATAATTGTCAAAAAATTACATAGAAAAAAAAACAGGAAAAAAATAAATAAAAATTCTTACTCTGGGGGTGTCCGCAACCAGTTTACCCCATTACCCCAGCGCGTTGGTGACTATATGCTCTTTGATAAATGCGACGTCCATAATACCTGTGAGGACAGAAGATGCAGGACAATAAAGCAATCGAATAAAAAAATTGAGGGAGTTGTAATCAGGTTGTGGCAGCTGTACAGTACTGTACCTTCAAATAGCACCAATGGTCCGGGTCCAAACTTTGAGATGCCACCCCACACATGGATTTTAACAGGATTGTTTTGGCTGCGGCTTAGTAGACAGGTGTCCTGTTTTTTGCGGAATGCCATTGTATTGAATCTCACAAGCGAAATTGTGGATTCATAGGTGAAAAGCATATGATGGAAATTTTCGCCCGTTTCCAACCAGAGCTTGGCGTGCGCCACCCGTTTCTGCTTGTTGACTTCTCTCATCATTGGTGAAAACCTACGGTAACAATGTACAGTACAGTAAACGCCGAGGATTGTCACACAGTATTATTTAAAAGCACTTTTAAAAATCACACATCATACAGTAAGTGGGATGAATGGGGTAACGGATTATACATTAGTTATAATAAATATTAAAATATTCATACTTAGCTCGTTGCCACTGCCAACCTAAAGCCCAACGGACTTTGAGAACAAGTCCTTTACACGCGCTAATCCCATGTTCAGACAGCAGCAACCTCTGTACTTGTGCAGCAGTCCGATCATCATCCTCACGCATTAATGCGTTAATATGCACAGACAGAACTCTGCAGAAAAAAGAGGGGCGGTGTAATGCTTTCCGTCTATCTATTAAGTTCTTGTGGTAAAACCAAGGAAGCTTAGACTTCTGAAGTGTATCAATGCTTTACTAAACAGGGAAAAATCTGCACATACAAACTGTAGGATGCACAATACAATACAACTTATAGCTTACAAAATATGCCTACAAATATAAGCATGTACAATATGTACACATTAAGTAAACTAAACAGTTACTCAACTTAGGGGTCAAGATGTCCTTCATAGTTCCTTGCTCAGAGTCCAACTCACAAAAGCGTCTCCAAAGTTATCGAGCTCCTCGCATCCATGTCTTCCTCTTTGTCCCTCCAAACACCTCTCTATCCCAAACATGTGTTTCTTCTTCCACCTCTCCCCAAGCCCCTCCCACCCATTTCCTGCATACATCAACTTCCTGCAAAGAACATCCTGTCTCAGTTATTTACATATCAATGGAGGGGGGAGGGCCTCTGTAAACATATGCTGTTACTAAACCTAACTATATTATTTCAATAAAGTCACTATACAAATGGCCACAGCAACACAGTATGTTAAAGCAATCAAAGTCCTTGATAAAAAAATATATACAGTATATGTGTGTAAATCAAAAAATATTTAAAAAAATAAAAATAAATAAAAGATGGATATACAGTACTGTATACTATGCTGTATAGAAATACAAAGTGCTGCAATGTGCTATGCAATATTCAAAATATCAGTCCAGAATTTTTCACGTGAATGCACATTGTCCCTTTTTTTTTTTGCAATATTGCATGTTTGTTTATGGATTGCACGAATATCACTTTATTGTTGTTGATTTATAGCACGATGATATTTTTTATTATTTAGATTTATATTTTCATAGCGCAGCGTATTATACTGTACAGTATATTTTAAAAAACATTCAGCTGTGCCTGTCAGTGCGCTATGAATTCTGGCACAGCAATTGTGGTTCTAAATAAATTAACATACAGATTGGTACTTACTTATCCAGATGTTTGATGGCACGTTTTGTTGGATGTGCCTTGCCACTGACGTGATATTGCACGACATGTGACGCAACGCGTCAGAAGGAGCCAGGTGACGTCATCCGATACACAGTTCCAGCGGTGAGAGGAAGGAAAACAAGATCTCTCCTGATTGTCTCATGAAGCGCTGTTTTTTTCCTTTCAAATGTGAGTGCATATATTGCAGTTGCAGACGATTTTATATGATAGTTATACTGCGCAATGATATTTTCTATTCTCTTGTTTCCTAATATCCTGTAATACGGATTGGGAGGATTTTTACCTACCATCATAGTAAACCTCAGAACTGTGCAGCTCCGTTTTGATTGTTTGAGTGAAGATAGTTGGCTGAGACGGTTCTAAGTTGTTTTTTTATCTGAACATACGGAATACAATTGTTTGATGTATGGAGGATTGAGATCATTACAAGTTTTGCTGCTACAATCTATTTTTCTCATGTACTTTTATCTGGAGTTTCGTATGAAGATTTATATTTTAACATTTTTAGTATTTTACTGGTGGGATTTTTGAATTGGTATCACTTGCTTTTTATATCAATTTTATGTTTATACGGAAGTTGATTATTATTATTATTATTATTATACAGGATTTATATAGCGCCGACAGTTTACGCAGCGCTTTACAACAACATTAGGGCAGACAGTACAAGTACAATACAATTCAATACAGGAGGAATCAGAGGGCCCTGCTCGTTAGAGCTTACAATCTAGGAGGGAGGGTCAAGTTATACAAAAGGGTAATAGCTGTGGGGGATGATTAGCGCACTTATAATTATTATAATATATTCATTGTTTTTTTAGTGTCAATCAGAGCACTTTGTCACATAAGAGCTGCTGTTAATCATTTGGATATTTCCTATATTTTCACGGATTTGTAGACACACATATTTATAGTCCTTTTTATCAACACAAATGTTTCATAATTTTATTACACAATACACCGAGTTAATTTACTTAGTTATCAGCGCTTTGGTACACTTTTTTCAATTATGCCCGGCAAGACGCCTCTCCCGCATTCGTCCGCTTATGTCCTGGGAAATCATTTTGGATTCACTACTAAAAGCAGTACAGTACCTACAAATCTGGGCAGATAGACAAGATACAGTACTGTACTTTACTGTACAGCAATGGGAACCATTACAGTAGAATGCTGAGCCAGGACAGGACAGGTACTGTATTTGAGTGGAAACGTTGTCATGGTGCCAGACATGATGTCGCCAGGACTTGGTTTTGAAGATTGATGAACAATGGCTGTTGGGACTCTGCTACAGAAAAAGATTCACACCTTTTCTGAATTGATGATTGCAACTGTACTACAGTGTAGGTGCACCTCCCAGGCACCGGTCTCCCAACACGCCATGATTCTTTTAAAAGCCAGAAGGTTTCCGATTGACACTAGATTTGAACCCTTGCTTACTGTATCTGCCAGTTGTACTGTACTGTACATCACGTGTACTGTACAGTGTATTGGGATGCAAGGTGCAAATTTCTATGGGAAAATAGATGCAGTTATGGGGCGGAGATGTATCGTGCCTTCAGCTGTTGATCGGCCTGTCTTGGGTAGACAATTTCCAGTCAAGCGCAACAGGAAGGTGGCAGAGAAAAACAAGGAAAATGTAAATCCGGTTCCTCAGCCCAAGAAACCGAGACGAGAGAAAAAGAAGAATTCTGTTATTGCTACAGTTGTGGGTGAGTTACTGAACAGTTCATACAGTAATACTGTTGCTGAGTGAAAATGCATGTACAGTAAAGTACTGTACAGGAACTGTACTGCATTCTACAGTACCTGTAATTGGACTTACTATAGAGATACAGTACTGTACATTTGTATTCTGCTACTGTATATTTTGTAGTCTGATACAGTAACCTGCACTTTGTTCCTCCCTTCATAATTGCTGTGATTTTTTTGTATGTTTCACTGAGAAAAAAGGATAAAGGCAAATCCACTTTGCACTACAAGTGCAACGTGCACTTGAAATTGCACTGAAAGTGCTCTTGGAAGTGCAGTCGCTGTAGATCCGAGGGGGACATGCAAGGAAAATAAAAAACAGCACTTTAGCTTGCACATGATTGGATGATAAAAATCTGCAGAGCTTCCCCTCATTTCAGATCTACAGCGACTGCACTTCCAAGTGCACTCTCTGTGGAATTTCAAGTGCACTTTGCACTTGTAGTTTGCACTTGTAGTGCAAAGTGGATTTGCCTTTTGTAAATAACCCCCAATGTGTCCTCCAAAATCTAATGTTTTTAGAATGTTGTACAGTAGTTGTGGTTTGTGGGAAATAGAAACATGCTTGGATTGGATCCAAGATTGGATTTTTATCATCCAATCATGTGCAAGCTAAAGTGCTGTTTTTTATTTTCCTTGCATGTCCCCCTCTATGACCACCCCAGTCAGAAGCAATCCAAGCCCAGTGTCCTTAACATCTGTCACACCCTTGGATTCTATGACCACCCCAGTCAGAAGCAATCCAAGCCCAGTGTCCTTCATATGTGTCACACCCTTGGATTCTATGACCACCCCAGTCAGAAGCAATCCAAGCCCAGGCATCCGAAGTGCCTGTGCGCACTGTAACCCCTGCACAGCCAGCAACACCTGAAGTTGACAAACTCCCTGCATCTGAAGTAAAAAGGGTTCATGGACTTCAAAAGAGAAAGCATTTTTTGAAGCAGGCAGTTGACAGACAGCATAATAGTGAACATCTTATGCATCTCAAGCGGCTGGAATGCCAGGTACACTTACTGCGTAAAACGCTGGCAGGAGCAGTGGAGTGCATACTGCAGATTCACACTGGACATGAAGAACTTAAGTCTGGACAGGAAGAACTCAAGGCTGGACAAGAGAGGCTGGAGCAGGAGTTTGCGAACACTCGGTTGCACAGAATTAGCCAGATGAATTTGCAAGAGGATTAGATAGCACCACAAGAGATGGGTGGAGATTTACAGATTCATCTTTCTCCTATTTTGCAAATACCTCTGACACCACCAATGTATGACAAAGTTACTGCTGTGGCACCCTTGGATTCTATGACGACCCCAGTCAGAAGCAATTCAAGCCCAGTGTCCTTCACATCTGTCACACCCTTGGATTCTATGACCACCCCAGTCAGAAGCAATCCAAGCCCAGTGTCCTTCATATGTGTCACACCCTAGGATTCTTTGACCACCCCAGTCAGAAGCAATCCAAGCCCAGTGTCCTTCACATCTGTCACACCCTTGGATTCTATGACCACCCCAATCAGAAGCAATCCAATCCCAGTGTCCTTAACATCTGTCACACCCTTGGATTCTATGACCACCCCAGTCAGAAGCAATCCAAGCCCAGTGTCCTTCATATGTGTCACACCCTAGGATTCTTTGACCACCCCAGTCAGAAGCAATCCAAGCCCAGTGTCCTTCACATCTGTCACACCCTTGGATTCTATGACCACCCCAGTCTGAAGCAATCCAAGCCCAGTGTCCTTCACATCTGCCACACCCTTGGATTCTGTGACCACCCCAGTCAGAAGCAGTCCAAGCCCAGTGTCCTTGACATACCCAATGACAAGCGCTACAGGCAGCAGGGTATCGTCGGTGTCAAGGAGTAGAAAGACCATGTCTCCATTACCAGACTGTGCCCTCCCAGTCATAACCGAAGAGGATACAGCCTTTATAGTCCTGCATTCGCTCAACAAACCGGGCAATATGGCCCGGCTTGTTTTTAAACATTTAATATCATGGGAGCAATACCAGCAGTGGACCAAGAAAGTTAATTTTGATGGTGATAATCGCAAACCGGGAATCCCCGCAAATCTGAAAGCAACCATTCTCGACTTTGTCCACAAAAGATTCCAAGGGGACAATATGCAAGCTTGTAGGGACAAAGTTAACAAATTCCTCAGGATGTCACGAGAATGCCCTTGGTCAAAGTTGGAATAAAGACACTAGAGTTACAGTGTTAAATAATATCATGTACAGTAGTTAATGTGCTGTAGACACTGCAGAAACTGTACTGTACCATTTTGCTGTGCTGTTGATTGGCGTGGGTGGGAGGAGGGACACCTTTCAGTGCTAGACAACCTTGTGGCCTGCCTACAGTAACAGACTGCCTAAGGCTGAATCTTTTTATCTTTTTTCTCACATCTCTGGCTCAGCAACTAAAAATAGTTTATGAACAGTATGAGAGACCATGTTTATTTATACAGTATATAAAATGTAATATTTATTCACTTTCCCAACCTTACTACTGTAGTTGAAATTGGCTCCAAATCACTGTACACATTAAACAGAAATAAAAAAAACACAAATACTCTAAAGTACAGGTACAGTATCTTTAAAAAATGTAGCTTTTACTTGATTTTTTTAGAAAAAAAAATACCTAAATACCTAAAATAAAACCTGTCTATAAAATCTGAACACAAAATAATAAAATTACCATACAAAAAACTCAGGCTATAATGAAATGTCTAATAAAGTAATTAATAAAATTAGAACACCAACGTGACACCACCGCACCAATATACTGTATACTGTATAGTAATTGGTGAATGGAAACATTTCCACTGCTCCCTGCGAGGATCTGAGAAACGCATTACGAGTCTGGAGTGCAGCAGTGTACTGTATACTATACTGTACTGTCCAGGAGATTAAGGTGGATCTGTATGACAAAACTAGAGTACAAAAAAAGGTCCAGCAAAAGCCCTGTCAGATTTGTTCTATGCCTGTGACGAAGAAAAAAAAAAATCATCCAAGAGGCACTGGGACTTACAATACTGTACTCTTAGTTTATACAGTATAAGGTTTTGAGAAGAATAAAAAAAAAAAAAAAAAAACATTCAGTTTGCTCACTGGCTTAGGTTAGGCTGCTTTTAAAAGACAGCGATCCTTCCAGTGGGTGCCCATACTGTACCAGAAAAATAATATGTACAGTACAGTACCAATAGGAGTGCCAGGCCAATGATAAGAGTCCGAATTGATTTATTGGCTTGCATTAAAGACATTCAACACGTTTGAGAGACCTGAAGACCCCCCAACTTCATCAGGGCATAAGGAAGTTACAGTACTTGCTGGACCAGGAGAGTTACAGTACAGTACAGTACTAGCCACCAACTTGGTGAACAGCAGTAAAGATCTTTTTGGGATTTTTTTTTTTTTTTTTTGCATACAGTATATATACAGTATACCGTATTTATCGGCGTATAACACGCACTTTTTTCCCCTTAAAATCAGGGGAAAATTGCGGGTGCGTGTTATACGCCGATCCCCTGCGATCCTGACCTGTCATAATTTAAAAATCGCTGACCGCGATTTGAAAATGGCGCCGCCGGCGCCGAAATACGCAGTGCCGGTCCTCGGCTCTTCTCGGCGGCTTTCGGTTTCACTCGAGCGCCGCCCGAACCTAGCCGAGTATACTCGGCTAGTTTCGGATAGCTCCGCTCACCGTCCGAGTGAAACCGAAAGTAAACGAGAGCCGCCGAGAAGAGCCGAGGACCGGCTCTGTGTATTTCGGCGCCGGCGGCGCCATTTTCAAATCGCGGTCGGCGATTTTGAAGCTCACAGGCTTCAGCAAGGCTGGACTGGGGCAAGGCTGGACTGGGGCAAGGCTGGACTGGACACTGGGGAAGGCTGCACTGACATGGCTGCACTAACATGGCTGCACTAGCAAGGCTGCACTGACATGGCTGCACTGGGGCAAGGCTGCACTGAGAAGGCTGCAATGATGGGCATTTAAATGTAAGTTTTTTTCCCTTCAACTTCCCTCCTAAAAGTTTTTTTTCCTTAAAATTCCCTCCTAAATTGAGGTGCGTGTTATACTCCGGTGCGTGTTATACGCCGATAAATACGGTATTTATTTCATTTTCATTTCATTTACAAACAATGGAAAATCACTCCCGATTCTGCTACAGGAGAGCACAGAAACAGTGTTTAGTACTGTATACTGTAGCAAATACAGTACTGTAGAGGGTAACAGCCCCTCCACCACAAAGACCATGAACACGTCACTGCATGGCAGAACTACAAAGACCATAATTCATAGTGTTGCCGAATGGCGTCTCGCGCCGGCTGAAGGGTGCATGAGCGCGGAGCGGCACACATGTACTGTACTGTACAGTGAACGGGCTTGGCAGCAGTTTTGTAAGAGCATGGAGCAGACACACTTTAATTGGTCCGTGCAGAGTCCCCCCCCCCGGCCAGGGTGCAATGTGTGCCAACTGACTTTAGCTGACGAGGGAGGGCTGCAGGAGTACAGGTACAGTACAGTACAGTAGTGAAACATTCACACGCAGGACCACATACTGTACTGTACTGTAGCAGAGAGCCTCACCCACCTCCCATGCGCCCAGGCACCTGCAGGAGTACAGTACAGTAGCTGCGTCACTGCTTTGCCTCCAAGTACAGTACAGTAGTCATAGAGCAAAGAATATGCATGATAATCTGTACTGTAGAGAATGCTGACATGCACACAAGGAAACACAATAGACTAATAATACTGCATGTTACACTGCAGTAAGAAAATAACAATTAACATATAAACAAAACAGCAATTATAACAATTAGACAATAAATTGAATTTGCGAACAATTTACTGTAAGTTTTGGATTTGAAAAAAGATTGGCCATGGCTGGGATAGAAGCGGGGTCTCATAGGAGGACTGAACAAAAGCTGACACGCGCACAAAGGTATTTGTCCAGCGCCACCCCGCGGTTACATGTAGCAACAACAGTTTGAGAATGTATTAATTAACAGCGCAAGACCCATTGTGGATGGTCTCGGGGGCGGCGAGCGCGGGAAGCACAGCCTCACAGTGGTGATTTCCAGCACAATATCGAAAACACAATATCGGCGGCACCTACTGTAAGGATACGGATTACTGGAACCATGTCCTGTGTTCTGATGAGACCAAGATAAACTTATTTGGCTCAGATGGTGTCATGCGTGTGTGGCGGTAACCAGGTGAGGAGTACAAAGATCTCACATTAAAGAGGTCCTGTCATGCTTTTTTTCTGAATTTTTTAAAAAAAAATGTATTACTTATTTTACTTTTTATTTTGACACACAAAAAAAAGGGTCACTTTTATTCCTATTCCTATTCCTATATAAACATCCCTTGTAATAGGAATAAAAGTGACCCATTTTTTTTTTTTAAAGACAGTGTTCAGACCACACATGTGAGGTATCACTGCGATCGTTAGAACGAGAGCAATAATTCCAGCTTTAGACCTCCTCTGTAACTCAAAACTGGTAACCTGTAGAATTTTTTAAATGTCGCCCATGGAGATTTTTTAAGGGTCAAACTTTGTCGCCATTCCACAAGCGTGCGCAACTTTGAAGTGTGACATGCTGGGTATAAATTTACTCGTCGTAACGTTATCTTTCACAATATAAAAAAAAATTGGGCTAACTTTACTGTTGCCTTATTTTTTTATTATAAAAAATGTATATTTTCCGAAAAATATTGCGCTTGTAAGACAGCTGCGCAAATACTGTGTGACATAAAGTATTGCAACAACCACCATATTATACTCTAAGGTGTCTGAAAAAATATATATATAATGTTTTAGGGTTCTAAGTAATTTTCTTGCAAAAAACCCTGAGACCAAGTGTAAAAAAATAGGCTCGGTCGTGGTTAAGTGGTTAAACTGCTGCGGTTTACTACCGCTTTAAGGACCCTTTCCCACAGACGTTCTGATTGAGTCTGTCGGTCTGTTTTTCAGGCAGACCCGATTGGATAATACATTCATGTGTCCATTTACACCTGCCTGCATCCAATCTGATCTTCTAAAAGTGATTTGGGGAAGCATTCCCCATCCGTCTATAGGATCGGATCGAGAGAAAGTCGGATGTAAATGGACAGGAGGTCCCCCCCGCGGATGGATCACGGGACACTCTGCTCACAGCAACCCCAGACCCCCCCCCGCTGTTGGATTGTGCTTCACTGCTCTCATGAGCCCCACCCCTTATTGAATCCACCCACTCCGTCCCCTGTATTCCACCCATAGTGTTAGGAGTATACAGCCCCAGAATCACAGAATAGAGTATACAGCTCAGCATTGCAGATACGGTATATAGCTCAGCATCACAGATATGGTATACAGCTCAGCATCACAGATATGGTATACAGCTCAGCATTACAAATACGGTATACAGCTCAGCATTACAGATACAGTATACAGATCAGCATCATAGATACGGTATACAGATCAGCATCACAGATACGGTATACAGATCAGCACCACAGATACGGTATACAGCTCAGCACCACAGATACGGTAAACAGATCAGCACCACAGACACTGACAGCATGACAATACCCCCCGACACTCTGCTCACAGCCCCCCGCTTTACGGATGGATCGTGGGACACTCCACTCACAGCACCCCCTCTATGGATGGACCCCGGGACACCCCACTCACAGCACAACCCCTCCATGGATGGATCGGACACCCCGCTCACAGCAGCCCCCTATGGATGGATCGCGGGAAACTCCACTCACAGCACCCCCCTATGGATGGATTGCGGGACACTCCACTCACAGCACAACCCCCCCCTACGGATGGATCACAGGACACTCCACTCACAGCGCAACCCCCCCGTGGATGGATCACGGGACACCCCGCTCACAGCACAAACCCCCCTGCAGATGGATCGCAGGACACTTCGCTTACAGCATGTCCTCCCCCCACAGATGGATCACAGGGCACTCCGCTCACAGCACACCCCAGACCCCCCGTTGTTGGATCGCGTGACACTGCTTTCACAGCACCCCCCTGTGGATGGATCGCGGGTGGATTTAAGTGAAGGAGGTCAGGTGCTTACCGGGTGTCCTCTTCTCCGGCGTCTCCTCTCCAGTCAGCTTCGTCCGCTCTGTCCCACTTCCGCCAAAGCACTAGGCATACAATAGGGATGCCCGGCGCTTTGGCCAATCAGGAAACAGGTCTCACTGACCTGCCTCAAATTGGCGGGGAGGCAATGCGGTGTGAGAATAGCGAGTATTCATTTGCTATGGTCACACAATTGGGTGGGACCAGGTCGCACTCTCTGCACCTCGAGCCCACCCTTTTTAAGCCTATTAGAGCCTCTGGTTTTAATCAGGTGCTTAAAAAAAAATACACTCCCTCCCGCCCTGCCATAGGAGTCCATGCATCCGGCACCCTGAAAGGGGCTGGGCGCATGGATAGGGAAGCGGCAGCAGGGATGGGGGGGCGGTGCCTGTGCGCCCACAATGCATAGGCCGCCACTGTACATCACACCCACTATGCCTTGCAACCCACTCTATACAGAAGGATGTCAACTATCCCTGGCTCTGGAGGTTCTCATTAGACTAAAGGTGGCCTGGGACCTTGCTACACGTGTACTGAAAAACACAAAATGCACCTGGAATGTGCAAACTGCAACCGGCATAGGTGTGAATCAGGCCTAAAGGGATGCTGGGGATGCCATGTTCCATGCACCATCCTCCAGCACACAGCCAACTGAAGACAGTGACTTCTCCCTCCGTGCAGCCTGTGATAGAGATGGGGGAGGCAGTCCAGCTGGTGTTGTGCAGAGCAGAGTCCCGGTGTGAGGAGTTCGGTCAGCAGCTACTGAAAACAAAACCAAATTAACCCTTGTGCCAGGATGCGGAGCGGCCCCTTCACCCGAGTACTGCCAGGCTGGACCGGAGCACAGTGACTGTACAGTACTTTGTATGGGGGGGGGCTGCACATGCGATGTACATGGCATAGGAGGCACTACAGTCATCAGTTCTGCCTGGATCTGTGTCAAAGGACAGATTTCAATTATGAATGATCAGTCTGTGTGGGTGCAGTAAGTGACTGGGGACTGGATTTTACTGCCCCTCCTCTGCTGGAGACCTTAGGCGGCTACCTGGGCTGTCTTATGCTTGGAAGGCTGGAAGGAGGCTGGGACACAAGGGCTGGGACATATTGGCTGGGACATACTGGGAACATTAGGCTGGATGCAGGCTGGGACACAAGGGCTGGGACATACTGGCTGGGACATACTGGGAACACAAGGCTAGATGCAGGCTGGGACAAAAGGGCTGGGACATACTGGCTGGGACATACTGGGAACCATGGGCCCACCCTAACCCCACCCCTAGCTCCAGGGGGCCCCTGCAGGCTCCTTGTCATATTATCATATCCTCCAAAAAATCCAGCTCCGATCTGCCCTAGGGCCCCACAGCCACGCTCCAGTACAGGGCTTCTACTTTGCCTTCCACAGTCCACACCCTTCTGTTCCCATTGGCTGGGGAGAAGCTGTGAGCCATTTCCTGATTGCAGAGGAGCACGAGGTGAGAACTGCCCAGGATGGGGAAGTGTCTGTGCTGTGTGCTGGCAACATGGAGTGGTAACCGAGCTCAGCGAGGCAAGAGCAGGAGAGTGCCGTCCTGTAGCCATGATGGGACCGATGTCATTGGTGAGGTATGACACTGCTCAGTGTCTCCTAGTCACCAGCTGGGACTCTCTGTACCCCCCCCACCCGGGGATGTCCACTTACCCCACTTCCCTGACAACTAGGGAAAAGACACACACCTCTGGGAGGTGACCTTCCCCCAACACCTGCCAACACTGACAGAGAAACCTTCAGAAATTGCTAAAACAAATCCTGTAACACCTCCTTGGGGGGCCCCTAATGGGCTGCAGGCTCTAGATTTTGTGTCACATGGCTCTGCCCTCCCAGATCTAAGTTGCCCCCCCCCAAAGCCCCCTGACCACCCCCTCCACCCTGCATGCTGTGCCCAGCTGCTGAGCTTCTGTCCCATTACAGCACTCTATACTGTTCCTCCCCTGCAGGGCTGAAATCACATTACTTTACAACACAGCCAGTTAGCCATGATCTGCACAGGGTGTATCTGCCTACTGCCGTTCCGACCAGAGAATTTCACAGGTCAGAGGGGAAAGATAAAAGACAGATACACCCCGTGAAGTCTGACAAACTGTGTGTAAAGGAATGTGATTTCAGCCCTGTGTAGTGTGTGTGGGGGTGGAGCTGTATACAGTGCTGGAATGGGAAAGGAGCTCTGCCAAGTGACCTGCTAGGGGTCCCTGTCCTCTGATTCTCCAGCAGTAATCCCTGTCCTCTGTAAAGAGGAACTCTGGGAACTCAAGGCTGGAAGCAGGCTGGGACACAAGGGTTAAGGCATACTGGGAACACAAGGCTGAAAGCAGGCTGGAACATACTGGCTGGGACATTCTGGGAACACAAGGCTGGAAGCAGGCTGGGACACAAGGGCTGTGACATACTGGCTGGGACATACTGGGAACACAAGGCTAGAAGCAGGCTGGGACACAAGGGCTAGGACATACTGGGAACACAAGGCTGGAAGCAGGATGGGACATACTGGCTGGGACATGCTGAGAACACAAGGCTGGAAGCAGGCTGAGACATACTGGCTGGGACATACTGGGAACACAAGGCTGGGAGCAGGCTGGGACATACTGGAAACACATGGCTGGAAGAAGGCTGGGACACAAGTGCTGGGACATACTGGGAACACAAGGCTGGAAGCAGGATGGGACATACTGGCTGGGACATGCTGAGAACACAAGGCTGGAAGCAGGCTGAGACATACTGGCTGGGACATACTGGGAACACATGGCTGGAAGCAGACTGGGACACAAGTGCTGGTACATACTGAGAACACAAGGCTGGAAGCAGGATGGGACATAATGGCTGGGACATACTGGGAACACAAGGCTGGAAGCAGGCTGGGACATACTGGCTGGGACATACTGGGGACACAAGGCTGGGAGCAGGTTGTTACATACTGGGAACACAAGGCTGGGAGCAGGCTGGGGCATACTGGCTGGGACATACTGGGAACACATGGCTGGAAGCAGGCTGGGACACAAGTGCTGGTACATACTGGGAACACAAGGCTGGAAGCAGGATGGGACATACTGGCTGGGACATACTGGGAACACAAGGCTGGAAGCAGGCTGGGACATACTGGCTGGGACATACTGGGAACACAAGGCTGGGAGCAGACTGGGACATACTGGCTGGGAGCAGGCTGGGACATACTGGCTGGGACATACTGGGAACACAAGGCTGGGAGCAGACTGGGACATACTGGCTGGGACATACTGGGAACACAAGGCTAGAAGCAGGCTGGGACACAAGGGCTAGGACATACTAGGAACACAAGGCTGAAAGCAGGTTGGGACATACTGGAAACACATGGCTGGAAGCAGGCTGGGACACAAGGGCTGGGACATACTGGGAACACAAGGCTGGAAGCAGGATGGGACATACTGGCTGGGACATACTGAGAACACAAGGCTGGAAGCAGGCTGGGACATACTGGGAACACAAGGCTGGAAGCAGGCTGGGACATACTGGCTGGGACATACTGGGAACACAAGGCTGGAAGCAGGATGGGACATACTGGCTGGGACATACTGGGAACACAAGGCTGGAAGCAGGCTGGGACATACTGGCTGGGACATACTGGGAACACAAGGCTGGGAGCAGACTGGGACATACTGGCTGGGACATACTGGGAACACAAGGCTGGGAGCAGGTTGGGACATACTGGGAACACAAGGCTGGGAGCAGGCTGGGGCATACTGGCTGGGACATACTGGGAACACATGGCTGGAAGCAGGCTGGAAAACAAGTGCTGGTACATACTGGGAACACAAGGTTGGAAGCAGGATGGGACATACTGGCTGGGACATACTGGGAACACAAGGCTGGAAGCAGGCTGGGACATACTGGCTGGGACATACTGGGAACACAAGGCTGGGAGCAGACTGGGACATACTGGCTGGGACATACTGGGAACACAAGGCTGGGAGCAGGTTGGGAAATACTGGGAACACAAGGCTGGGAGCAGGCTGGGGCATACTGGCTGGGACATACTGGGAAAACAAGGCTGTGAGCAGGCTGGGACTTACTGGGAACACAAGGCTGGGAGCAGGCTGGGATACAATAGAAACACTATACTGGAAGTAGACTGGGAAACTTTGGGAACACAAGGCTGAAAAGAGGCTGAGACACACTAGGGACACAAGACTAGAAGTAAGCTTCTACATACTGAGTACCCAAGGCTTGATACAGACTGGGACACATTGGGAACACAAGCCTGGAAGCAGGCTGGGATGCACTAGGATCACAAGGTTGAAAGCAGGCAAGGTCATACTGTGTACACCCCCCCTTCCAGGGGAAGCCATGAACTACAGGCAGACCCTTGATTATAAAGGGTGTGTACGCCTGCACACTCAGCATGCTGGTCTCTGGTAAGACCTGGACACAGGTGTAGAGGCTTTTTCCTACCCAAAGCTCTTTTCAGACCCTGGTCTGAGAATTGCAGAACCCAAATAAAGCTAAAAGCGTTGTTTTTTCCCCTCTGAGCTGAACCTCTGGAACCCATCACCCTCTGGAACCCAACCCTGAGTTGTCTTCAAATAGAGTTGCCACCTCATCCCTTTAAACCCAAACACATATGAATTACACAGGTTCTGAGGCTAATTTAGTGCAGATAAAGCACCAAGTGAGTTTGATTTCCACCTTAATAAGCCACAGAACCTGTGTAATTAATATGTGTGTTATTATGTGTTTGGTTTAAAGGGATGAGGTGGCAACTCTATCTTCAATCCTCCTAATACAGTGGCAGGGCCTTGCACTGTCTATATCTCTCTTCAGGACAAGACTACAGAACAACCCCCCCTTCTATTTATCTTCATAACTCAAAGGTGTGCTGTAGGCCTGATATAAACACACTGAACACTGAATCACTGAACAGTTTCAATGGTGGATTTACCAAACCAGAAGGGTGTAGATAAGAGGGGCTCATTGATTACACACCTTTTAATGTTATTTTTTTAAGAATTCCTGTCTCCCTCTGTATTCAATAATTATCTATGACCTACCTGGCTCCATCTCCAGATTTTCAGCTCCCTCCATTGCACGCTGCAGCCAAAACATGATTGCGTGCGTTGTGTGATCTGCGTCCCTAATATCTTTTGTTATTATCTTTATAATCTTTTTAAAAGAAGGTGTCACCTCCCCACCTTACTGAAGCTCAGTTTTAGGAACTTAAAAATGCCAAAATAAAGAGGAAGTGTGCAGAGTTCTGTAATATTCTGTATTTTATTACTGCGGACTAAAGTGTGCCTACTAATGACCAGGATATTTCATCTCAGGGTGTTCTGGGCTGTGATTGATTTATAATTTGTTGACGGGCATTACTCCTTATCAAAAATAACTTTTGCTTGTTCAAGTGTGGACCATCACTTGAAGGGGTCACATCGGAGGAGGGTAGGGGGTTGGAGGCTTCTCAGGGTGAGGGGCATAGCAGACATTGATCATGGTGTAGGATGGAGCGGAGGGGTATCTATGATCATAGAACACTGAGAGAGAGTGTACAACCACCGTCACACTACAGACAACTCTGATAACCAGGGTGCCATCATCTCCATAATCACCATCAAGTTGATGTAGACTCCTGGTGACAACGTAGATGGCGCTTCTACAGAATGATACGTCTTCTGTTTGGGTCTTAAGTCTTTGAAATGGAATGTTCATTCTTTGATCTTATCATCAGTGTCTTCTTTTCCTTTTAAGCATAATTGTCTTTTCCATCGTATTGATTCTAATGATGATATGTCTAAATTAAAGAGGTGTTCCGCGCCCCCCCCCCCATGAAAAATTAGAAGTCAGCAGCTACAAATACTGTAGCTGCTGAATTTTAATATTAGGACCAGGGGCGCCATCAGGGGGGTACAGCCGATACAACTGTAAGGGGCTACGAGCATCTGGAGGGGCCCGACCAGACTAGGAGAACATAGAGTGGTGAAGGGGAGCCGTGTTGTGCAGTGCAGAAACTATCTCTGCAGCGTCTGCTCTCTGTGGCATTGAGCTCAGACATCAAGCTCTTTACTGCCACCTCTGGCTACTATGCGCATGTGCACCCCTCGTGTGTGCTGTGTTATATAGTGTAATCAGCTGCAGCCCCTTGGTGTCTCAGCAACATGTCAGCTTTGTGGAAACAGGAGCTGGGACCATGTAGGAAGATCTCTTTTACAAGTAGGGGCTGTGAAGGAAGGGAGGGGGGCTGTTTGTGTACAGGGAGGGGCCAGAGGTTTGTGTGTTTACAGGTGTGTATATGTGGGGAGCTTACATGTATACAGGCTGACATATATACGGGTGTGAGGGGGGATGACTTATATACAGGTGTGAGGGGGGGCTGACATATATACGGGTGTGAGGGGGGATGACTTATATACAGGTGTGAGGGGGGGCTGACATATATACGGGTGTGAGGGGGGAGGCCTGACATATATACAGGTGTGAGGGGGGCTGACATGTATACAGGTTTCAGGGGGGCTTAACATGTATACAGGTTTGAGGGGGGCTTAACATGTATACAGGTGTGAGGGGGGCCTGACATATATACAGGTCTGAGGGGGGCCTGACATATATACAGGTGTGAGGGGGGCTGACATATATACATTGGATTGAAGGGAATGTTGGTTCTCAGGCTTGGGGAGGGGGGGCCGGGGGCCCAGGCCTAAAGCTGTGTAAGGGGCCCAAAAATTTCTGATGGCTTCACTGATTGGGGGGAATGTTGGTTCCTCAAGCTTGGGGAGGGGGGCGGGGGGCCCAGGCCTAAAGCTGTGTCAGGGGCCCAAAAATTTCTGATGGCTGCCCTGAATTTAGGACACTTACCTGTCCAGGGTTTTCGGCACCCCTGCCAGTTTTTGGATCGGCTATCAGGTGCTGCCGCCGCCATTCCTGGTAAGGGAAACCAGCAGTGAAGCTGGTTCTCTACTGCGCATGTGCAAAGTGCGCTTCACTTTCTTATGGCCCGGCAGCGGAGGATGGAGGAGGGGGGCCGAACTTCAGAGGGATGGCGCAGTGGTGCCATCTCTCGAAGGGGGACCTGTCAAAAATAGGTACCCATTCCCCCCACCCCCGAAATTTGCCAAATGTGGCACCAGAGGGGGTGGGGGGGAGTAAGATAAGTGTAAGTTCCATTTTTGAGTGGAACTCCGCTTTAATTAGGCTTCTAGTGAAAAGTTGGGCTTGATTTTCTGAAGGATCCAGTTGTTGGTTTTCTTGCTGTCCATGGAGGTCGTCCACACCAACGTTCATAGGCATCAATATTTTATCCTGACGTGCTTTGTCGAGCTTTCAAACCCATAGAGGTTAACAAAGAACCAAAGCCTGGACAATTTTGATCCTCATATTTATGGACCTATCAGTAACTATTGAGGGTGTTTTTAAGGTCTCTCACCTTTGCTTTTCCCACAGCCCATCTGAGTCCTATTTTTTTTACCTTTGTATCCATTGTTATTAATCATTGATCCAAGGAGGCAGAAGCTATCTTTATTTTTAAGTTTTTACCATTAACTTAAAAGGTAGCTGTCTTTCCTGTCATTGTAGTTAAGTCTGAGCAAACTGGGCAAAATGTTGTTCTCAGAAGGTCTGGTGAATTCAGGGAAAAAAAAAATCCCAAAATTGCTCGGAACCCCATTGAAGTTTATGGGAACCAAATATTTTTTCACCTTTTTCTGCCCTTTTTCAAGGCCAGCTTGCAAGCTTGTTAAAAAAAGGCATGGGGAGCTGAGTACTGCCATAGGTGACATATAGCAATGCAAAAAAAAAAGAATTAAAAAATATCATCCAGTGGGGAGAGGGTCTTTTGACCACTTGCTGTCCGAGGGAACTTTTTTAAATTTTTCACACATGCTAAAATCTCCATTTTTGCTAAAAAAATATGTAGAATAAAATATTATATATTTTCTGAAAGCACCCAGAATGTTCTGGAGAATAAAATGGCAGCTGTTGAAATGTTTTTATGTCACATGATGATATACTATGCTGTATAGAAATACAAAGTGCTGCAATGTGCTGTGCAATATTCAAAATATCAGTCCAGAATTTTTCACGTGAATGCACATTGTCCCTTTTTTTTTTTGCAATATTGCATGTTTGTTTATGGATTGCACGAATATCACTTTATTGTTGTTGATTTATAGCACAGTGATATTTTTTATTATTTAGATTTATATTTTCATAGCGCAGCGTATTATACTGTACAGTAAATTTTAAAAAACATTCAGCTGTGCCTGTCAGTGCGCTATGAATTCTGGCACAGCAATTGTGGTTCTAAATAAATTAACATACAGATTGGTACTTACTTATCCAGATGTTTGATGGCACGTTTTGTTGGATGTGCCTTGCCGCTGGCGTGATATTGCACGACTCTTGGAGATGCTTGTATATCCCACGTCAGCAGCCATGACTGGATCTGTTTCATGCTATGCCCGGCAAGACCCTTGATAAAGTCACGTGACATGTGACGCACCGCGTCGGAAGGAGCCAGGTGACGTCATCCGATACACAGTGCCAGCGGTGAGAGGAAGGAAAACGAGATCTCTCTTGATTGTCTCATGAAGCACTGTTTTTTCTTTTCAAATGTGAGTGCATATATTGCAGTTGCAGACGATTTTATATGATAGTTATACTGCGCAATGATATTTTCTATTCTCTTGTTTCCTAATATCCTGTAATACGGATTGGGAGGATTTTTACCTACCATCATAGTAAACCTCAGAACTCTGCAGCCCCGTTTTGATTGTTTGAGTGAAGATAGTTGGCTGAGACGGTTCTAAGTTGTTATTTTTATCTGAACATACAGAGTACAATTGTTTGATGTATGGAGGATTGAGATCATTACAAGTTTTGCTGCTACAATCTATTTTTCTCATGTACTTTTATCTGGAGTTTCGTATGAAGATTTATATTTTAACATTTTTAGTATTTTACTGGTGGGATTTTTGAATTGGTATCACTTGTTTTTTATTATTATTTTATGTTTATACGGAAGTTGATTATTAGCGCACTTATAATTATTATAATATATTAATTGTTTTTTTAGTGTCAATTAGAGCACTTTGTCACATAAGAGCTGCTGTTAATCATTTGGATATTTCCTATATTTTCACGGATTTGTAGGCACATATGTTTATAGTCCTTTTTATCAACACAAATGTTTCATAATTTTATTACACAATACACCGAGTTTATTTACTTAGTTATCACTTTTTTCAATTATGCCCGGCAAGACGCCTCTCCCGCATTCGTCCGCTTATGTCCTGGGAAATCATTTTGGATTCACTACTAAAAGCAGTACAGTACCAACAAATCTGGGCAGATAGACAAGATACAGTACTGTACTTTACTGTACAGCAATGGGAACCATTACAGTAGAATGCTGAGCCAGGACACAGGTACTATATTTGAATGGAAACGTTGTCATGGTGCCAGACATGATGTCGCCAGGACTTGGTTTTGAAGATTGATGAACAATGGCTGTTGGGACTCTGCTAGAGAAAAAGATTCACACCTTTTCTGAATTGATGATTGCAACTGTACTACGGTGTAGGTGCACCTCCCAGGCACCGGTCTCCCAACACGCCATAATTCTTTTAAAAGCCAGAAGGTTTCCGATTGACACTAGATTCGAACCATTGCTTACTGTATCTGCCAGTTGTACTGTACTGTACATCACGTGTACTGTACAGTGTATTGGGATGCAAGTTGCAAATTTCTACGGGAAAATAGATGCAGTTATGGGGCGGAGATGTATCGTGCCTTCAGCTGTTGATCGGCCTGTCTTGGGTAGACAATTTCCAGTCAAGTGCAACAGGAAGGTGGCAGAGAAAAACAAGGAAAATGTAAATCCGGTTCCTCAGCCCAAGAAACCGAGACGAGAGAAAAAGAAGAATTCTGTTATTGCTACAGTTGTGGGTGAGTTACTGAACAGTTCATACAGTAATACTGTTACTGAGTGAAAATGCATGTACAGTACAGTACTGTACAAGTACAGTACTGCATTCTACAGTACCTGTAATTGGACTTACTATACAGATACAGTACTGTACATTTGTATTCTGCTGCTGTATATTTTGTAGTCTGATACAGTAACCTGTACTTTGTTCCTGCCTTCATAATTGCTGTGATTTTTTTGTATGTTTCACTGAGAAAAAAGGATAAAGGCAAATCCACTTTGCACTACAAGTGCAACGTGCACTTGAAATTGCACTGAAAGTGCTCTTGGAAGTGCAGTCACTGTAGATCCGAGGGGGACATGCAAGGAAAATAAAAAACAGCACTTTAGCTTGCACATGATTGGATGATAAAAATCTGCAGAGCTTCCCCTCATTTCAGATCTACAGTGACTGCACTTCCAAGTGCACTCTCTGTGGAATTTCAAGTGCACTTTGCACTTGTAGTTTGCACTTGTAGTGCAAAGTGGATTTGCTTTTTGTAAATAACCCCCAATGTGTCCTCTAAAATCTAATGTTTTTAGAATGTTGTACAGTAATTGTGGTTTGTGGGAAATAGAAACATGATTAGATTTTTATCATCCAATCATGTGCAAGCTAAAGTGCTGTTTTTTATTTTCCTTGCATGTCCCCCTCTATGACCACCCCAGTCAGAAGCAATCTAAGCCCAGTGTCCTTCACATCTGTCACACCCTTGGATTCTATGACCACCCCAGTCAGAAGCAATCCAAGCCCAGTGTCCTTCACATCTGTCACACCCTTGGATTCTATGACCACCCCAGTCAGAAGCAATCCAAGCCCAATGTCCTTCACATCTGCCACACCCTTGGATTCTATGACCACCCCAGTCAGAAGCAATCCAAGCCCAGTGTCCTTCACATCTGTCACACCCTTGGATTCTATGACCACCCCAGTCAGAAGCAATCCAAGCCCAATGTCCTTCACATCTGCCACACCCTTGGATTCTATGACCACCCCAGTCAGAAGCAATCCAAGCCCAGTGTCCTTGACATACCCAACGACAAGCGCTACAGGCAGCAGGGTATCGTCGGTGTCAAGGAGTAGAAAGACCATGTCTCCATTACCAGACTGTGCCCTCCCAGTCATAACCGAAGAGGATACAGCCCTTATAGTCCTGCATTCGGTCAACAAACCTGGCAATACGGCCCGGCTTGTTTTTAAACATTTAATATCATGGGAGTAATACCAGCAGTGGACCAAGAGAGTTAATTTTGATTGGTGATAATTGACATTATATTATAACTAAAGAACTGACTGCGATACTGTATTTATAATCAACAGTTTCAGAAGAGGGACTGGCTGTCGCAGAACGGCTGAGGAAGGGAGAGGAGCTAACATTCTGCCCAAACCTAAATTCCATGGACTCCACGCTGCACCTGTAATCCATGCACTGTTGGTTCCATCAGAAGCGCCTGCACGTAATGTAACCCCTGCACAGCCAGTGACACTTGAAGTGGACGACCTGCCTGCGCTTTCTGCAGCACCTGCATCCGAAGTGCCTGTGCGCACTGTAACCCCTGCACAGCCAGCAACACCTGAAGTTGACAAACTCCCTGCATCTGAAGTAAAAAGGGTTCATGGACTTCAAAAGAGAAAGCATTTTTTGAAGCAGGCAGTTGACAGACAGCATAATAGTGAACATCTTATGCATCTCAAGCGGCTGGAACGCCAGGTACACTTACTGCATAAAACACTGGTGGGAGCAGTGGAGTGCACACTGCAGATTCACACTGGACATGAAGAACTTAAGTCTGGACAGGAAGAACTCAAGGCTGGACAAGAGAGGCTGGAGCAGGAGTTTGCGAACACTCGGTTGCACAGAATTAGCCAGATGAATTTGCAAGAGGATTACATAGCACCACAAGAGACGGGTGGCGATTCACAGATTCATCTTTCTCCTATTTTGCAAATACCTCTGACACCACCAATGTATGACAAAGTTACTGCTGTGGCACCCTTGGATTCTATGACGACCCCAGTCAGAAGCAATCCAAGCCCAGTGTCCTTCACATCTGTCACAACATTTGGATTCTATGACGACCCCAGTCAGAAGCAATCCAATCCCAGTGTCCTTCATATCTGTCACACCCTTGGATTCTATGACGACCCCAGTCAGAAGCAATCCAAGCCCAGTGTCCTTCATATGTGTCACACCCTAGGATTCTTTGACCACCCCAGTCAGAAGCAATCCAAGCCCAGTGTCCTTAACATCTGTCACACCCTTGGATTCTATGACCACCCCAATCAGAAGCAATCCAATCCCAGTGTCCTTAACATCTGTCACACCCTTGGATTCTATGACCACCCCAGTCAGAAGCAATCCAAGCCCAGTGTCCTTCATATGTGTCACACCCTAGGATTCTTTGACCACCCCAGTCAGAAGCAATCCAAGCCCAGTGTCCTTCACATCTGTCACACCCTTGGATTCTATGACCACCCCAGTCTGAAGCAATCCAAGCCCAGTGTCCTTCACATCTGCCACACCCTTGGATTCTGTGACCACCCCAGTCAGAAGCAGTCCAAGCCCAGTGTCCTTGACATACCCAATGACAAGCGCTACAGGCAGCAGGGTATCGTCGGTGTCAAGGAGTAGAAAGACCATTACCAGACTGTGCCCTCCCAGTCATAACCAAGGGGATACAGCCTTTATAGTCCTGCATTCGCTCAACAAACTGGGCAATATGGCCCGGCTTGTTTTTAAACATTTAATATCATGGGAGCAATCCCAGCAGTGGACCAAGAGAGTTAATTTTGATGGTGATAATCGCAAACTGGGAATCCCCGCAAATCTGAAAGCAACCATTCTCGACTTTGTCCACAAAAGATTCCAAGGGGACAATGTGCAAGCTTGTAGGGACAAAGTTAACAAATTCCTCAGGATGTCACGAAAACGCCCTTGGTCAAAGTTGGAATAAAGACACTAGAGTTACAGTGTTAAATAATATCATGTACAGTAGTTAATGTGCTGTAGACACTGCAAAAACTGTACTGTACCATTTTGCTGTGCTGTTGATTGGCGTGGGTGGGAGGAGGGACACCTTTCAGTGCTAGACAACCTTGTGGCCTGCCTACAGTAACAGACTGCCTAAGGCTGAATCTTTTTATCTTTTTTCTCACATCTCTGGCTCAGCAACTAAAAATAGTTTATGAACAGTATGAGAGACCATGTTTATTTATACAGTATATAAAATGTAATATTTATTCACTTTCCCAACCTTACTACTGTAGTTGAAATTGGCTCCAAATCACTGTACACATTAAACATAAATAAAAAAAAAACACAAATACTCTAAAGTACAGGTACAGTATCTTTAAAAAATGTAGCTTTTACTTGATTTTTTTAGAAAAAAAATACCTAAATACCTAAAATAAAACCTGTCTATAAAATCTGAACACAAAATAATAAAATTACCATACAAAAAACTCAGGCTATAATGAAATGTCTAATAAAATAATTAAATAAAATTAGAACACCAACGTGACACCACCGCACCAATACACTGTATACTGTATAGTAATTGGTGAATGGAAACATTTCCACTGCTCCCTGTGGGGGATCTGAGAAACGCATTACGAGTCTGGAGTGCAGCACTGTACTGTATACTATACTGTACTGTCCAGGAGATTAAGGTGGATCTGTATGACAAAACTACAGTACAAAAAAAGGTCCAGCAAAAGCCCTGTCAGATTTGTTCTATGCCTGTGACGAAGAAAAAAAAAAAATCATCCAAGAGGCACTGGGACTTACAATACTGTACTCTTAGTTTATACAGTATAAGGTTTTGAGAAGAATAAAAAAAAAAAAAAACATTCACTTTGCTCACTGGCTTAGGTTAGGCTGCTTTTAAAAGACAGCGATCCTTCCAGTGGGTGCCCATACTGTACCAGAAAAATAATATGTACAGTACAGTACCAATAGGAGTGCCAGGCCAATAATAAGAGTCCGAATTGATTTATTGGCTTGCATTAAAGACATTCAACACGTTTGAGAGACCTGAAGACCCCCCAACTTCATCAGGGCATAAGGAAGTTACAGTACTTGCAGGACCAGGAGAGTTACAGTACAGTACAGTACTAGCCACCAACTTGGTGAACAGCAGTAAAGATCTTTTTGGAATTTTTTTTTTTTTTTTTTGCATACAGTATATATACAGTATATTTATTTCATTTTTATTTCATTTTCAAACAATGGAAAATCACTCCCGATTCTGCTACAGGAGAGCACAGAAACAGTGTTTAGTACTGTATACTGTAGCAAATACAGTACTGTAGAGGGTAACAACCCCTCCACCACAAAGACCATGAACACGTCACATCATGGCAGAACTACAAAGACCATAATTCATAGTGTTGCCGAATGGCGTCCCGCGCCGGCTGAAGGGTGCATGAGCGCGGAGCGGCACACATGTACTGTACTGTACAGTGAACGGGCTTGGCAGCAGTTTTGTAAGAGCACGGAGCAGACACACTTTAATTGGTCCGTGCAGAGTCCCCCCCCCGGCCAGGGTGCAATGTGTGCCAACTGACTTCAGCTGGCGAGGGAGGGCTGCAGGAGTACAGGTACAGCACAGTACAGTAGTGAAACATTCACACGCAGGACCACATACTGTACTGTACTGTAGCATAGAGCCTCACCCACCTCCCATGCGCCCAGGCACCTGCAGGAGTACAGTACAGTAGCTGCGTCACTGCTTTGCCTCCAAGTACAGTACAGTAGTCATAGAGCAAAGAATATGCATGATAATCTGTACTGTAGAGAATGCTGACATGCACACAAGGAAACGCAATAGACTAATAATACAGCATGTTACACTGCAGTAAGAAAATAACAATTAACATATAAACAAAACAGCAATTATAACAATTAGACAATAAATTGAATTTGCGAACAATTTACTGTAAGTTTTGGATTTGAAAAAAGATTGGCCATGGCTGGGATAGAAGCGGGGTCTCATAGGAGGACTGAACAAAAGCTGACACGCGCACAATGGTATTTGTCCAGCGCCACCCCGCGGTTACATGTAGCAACAACAGTTTGAGAATGTATTAATTAACAGCGTGAGACCCATTGTGGATGGTCTCGGGGGCGGCGAGCGTGGAAAGCACAGCCTCGCAGCAGTGATTTCCAGCGCGATCCCATCGCGCTGGAAACACAATATCGGCGGCACCTACTGTAAGGATACGGATTACTGGAACCATGTCCTGTGGTCTGATGAGACCAAGATAAACTTATTTGGCTCAGATGGTGTCATGCGTGTGTGGCGGCAACCAGGTGAGGAGTACAAAGATCTCACATTAAAGAGGTCCTGTCATGCTTTTTTTCTGCATTTAAAAAAAAAAAAAAAAGTATTACTTATTTTACTTTTTATTTTGACACTGTCTTTAAAAAAAAAAAAAAAAGGTCACTTTTATTCCTATTCCTATTTCTATATAAACATCCCTTGTAATAGGAATAAAAGTGACCCATTTTTTTTTTTTAAAGACAGTGTTCAGACCACACATGTGAGGTATCACTGCGATCGTTAGAACAAGAGCAATAATTCCAGCACTAGACCTCCTCTGTAACTCAAAACTGGTAACCTGTAGAATTTTTTAAATGTCGCCCATGGAGATTTTTTAAGGGTCAAACTTTGTCGCCATTCCACAAGCGGGCGCAACTTTGAAGTGTGACATGCTGGGTATAAATTTACTCATCGTAACGTTATCTTTCACAATATAAAAAAAAAATTGGGCTAACTTTACTGTTGCCTTATTTTTTTATTATAAAAAATGTATATTTCCAAAAAAATATTGCGCTTGTAAGACAGCTGCGCAAATACTGTGTGACATAAAGTATTGCAACAACCATATTATACTCTAATGCCCCGTACACACGGTCGGATTTTCCGACGGAAAATGTGTGATAGGACCGTCTTGTCGGAAATTCCGACCGTGTGTGGGCTCCATCACACATTTTCCATCGGATTTTCCGACACAAAGTTTGAGAGCTTGCTATAAAATTTTCCGACAACAAAATCCGTTGTCGGAAATTCCGATCGTGTATACACAAATCCGACGGACAAAGTGCCACGCATGCTCAGAATAAATAAAGAGATGAAAGCTATTGGCCACTGCCCTGTTTATAGTTCCGACGTACGTGTTTTACGTCACCGCGTTTAGAATGATCGGATTTTCCGACAACTTTGTGTGACCGTGTGTATGGAAGACAAGTTTGAGCCAACATCCGTCGGAAAAAATCCTAGGATTTTGTTGTCGGAATGTCCGATCAATGTCCGACCGTGTGTACGGGGCATAAGGTGTCTGAAAAATATATATATAATGTTTGGGGGTTCTAAGTAATTTTCTTGCAAAAAACCCTGATTTTAACTTGTAAACACCAAGTGTAAAAAAATAGGCTCGGTTGGTCCTTAAGTGGTTAAACTGCTGCGGTTTACTACCGCTTTAAGGACCCTTTCCCACAGACGTTCCGATTGAGTCTGTCGGTCTGTTTTTCAGCCAGACCCGATTGGATAATACATTCATGTGTCCATTTACACCTGCCTGCATCCAATCTGATCTTCCAAAAACGATTGGGGAAGCATTCCCCATCCGTCTATAGGATCGGATCGAGAGAAAGTCAGATGTAAATGGACAGGGGCCCCCCCCGCGGATGGATCACGGGACACTCTGCTCACAGCACCCCCAGACCCCCCCCCGCTGTTGGATTGTGCTTCACTGCTCTCATGAGCCCACCCCTTATAGAATCCACCCACTCTGTCCCCTGTATTGCACTTGCTTCCACCCATAGTGTTAGGAGTATACAGCCCCAGAATCACAGAATAGAGTATACAGCTCAGCATTGCAGATACGGTATATAGCTCAGCATCACAGATATGGTATACAGCTCAGCATCACAGATACGGTATACAGCTCAGCATTACAAATACGGTATACAGCTCAGCATTACAGATACAGTATACAGATCAGCATCACAGATACAGTATACAGCTCAGCATCATAGATACGGTATACAGATCAGCATCACAGATACGGTATACAGATCAGCACCACAGATATGGTATACAGCTCAGCACCACAGATACGGTAAACAGATCAGCACCACAGACACTGACAGCATGACAATAACCCCCCGACACTCTGCTCACAGCCCCCCGCTTTACGGATGGATCGTGGGACACTCCACTCACAGCACCCCCTCTATGGATGGACCCCGGGACACCCCACTCACAGCACAACCCCTCCATGGATGGATCGGACACCCCGCTCACAGCACCCCCCTATGGATGGATCGCAGGGACACTACACTCACAGCACAACCCCCCCCTACGGATAGATCGCGGGAAACTCCACTCACAGCACAACCCCCCCTATGGATGGATCGCGGGACACTCCACTCACAGCACCTCCCTATGGATGGATCGTGGGACACTCCACTCACAGCACAACCCCCCCTACAGATGGATCACATAGAATCCTGTGATCGTCGGTGTCAAGGAGTAGAAAGACCATGTCTCCATTACCAGACTGTGCCCTCCCAGTCATAACCGAAGAGGATACAGCCTTTATAGTCCTGCATTCGCTCAACAAACCGGGCAATATGGCCCGGCTTGTTTTTAAACATTTAATATCATGGGAGCAATACCAGCAGTGGACCAAGAAAGTTAATTTTGATGGTGATAATCGCAAACCGGGAATCCCCGCAAATCTGAAAGCAACCATTCTCGACTTTGTCCACAAAAGATTCCAAGGGGACAATGTGCAAGCTTGTAGGGACAAAGTTAACAAATTCCTCAGGATGTCATGAGAATGCCCTTGGTCAAAGTTGGAATAAAGACACTAGAGTTACAGTGTTAAATTATATCATGTATAGTAGTTAATGTGCTGTAGACACTGCAGAAACTGTACTGTACCATTTTGCTGTGCTGTTGATTGGCGTGGGTGGGAGGAGGGACACCTTTCAGTGCTAGACAACCTTGTGGCCTGCCTACAGTAACAGACTGCCTAAGGCTGAATCTTTTTATCTTTTTTCTCACATCTCTGGCTCAGCAACTAAAAATAGTTTATGAACAGTATGAGAGACCATGTTTATTTATACAGTATATAAAATGTAATATTTATTCACTTTCCCAACCTTACTACTGTAGTTGAAATTGGCTCCAAATCACTGTACACATTAAACATAAATAAAAAAAAAAAACACAAATACTCTAAAGTACAGGTACAGTATCTTTAAAATGTAGCTTTTACTTGATTTTTTTAGAAAAAAAAAATGCCTAAATACCTAAAATAAAACCTGTCTATAAAATCTGAACACAAAATAATAAAATTACCATACAAAAAACTCAGGCTATAATGAAATGTCTAATAAAATAATTAATAAAATTAGAACACCAACGTGACACCACCGCACCAATATACTGTATACTGTATAGTAATTGGTGAATGGAAACATCTCCACTGCTCCCTGCGGGGATCTGAGAAACGCATTACGAGTCTGGAGTGCAGCAGTGTACTGTATACTATAATGTACTGTCCAGGAGATTAAGGTGGAACTGTATGACAAAACTAGAGTACAAAAAAGGGTCCAGCAAAAGCCCTGTCAGATTTGTTCTATTCCTGTGACGAAGAAAAAAAAAAATCATCCAAGAGGCACTGGGACTTACAATACTGTACTCTTAGTTTATACAGTATAAGGTTTTGAGAAGAATAAAAAAAAAAAAAAAACATTCAGTTTGCTCACTGGCTTAGGTTAGGCTGCTTTTAAAAGACAGCGATCCTTCCAGTGGGTGCCCATACTGTACCAGAAAAATAATATGTACAGTACAGTACCAATAGGAGTGCCAGGCCAATGATAAGAGTCCGAATTGATTTATTGGCTTGCATTAAAGACATTCAACACATTTGAGAGACCTGAAGACCCCCCAACTTCATCAGGGCATAAGGAAGTTACAGTACTTGCTGGACCAGGAGAGTTACAGTACAGTACAGTACTAGCCACCAACTTGGTGAACAGCAGTAAAGATCTTTTTGGGATCTTTTTTTTTTTTTTTTGCATACAGTATACAGGGGGTCCCCTAGTTACAAACATCCGACTTACAAACGACTCCTACTTACAAACGGAGGCAGACAACAGGAAGCAAGAGGAAATCTACCCCTAGGAAGGGAAATTCTCTCCTGTAAGAGCTATTATGTGGAAAAGGTACCTCCACTGATGCTTTATCACCAAGGCTTGTTTCCACAACAACCCAAAATTTTCAAAATCCAATTGTCTTTGGGACAGAAAGTGAGGTGAAATCTTCTGAACAGGGGCACACACAGCAAAACAAATGTTACAGGGGTGATAACCCTTCTCTATGCTATCCAAAAAGCTTAAAAATAGTTTTTTTGGCTGGAGCTACACTTAAAAAATGTACCTGTTCCGACTTACAAAACAGATTCAACTTAAGAACAAACCTACAGTCCCTAACTTGTTTGTAACCCGGGGACCCCCTGTATATACAGTATATTTATTTCATTTTCCTTGTCAAAATAGTTTTATTGAGTATGGAGATTATGTAACATTGCATAATAACATACTTTCAATATAAGGAAGCTCATTTACAATTAAAGAATAGTTAATTCATTAATAATATCGTAAAACAAGACAATATATTCTAACCCAAGGCAATATATTTTAAAAGGAAATAAAGAAATAGGAGAGAAAAAGAACTTTGGAGTCCTTGTCCATTTCAAAAGAATAGAATTAAATGAGTTATGTAAGTTCTGCTACATTGTTTGCCTTGTTTTATTTCTATTTCTATAGACAATAATTGAGAATGTTTATTTCATTTTCATTTCATTTTCAAACAATGGAAAATCACTCCCGATTCTGCTACAGGAGAGCACAGAAACAGTGTTTAGTACTGTATACTGTAGCAAATACAGTACTGTAGAGGGTAACAGCCCCTCCACCACAAAGACCATGAACACGTCACTGCATGGCAGAACTACAAAGACCTTAATTCATAGTGTTGCCGAATGGCGTCCCGCTCCGGCTGAAGGGTGCATGGAGCAGACACACTTTAATTGGTCCGTGCAGAGTCCCCCCCCCGGCCAGGGTGCAATGTGTGCCAACTGACTTCAGCTGACGAGGGAGGGCTGCAGGAGTACAGGTACAGTACAGTACAGTAGTGAAACATTCACACGCAGGACCACATACTGTACTGTACTGTAGCAGAGAGCCTCACCCACCTCCCATGCGCCCAGGCACCTGCAGGAGTACAGTACAGTAGCTGCGTCACTGCTTTGCCTCCATGTACAGTACAGTAGTCATAGAGCAAAGAATATGCATGATAATCTGTACTGTAGAGAATGCTGACATGCACACAAGGAAACGCAATAGACTAGTAATACTGCATGTTACACTGCAGTAAGAAAATAACAATTAACATATAAACAAAACAGCAATTATAACAATTAGACAATAAATTGAATTTGCGAACAATTTACTGTAAGTTTTGGATTTGAAAAAAGATTGGCCATGGCTGGGATAGAAGAGGGGTCTCATAGGAGGACTGAACAAAAGCTGACACGCGCACAACGGTATTTGTCCAGCGCCACCCCGCGGTTAGATGTAGCAACAACAGTTTGAGAATGTATTAATTAACAGCGTGAGACCCATTGTGGATGGTCTCGGGGGCGGCGAGCGCGGGAAGCACAGCCTCGCAGAAGTGATTTCCAGCGCGATCCCATCGCGCTGGAAACACAATATCGGCGGCACCTACTGTAAGGATACGGATTACTGGAACCATGTCCTGTGGTCTGATGAGACCAAGATAAACTTATTTGGCTCAGATGGTGTCATGCGTGTGTGGCGGTAACCAGGTGAGGAGTACAAAGATCTCACATTAAAGAGGTCCTGTCATGCTTTTTTTCTGAATTTTTTTTTAAAAAATGTATTACTTATTTTACTTTTTATTTTGACACTGTCTTTAAAAAAAAAAAAAAAAAAGGGTCACTTTTATTCCTATTCCTATATAAACATCCCTTGTAATAGGAATAAAAGTGACCCATTTTTTTTTTTAAAGACAGTGTTCAGACCACACATGTGAGGTATCACTGCGATCGTTAGAACGAGAGCAATAATTCCAGCACTAGACCTCCTCTGTAACTCAAAACTGGTAACCTGTAGAATTTTTTAAATGTCGCCCATGGAGATTTTTTAAGGGTCAAACTTTGTCGCCATTCCACAAGCGGGCGCAACTTTGAAGTGTGACATGCTGGGTATAAATTTACTCGTCGTAACGTTATCTTTCACAATATAAAAAAAAATTGGGCAAACTTTACTGTTGCCTTATTTTTTTATTATAAAAAATTTATATTTTCCAAAAAATATTGCGCTTGTAAGACAGCTGCGCAAATACTGTGTGACATAAAGTATTGCAACAACCACCATATTATACTCTAAGGTGTCTGAAAAAATATATATATAATGTTTTAGGGTTCTAAGTAATTTTCTTGCAAAAAACCCTGATTTTAACTTGTAAACACCAAGTGTAAAAAAATAGGCTCGGTCGGTCCTTAAGTGGTTAAACTGCTGCGGTTTACTACCGCTTTAAGGACCCTTTCCCACAGACGTTCCGATTGAGTCTGTCGGTCTGTTTTTCAGCCAGACCCGATTGGATAATACATTCATGTGTCCATTTACACCTGCCTGCATCCAATCTGATCTTCTAAAAACGATTGGGGAAGCATTCCCCATCAGTCTATAGGATCGGATCGAGAGAAAGTCGGATGTAAATGGACAGGAGGTCCCCCCCGCGGATGGATCACGGGACACTCTGCTCACAGCACCCCCAGACCCCCCCCCCCGCTGTTGGATTGTGCTTTATTGCTCTCATGAGCCCACCCCTTATAGAATCCACCCACTCCCTCCCCTGTATTGCACTTGCTTCCACCCATAGTGTTAGGAGTATACAGCCCCAGAATCACAGAATAGAGTATACAGCTCAGCATTGCAGATACGGTATATAGGTCAGCATCACAGATACGGTATACAGCTCAGCATTACAAATACGGTATACAGCTCAGCATTACAGATACAGTATACAGATCAGCATCACAGATACAGTATACAGCTCAGCATCATAGATACGGTATACAGATCAGCATCACAGATACGGTATACAGATCAGCACCACAGATACGGTATACAGCTCAGCACCACAGATACGGTAAACAGATCAGCACCACAGACACTGACAGCATGACAATACCCCCCCGACACTCTGCTCACAGCCCCCCGCTTTACGGATGGATCGTGGGACACTCCACTCACAGCACCCCCTCTATGGATGGACCCCGGGACACCCCACTCACAGCACAACCCCTCTATGGATGGATCGGACACCCCGCTCACAGCACCCCCCTATGGATGGATCGCGGGAAACTCCACTCACAGCACCCCCCTATGGATGGATTGCGGGACACTCCACTCACAGCACAACCCCTCCTACGGATGGATCACAGGACACTCCACTCACAGCGCAACCCCCCCGTGGATGGATCACGGGACACCCCGCTCACAGCACAAACCCCCCTGCAGATGGATCGCAGGACACTTCGCTTACAGCATGTCCTCCCCCCACAGATGGATCACAGGGCACTCCACTCACAGCACATCCCAGACCCCCCGTTGTTGGATCACGTGACACTGCTCTCACAGCACCCCCCTGTGGATGGATCGCGGGTGGATTTAAGTGCAGGAGGTCAGGTGCTTACCGGGTGTCCTCTTCTCCGGCGTCTCCTCTCCAGTCAGCTTCGTCCGCTCTGTCCCACTTCCGCCAAAGCACTAGGCATACAATAGGGATGCCCGGCGCTTTGGCCAATCAGGAAACAGGTCTCACTGACCTGCCTCAGATTGGCGCATGGATAGGGAAGCGGCAGCAGGGATGGGGGGGGCGGTGCCTGTGCGCCCACAATGCACGGGCCGCCACTGTACATCACACCCACTATGCCTTGCAACCCACTCTATACAGAAGGATGTCAACTATCCCTGGCTCTGGAGGTTCTCATTAGACTAAAGGTGGCCTGGGACCTTGCTACACGTGTACTAAAAAACACAAAATGCACCTGGAATGTGCAAACTGCAACCGGCATAGGTGTGAATCAGACCTAAAGGGATGCTGGGGATGCCATGTTCCATGCACCATCCTCCAGCACACAGCCAACTGAAGACAGTGACTTCTCCCTCCGTGCAGCCTGTGATAGAGATGGGGGAGGCAGTCCAGCTGGTGTTGTGCAGAGCAGAGTCCCGGTGTGAGGAGTTCGGTCAGCAGCTACTGAAAACAAAACCAAATTAACCCTTGTGCCAAGATGAGGAGTGGCCCCTTCACCCGAGTACTGCCAGGCTGGACCGGAGCACAGTGACTGTACAGTACTTTGTATGGGGGGGACTGCACATGCGATGTACATGGCATAGGAGGCACTACAGTCATCAGTTCTGCCTGGATCTGTGTCAAAGGACAGATTTCAATTATGAATGATCAGTCTGTGTGGGTGCAGTAAGTGACTGGGGACCGGATTTTACTGCCCCTCCTCTGCTGGAGACCTCAGGCGGCTACCTGGGCTGTCTTATGCTTGGAAGGCTGGAAGGAGGCTGGGACACAAGGGCTGGGACATACTGGCTGGGACATACTGGGAACATTAGGCTGGATGCAGGCTGGGACACAAGGGCTGGGACATACTGGCTGGGACATACTGGGAACACAAGGCTAGATGCAGGCTGGGACAAAAGGGCTGGGACATACTGGCTGGGACATACTGGGAACCATGGGCCCACCCTAACCCCACCCCTAGCTCCAGGGGGCCCCTGCAGGCTCCTTGTCATATTATCATATCCTCCAAAAAATCCAGCTCCGATCTGCCCTAGGGCCCCACAGCCACGCTCCAGTACAGGGCTTCTACTTTGCCTTCCACAGTCCACACCCTTCTGTTCCCATTGGCTGGGGAGAAGCTGTGAGCCATTTCCTGATTGCAGAGGAGCACGAGGTGAGAACTGCCCAGGATGGGGAAGTGTCTGTGCTGTGTGCTGGCAACATGGAATGGTAACCGAGCTCAGCGAGGCAAGAGGAGGAGAGTGCCGTCTTGTAGCCATGATGGGACTGATGTCATTGGTGAGGTATGACACTGGTCAGTGTCTCCTAGTCACCAGCTGGGACTCTCTGTACCCCCCCACCCGGGGATGTCCACTTACCCCACTTCCCTGACAACTAGGGAAAAGACACACACCTCAGGAGGTGACCTTCCCCCAACACCTGCCAACACTGACAGAGAAACCTTCAGAAATTGCTAAAACAAATCCTGTAACACCTCCTTGGGGGGCCCCTAATGGGCTGCAGGCTCCAGATTTTGTGTCACATGGCTTTGCCCTCCCAGATCTAAGTTGCCCCCCCCCAAAGCCCCCTGACCACCCCCTCCACCCTGCATGCTGTGCCCAGCTGCTGAGCTTCTGTCCCATTACAGCACTCTATACTGTTCCTCCCCTGCAGGGCTGAAATCACATTACTTTACAACACAGCCAGTTAGCCATGATCTGCACAGGGTGTATCTGCCTACTGCCGTTCCGACCAGAGAATTTCACAGGTCAGAGGGGAAAGATAAAAGCCAGATACACCCCGTGAAGTCTGACTAACTGTGTGTAAAGGAATGTGATTTCATCCCTGTGTAGTGTGTGTGTGTGTGTGTGTGTGTGGGGGGGGGGGGGGGGGCTGTATACAGTGCTGGAATGGGAAAGGAGCTCTGCCAAGTGACCTGCTAGGGGTCCCTGTCCTCTGATTCTCCAGCAGTAATCCCTGTCCTTTGTAAAGAGGAACTCTGGGAACTCAAGGCTGGAAGCAGGCTGGGACACAAGGGTTAAGACATACTGGGAACACAAGGCTGAAAGCAGGCTGGAACATACTGGCTGGGACATTCTGGGAAAACAAGGCTGGAAGCAGGCTGGGACACAAGGGCTGGGACATACTGGCTAGGACATACTGGGAACACAAGGCTAGAAGCAGGCTGGGACACAAGGGCTAGGACATACTAGGAACACAAGGCTGAAAGCAGGCTGGGACATACTGGAAACACATGGCTGGAAGCAGGCTGGGACACAAGGGCTGGGACATACTGGGAACACAAGGCTGGAAGCAGGATGGGACATACTAGCTGGGACATACTGAGAACACAAGGCTGGAAGCAGGCTGGGACATACTGGGAACACAAGGCTGGGAGCAGGCTGGGACATACTGGCTGGGACATACTGGGAACACATGGCTGGAAGCAGACTGGGACACAAGTGCTGGTACATACTGGGAACACAAGGCTGGAAGCAGGATGGGACATACTGGCTGGGACATACTGGGAACACAAGGCTGGAAGCAGGCTGGGACATACTGGCTGGGACATACTGGGAACACAAGGCTGGGAGCAGACTGGGACATACTGGCTGGGACATACTGGGAACACAAGGCTGGGAGCAGGTTGGGACATACTGGGAACACAGGGCTGGGAGCAGGCTGGGGCATACTGGCTGGGACATACTGGGAACACATGGCTGCAAGCAGGCTGGGACACAAGTGCTGGTACATACTGGGAACACAAAGCTGGAAGCAGGATGGGACATACTGGCTGGGACATACTGGGAACACAAGGCTGGAAGCAGGCTGGGACACAAGGGCTGGGACATACTGGCTGGGACAAACTGGGAACACAAGGCTAGAAGCAGGCTGGGACACAAGGGCTAGGACATACTGGGAACATAAGGCTGAAAGCAGGCTGGGACATACTGGAAACACATGGCTGGAAGCAGGCTGGGACATACTGGGAACACAAGGCTGGAAGCAGGATGGGACATACTGGCTGGGACATACTGAGAACACAAGGCTGGAAGCAGGCTGGGAGCAGGCTGGGACATACTGGGAACACATGGCTGGAAGTAGACTGGGACACAAGTGCTGGTACATACTGAGAACACAAGGCTGGAAGCAGGATGGGACATACTAGCTGGGACATACTGGGAACACAAGGCTGGAAGTAGGCTGGGACATACTGGCTGGGACATACTGGGAACACAAGGCTGGGAGCAGACTGGGACATACTGGCTGGGACATACTGGGAACACAAGGCTGGGAGCAGGTTGGGACATACTGGGAACACAAGGCTGGGAGCAGGCTGGGGCATACTGGCTGGGACATACTGGGAACACATGGCTGCAAGCAGGCTGGGACACAAGTGCTGGTACATACTGGGAACACAAAGCTGGAAGCAGGATGGGACATACTGGCTGGGACATACTGGGAACACAAGGCTGGAAGCAGGCTGGGACATACTGGCTGGGACATACTGGGAACACAAGGCTGGGAGCAGACTGGGACATACTGGCTGGGACATACTGGGAACACAAGGCTGGGAGCAGGTTGGGAAATACTGGGAACACAAGGCTGGGAGCAGGCTGGGGCATACTGGCTGGGACATACTGGGAAAACAAGGCTGTGAGCAGGCTGGGACATACTGGGAACACAAGGCTGGGAGCAGGCTGGGATACAATAGAAACACTATACTGGAAGTAGACTGGGAAACTTTGGGAACACAAGGCTGAAAAGAGGCTGAGACACACTAGGGACACAAGACTAGAAGTAAGCTTCTACATACTGAGTACCCAAGGCTTGATACAGACTGGGACACATTGGGAACACAAGCCTGGAAGCAGGCTGGGATGCACTAGGATCACAAGGTTAGAAGCAGGCAAGGTCATACTGTGTACACAAGACTGGAAGCAGGCTGTAACACACTGGCTGGGACACACTGGGAACACTATGCTGGAAGTAGGCTGGCAAATGTTGGGAACGAAAAGCTGAAAAGAGGCTGGGACACACTGGGATCACAAGGCTGGAAGCACGCTGGCTATTTGTGTCAAAATGATCCCTCTATGGTCAACTGCCTCAAAGTGATCCTCACTTTTTTTTTGTCCAATGTCTGACTGCACAAGGCACTTGTCTGCCACCTTGGACAGACCTGAACACGCGCACACACACTGCCCCTGCAGCCATTTGTCTCCTGGGCAAGGAGCCTCCTGCCCCCCCCCCCTTCCAGGTGAAGCCATGAACTACAGGCAGACCCTTGATTATAAAGGGTGTGTACACCTGCACACTCAGCATGCCGGTCTCTGGTAAGACCTGGACACAGGCGTAGAGGCTTTTAACTACCCAAAGCTCTTTTCAGACCCTGGTCTGAGAATTGCAGAACCCAAATAAAGCTAAAAGCGTTGTTTTTTTCCCCTCTGAGCTGAACCTCTGGAACCCATCACCCTCTGGAACCCAACCCTGTGTTGTCTTCAATTAGGGTTGCCACCTCATCCCTTTAAACCCAAACACATATGAATTACACAGGTTCTGAGGCTAATTTAGTGCAGATAAAGCACCAAGTGAGTTTGATTTCCACCTTAATAAGCCACAGAACCTGTGTAATTAATATGTGTGTTATTATGTGTTTGGTTTAAAGGGATGAGGTGGCAACTCTATCTTCAATCCTCCTAATACAGTGGCAGGGCCTCGCACTGTCTATATCTCTCTTCAGGACAAGACTACAGAACAACCCCCCCCCCCCCCTTCTATTTATCTTCATAACTCAAAGGTGTGCTGTAGACCTGATATAAATACACTGAACACTGAATCACTGAACAGTTTCAATGGTGGATTTACCAAACCAGAAGGGTGTAGATAAGAGGGGCTCATTGATTACACACCTTTTAATGTTATTTTTTTAAGAATTCCTGTCTCCCTCTGTATTCAATAATTATCTATGACCTACCTGGCTCCATCTCCAGATTTTCAGCTCCCTCCATTGCACGCTGCAGCCAAAACATGATTGCGTGCGTTGTGTGATCTGCGTCCCTAATATCTGTTGTTATTATCTTTATAATCTTTTTAAAAGAAGGTGTCACCTCCCCACCTTACTGAAGCTCAGTTTTAGGAACTTAAAAATGCCAAAATAAAGAGGAAGTGTGCAGAGTTCTGTAATATTCTGTATTTTATTACTGCAGACTAAAGTGTGCCTACTAATGACCAGGATATTTCATCTCAGGGTGTTCTGGGCTGTGATTGATTTATAATTTGTTGACGGGCATTACTCCTTATCAAAAATAACTTTTGCTTGTTCAAGTGTGGACCATCACTTGAAGGGGTCACATCAGAGGAGGGTAGGGGGTTGGAGGCTTCTCAGGGTGAGGAGCATAGCAGACACTGATCATGGTGTAGGATGGAGCGGAGGGGTATCTATGATCATAGAACACTGAGAGAGAGTGTACAACCACCGTCACACTACAGACAACTCTGATAACCAGGGTGCCATCATCTCCATAATCACCATCAAGTTGATGTAGACTCCTGGTGACAACGTAGATGGCGTTTCTACAGAATGATACGTCTTCTGTTTGGGTCTTAAGTCTTTGAAATGGAATGTTCATTCTTTGATCTTATCGTCATTGTCTTCATTTCCTTTGAAGCATAATTGTCTTTTCCATAGTATTGATTCTACTGATAATATGTCTAAATTAAAGAGGTGTTCCGCGCCCCCCCATGAAAAATTAGAAGTCAGCAGCTACAAATACTGTAGCTGCTGACTTTTAATATTAGGACCAGGGGCGCCATCAGGGGGGTACAGCCGATACAACTGTAAGGGGCTATGAGCATCTGGAGGGGCCCGACCAGGCTAGGAGAACTTGGAGTGGTGAAGGGGAGCCGTGTTGTGCAGTGCAGAAACTATCTCTGCAGCGTCTGCTCTCTGTGGCATTGAGCTCAGACATCAAGCTCTTTACTGCCACCTCTGGCTACTATGCGCATGTGCACCCCTCGTGTGTGCTGTGTTATATAGTGTAATCAGCTGCAGCCCCTTGGTGTCTCAGCAACATGTCAGCTTTGTGGAAACAGGAGCTGGGACCACGTAGGAAGATCTCTTTTTTACAAGTAGGGGCTGTGAAGGAAGGGAGGGGGGCTGTTTGTGTACAGGGAGGGGCCAGAGGTTTGTGTGTTTACAGGTGTGTATATGTGGGGAGCTTACATGTATACAGGCTGACTTATATACAGGTGTGAGGGGGGCTGACATATATACAGGTGTGAGGGGGGGCTGACATATATATGGGTGTGAGGGGGGATGACTTATATACAGGTGTGAGGGGGGGCTGACATATATACGGGTGTGAGGCGGGAGGCCTGACATATATACAGGTGTGAGGGGGGCTGACATGTATACAGGTTTGAGGGGGGCTTAACATGTATACAGGTTTGAGGGGGGCCTGACATATATACAGGTGTGAGGGGGCTGACATGTATACAGGTTTGAGGGGGGCTTAACATGTATACAGGTGTGAGGGGGGCCTGACATATATACAGGTGTGAGGGGGGCCTGACATATATACAGCTGTGAGGGGGGCTGACATATATACATTGGATTGAGGGGAATGTTGGTTCGTCAGGCTTGGGGAGGGGGGGCCGGGGGCCCAGGCCTAAAGCTGTGTAAGGGGCCCAAAAATTTCTGATGGCTTCACTGATTGGGGGGAATGTTGGTTCCTCAAGCTTGGGGAGGGGGGCGGGGGGCCCAGGCCTAAAGCTGTGTCAGGGGCCCAAAAATTTCTGATGGCTGCCCTGAATTTAGGACACTTACCTGTCCAGGGTTGTCGGCACCCCTGCCAGTTTTTGGATCGGCTATCAGGTGCTGCCACCGCCATTCATGTTAAGGGAAACCAGCAGTGAAGCTGGTTCTCTACTGCGCATGTGCAAAGTGCGCTTCACTTTCTTATGGCCCGGCAGCGGAGGATGGAGGAGGGGGGCCGAACTTCAGAGGGATGGCGCAGTGGTGCCATCTCTGGAAGGGGGACCTGTCAAAAACAGGTACCCATTCCCCCCTCCCCCCGAAAGGTGCCAAATGTGGCACCAGAGGATGTATAAGTGTAAGTTCCATTTTTGAGTGGAACTCCGCTTTAATTTGGCTTCTAGTGAAAAGTTGGGCTTGATTTTCTGAAGGATCCAGTTGTTGGTTTTCTTGCTGTCCATGGGGGTCGTCCACACCAACGTTCATAGGCATCAATATTTTATCCTGACGTGCTTTGTCGAGCTTTCAAACCCATAGAGGGTAACAAAGAACCAAAGCCTGGACAATTCTGATCCTCATATTTATGGACCTATCAGTAACTATTGAGGGTGTTTTTAAGGTCTCTCACCTTTGCTTTTCCCACAGCCCATCTGAGTCCTATTTTTTTTACCTTTGTATCCATTGTTATTAATCATTGATCCAAGGAGGCAGAAGCTATCTTTATTTTTAAGTTTTTACCATTGACTTAAAAGGTAGCTGTCTTTCCTGTCATTGTAGTTAAATCTGAGCAAACTGGGCAAAATGTTGTTCTCAGGAGGTCTGGTGAATTCAGGGAAAAAAAAATCCCAAAATTGCTCGGAACCCCATTGAAGTTTATGGGAACCAAATATTATTTCCCCTTTTTCTGCCCTTTTTCAAGGCCAGCTTGCAAGCTTGTTAAAAAAAGGCATGGGGAGCTGAGTACTGCCATAGGTGACATATAGCAATGCAAAAAAAAAAAGAATTTAAAAATATCCTCCAGTGGGGAGAGGGTCTTTTGACCACTTGCTGTCCGGGGGAATTTTTTAAAATTTTTCACACATGCTGAAATCTGCATTTTTGCTAAAAAAATATGTAGAATAAAATATTATATATTTTCTGAAAGCACCCAGAATGTTCTCGAGAATAAAATGGCAGCTGTTGAAATGTTTTTATGTCACATGATGATACTTGTCCAGCCATATAGCAAACACAATTTTTTATGGAAAAAAATACACTTAAATGAATTTAAGTACAAATAAACACAATATAATACCCATTTTTGGTAAAATATTAAAGATGATGTTGCATCAAGTAAATAGATGCCAAACAAGTCTCAAGATTAAAAATTGCACACACCCATGAAATGCCGACAAATCATGGTACCTAACATATTTTCATAAGTTCATTGCGAATTATGGTCCTAGAATTATTGCTCTCATTCTGGCAAATGCAGGGATACCTCATATGTGTGGTGCAATTACTGTTTACATAGCTATGCTGGACATATGCATGCGTTTGCAATTGTGTGTAAGAAGGTAGAAATGCTGGTTGGTGGGACAGCTGCTGTCCTAGCTGGCAGGGAAAAAATGAACCCAGTTCCTGCACTTTTTCTCAGCTCTGCCTCTTGCCTATGCTGTAAATAAAAGGGGGGAGGGCTCTGCCCAGACATACACAGTCTGCATGGGAAGAGAAAAGGGCAAGACACAGCATGTAACCTCCAGCCACAGTCTAAGGAGGCAGAGAAGCAAGGGAAGATATCAGGGTTAAGTTGCTCGCCGAATCCAGAGAGCTTCCACAACGTAGGGAAATTTCACAATGTAGGGATACCAGCCCTAGACACTGCCACCTTAGACTCTGCAGAAGATGAACTTACCTTTCCACGTATGCTGGGGCAACCACAAGAGTTAGGGACATTATGAAAAGACTGCATTACATTTGGAGTTATAATGTTCTGAACTTTCAGTAAATCTTTTGAAACTTTGTCTTTGCCTGATCTGAAGTTGCTAAAGAGGTGCAATGCAAGTAACTGATATTCAATTTTTTTTTTTTGTATTTATATTCTTTGCATGGTTATGAGTACGTGAACTGCATTTGCTGCTAGATATTCATCTCTAACATATTTTTTTATAAAATTTTTTTACTGTTTGCATATTGAGCATTAGATTATTGTGGCTCGCAAGATTTTTACCTTTTGTAACTGATATTCTATGGCTTGGGTTAACTAAGGCACATTGAGGTGTGAAGAGTGGTTACTAAGGGTCACAAACAGCCTGTCTTGAAGCGTGTAACTGTGGCAGGTGGGATAGCCTCCTTCAGGAGGAGTTGTTGGCGGCACTCTCTCTCTCTCTGAGCAGTCCATCTCCCATAGCAAGAGGAGTAGGTCAGCAATGCAGAGTTCCCCAGCCTATGCACAGGTACAAAAGAAGAAGAGTTAAGTCAGTGCATGCATGGAGTCTGTGCTAGATGCATGGTGGGACCCCATTCCGTTACTTGAGGTGAGGTAGCGGAGATACGCTGGACAGGTGGAGAGGGCATCAGCTCTGCGTGTCCCTCCTAAATGCAACAAGTGACAGTAGCGGTGTACATTGACATGGGGTTCAAAAGAGTAAACTACAGTTCTCAGTACAGTGCACATTTTAAGGACATCTTTGCGTCAGAGATCTGCCTTAGGGTGAAGCTATCCCTGAAAGCAACCTCCACCCCAGTATCAGGGCATGGAATGGTTTAGATCAGGGGTCTTCAAACTATGGCCCACCATTTGTTCAGGAACTACAATTCCCATCATGCCTAGTCATGTCTGTGAATGTCAGAGTTTTACAATGCCTCATGGGATGTGTAGTTGCACAACAGCTGGAGGGCCGTAGTTTGAGGATCCTTGGTTTAGATCAAAGCATATTCATGTGTTAGAATGGCCCAGTCACAGTCCAGACCTAAATCCAATAGAGAATCTGTGGCAAGACCCTACAAATTGCTCTCACAGACGCTCTCCATCCAATCTGACAGAGCTTGAGATATTTTGCAAGGAAGAATGGGCAAAAATGTCACTCTCTAGATGTGCAAAGCTGGTAGAGACATCCCCAAAAAGACTTCCAGCTGTAATTGCAGAGAAAGAAGGTTCTACAAAGGGGGGCGCCATACAAATGCCCCCCCACACTTTTCACATATTTATTTGTAGAAAAACTTTGAAAACCATTTATAATTTTCCTTCCACTTCACAATTATGTGGTACTTTGTGTTGGTCTATCAAATAAAATCCCAATAAAATATATTAACGTTTTTTGGTTGTAACATGACAAAATGTGGAAAATTTCAAGGGGTATGAATACTTTTTCAAGGCACTATATATCTGAATATACCAAATACCAAATCATACATAACAACTCAATTAATGTGATAATTCACAGGTGACCAATGTGTGAATAATGAAACAGCAGCACTTGCTGGTAAAGGAATACACATACATAAAGATGCCACTTAGGTACCAATTACCTATTACCAATTACTTGGTAATAGTAATGGGCAAATGGTTGGGGCCGAGCATCGGTTCAGCCGAGAACAGCACCCATTCGGGTGTTTGCAGAACACCCCAAATTTACGGGGCATTTGGTGGGATTTTCGCCCTCTGAGCTCCCCACAATGCACTGTGCTGCACTGCACAGTACATTCAAAGCCATAATTGGTTGAACCAATGCACCTGGCTGCTGGTCAGGTGCAAGGCTTTGCCTAATCAGGGCACTGGTTGTTAACGAGCAGGCCAGGAAGCTGAATGAGTCATCAGCTGTCAGCCGGCCCTTTGGGTTTGGTATGGATTTTAAGGGAAACCCCATGCCAAAATTTTAAAAAAAGTGGCGTGGGGTCCCCCCAAAACCCATAACGTATTGTATAGATTTTGAGGGTAACCCCCATAACAATTTTTTTTTTTGAAGCCAGTGCGAGGGCATTTTTCTCCTGCCTAATCCACATGCAGGGCCAATTGCCAGATACCCGGACCTTGTGAACGGTCTCAATGTGCTTTATCTCAATAATGTAGAACACAGGCGGCCAGGATGTCATCCACCCGCATATGGGCTCCAACCAACGCAAGCCAAACTATTATATATCATAGAGTAAAGAAAGCAAACACTCTATAATGTACTAAAACTTCAACTCGGTTTACTAACATGAAAAGAGGTACTCACAAGGCTAGGAGTAATAAAAACATGTAACACAGAAACTTCGATTTGCTCTGGATGGCAAGCAAGCTTGATGACATCAAACGCAATAGCTCCAGCTGATGCATTTCGTCACAACTGATGTCGTCCAGGGGCACAGGCAAAGTGGTGGACTCATTCCCAGACTCTATAAAGGATACCTGAGGACAGAACTAGAGGGCGTGCCAATCAATACTAGAAAACCAAAATGGCGCAGGTGATGGTATGAAGGGCAATCAAGCTCATGCAATACTTGTTTCCAAAAACGAGTATCAATATTAAATAAAAAAATGAAAACAAAAAAATGAAAACAATCAACATATAACAAATCAGTGAGAAATATATATTAGATAGAAATTAAAAATTGGTTTGATGAAATTAACTCAATAAAATTTTTTTAAAAGAAACAAGCGGCATCTTGTGGTCAGAAAAGGGTATGAAATCCAACTCCTATAAAAATAGCTGGCCAAAGGATGAGCTCAATAAAGTATTTATTTAGATAATAATGATGTGAATGTACAAACCAAAATACATATTCCTGTTTCAGATGATCACAGCGATATGACATATGTGTTCTTCATTTGTTGTTTGTACCCGTAGTAGGGCCCAGAAACAATAGTGTACATTTAGGTTTTTTTTTTTAATCCTACCTAAAACACACTGACACTGATCATAATTTTAAAAAATGTATTTTTTTTTAATCCTACTTAACCACTTTAGCCCCAGAGGATTTTACCCCCTTCCTGACCAGAGCACTTTTTGCGATTCGGCACTGCTTCTTTTTAACTAACAATTGCGTGGTCGTGCGACGTTGTACCCAAACAAAATCGACGCCTTTTTTTCCCCACAAATAGAGCTTTCTTTTGGTGGTATTTGATCACCCCTGCGGTTTTAATTTTTTGTGCTATAAACAAAAAAAGAGCGACAATTTTGAAAAAAAAAAACAATATTTTTTACTTTTTGCTATAATAAATATCCCCCAAAAATATATATAAAAAAAACAATTTTTTACCTCAGTTTAGGCCCATATGTATTCTTCTACATATTTTTGGTAAAAAAAAAATATTGCAAAAAGGGTATATTGATTGGTTTGCGCCAATTGTATAGCGTCTACAAAATAAGGGATAGTTTTATGGCATTTTTCTTTTGATTTTTTTTATTAGTAATGGCGGCGATCTGTGATTTTACTGTATCCTGTATGTATACCATGTATTATATAATATATCCTGTATGTATACAATATATTATATAATATATCCTGTATGTATACAATGTATTATATAATATATCCTGTATGTATACAATGTATTATATAATGGATCCTGTATGTATACAATGTATTATATAATATATCCTGTATGTATACAATGTATTATATAATGTACCCTGTATGTATACAATATATTATAGAATATATCCTGTATGTATACAATGTATTATATAATATATCCAGTATGTATACAATGTATTATATAATGAATCCTGTATGTATACAATGTATTATATAATATAGTCTGTATATATACAATGTATCTCTCTCTCCATTCAGAGGAGAATTAAAGTGATCAGGTGACCAGGAACCGGGAGTCTCGTTCTCATCTCAGGAGGATCGTTAGTTGGAGATCCGGGGGTTTATATTATATAATGGATCCTGTATGTATACAATGTATTATATAATGGATTATGTATGTATACAATGTATTATATAATGTATCCTGTATGTATACAATGTATTATATAATATATCCTGTATGTATACAATGTATTATATAATGTACCCTGTATGTATACAATGTATTATATAATGTCTCCTGTATGTATACAATGTATTATTTATTGGATCCTGTATGTATACAATATATTATAGCATATACCTGTATGTATGCAATGTATTATATAATATAGTCTGTATGTATACAATGTATCTCTCTCTCCATTCAGAGGAGAATTAAAGTGATCAGGTGATCAGGAACTGGGAGTCTCATTCTCGTCTCGGGAGGATCGTTAGTTGGAGATCCGGGGGGTTTCGGTGAGAGTTCGGTCTCTATGCACAAACACAAGAACCCATATATGTAATGTAGAAACAAAACAAAATGGTCATGGGACTTTGAATGGGTCACAAACTGAGCACAACTTGTACACAATTGATGATTTATTATAAGTTCATGGTATACAAAAATACGCCAAAAATGTATATATATATACAAGAAAATCGTAAAAACATATGGGGGAGGGGGGATTTCTGCTGGGGGCATATGAGCGATTTGAACTGGGGGCAAAGATTTTTGCTGGGATGGGGATTTAAGTAGGGGGTTGAATTTGTACTGGGAGGAGGGGGTATTTGTGCTAGGAAAGGTGATATAGTGGGGGAAGGGATTTGTCCTAGGAGGGGAAATTGGGGGGGGATTTGTGCTAGGATGGGGGATTGGAGAAGGAGAACTTGTGCTGTGAGGGGGAGGGAGATTTTTGCTGAGGGCATATAAGCAGAGAGGATTTGAGCTGGGGGCAAAGATTTTTGCTGGGATGGGGAATTTAAGGGGTTGTAAACCTTTGTGTTTTTTCACCTTAATGCATCCTATGCATTAAGGTGAAAAAACTTCTGACAGTGATCGGCCCCCCAGCCGCGGGGCCGAGTCTGGCATTCTGTGTCTATGCACGCAAATGCTGGACTCAGCCGCGGGGCCGAGTCTGGCATTCTGTGTCTATGCACGCAAATGCTGGACTCAGCCGCGGGCCGAGTCTGGCATTCTGTGTCTATGCACGCAAATGCTGGACTCGGGAGCGCGCCCGTAAGGTAACCCCCAGGGAAAGAGCTTCTCCTAGGGTGTTTACCGATGCGGGGAGGAGCCGCGAGCACCGCCGGGGGACCCCAGAAGATGAGGTTTGGGGCCACAATGTGCAAAACGAACTGCACAGTGGAGGTAAGTATAATATGTTTGTTATTTAAAAAAAAAAAACTAACAAAAGAAGGTTTACAATCTTTTTAAGTAAGGGGCGGATTTGTACTGGGAGGAGGGGGAATTTATGCTAGGGGGTAAGCATGCAGATTAGTGCTCAATTTTTCTGACACATAATGCACAGAAATCTGATGGGGGGGCACAAAAATTCAGGCTTTTTGCCCTGGGCTTTAGATGACCTTGTCCCAGCAATGGTTACCATGCACAGTTGCATCAGACTTTGCACGCTCCAGTCTTAGCAAATCAAACCATTGTGCTTTATCTCAATAGCGTAGAATGCAGGCAGCCAGGATGTCATCCACCCACATATGGACTCCAACCAAAGCAATCCAGACTATAATATAATGCATCATAGGGAAGAGAAAGGGAACCCCCCATGATGTAGTAAAACTGTAACTATGTAACTATGTTTATTACCATGAAAAGAGGTACTCACAGGGCTAGGAGTAATAAAAGCATATAAAACAGAAACTCCCTTTCTCTCTGGCAGTGAGCAAACATGATTACGTCACCACTGTAGCTCCGTCCGATGCGCTTCGTCACAACTGACATCATCCAGGGGCACAGGCATATCTCCCAGACCCTAAAAAAGGGTTAACTGAGGACAGCACTAGAGGATGTGGCAATCAAAACTACAAAACCATAATGATACAGCTGATGGTACAAACAGCAGTCAAGCTCATGCAATACTTAAGTTTTCAAAAACGAGTATCAAACTGAAATGAGAGCTTAAACAATGAAGATATAATAAATGGATGAGAAATATATATTGAACAAACATTAAAAAATTATTGGTGAAATTCACTCAATAGGATCAAAAGACCAGCGGGATCTTGTGGTCAGAAAGGGGCATGACATCCACCTCTTAAAAACTGCAATCCAAAGGATGAGCTCAATAGAGCATGTATATACTGTACATAATAATACATTAAAAAAAATTATTACTAATTAATTTCATAAAAACTATACATGAAAGCAAAATAATATGAAGATAACCTACACACATAAACATATTCATCCACCTAACTAGACTATTATTAATAAGATAATTTATATCACACTCCACATTTAATCCATAGAGATTATAGGACTTCATTTCATAGATCCATTTCACTTGCAAACGTGAGATTTCTCTTTTGTGATTGGAACCCCGCCAGTGAGGTACAAACCTATCAATTCCTATCAATGTGAGACTAGTTGGATCCTTCTCATCATGTGAGGCATATTGCCCGTATAGTCAATAATATTCCTAAACTTCTTTATGAGAGAAACGGACAGATATGTGATGTCTAGGAAGTGGGCTTTAAACCTGGGCATTACACATATATAAATATATGTGTATATATATGATATATGAATTGCTTCATCAAACTCCTGATGAGTAGACCCTAGTGAGATCCACGAAACGCGTAGAGCTCCACAGATGCTACAACACATTCGCACATTTATGGACCAATTGTGCATTGTGATATTTTCATGATTATTTATATACGTATTGGTGTTTCATCATATATTGATTTTTTTTACTGTTAATGTTTATACGATTTTCTTGCATATATATATATATATATATACATTTTTTGTGTAATTTTGTATACCATGAACCTATAATAAATCATTAATTTTATACACGTTGTGCTCAGTTTGTGACCCATTCAAAGTCCTATGACCAATTTCTTTTGTTTCTACATTACATATATAGGTTCTTGTGTTTGTGCATAGAGACTGAACTCTCACCAAAACCCCCGGATCTCCAACTAACGATCCTCCTGAGATGAGAACGAGACTCCCGGTTCCTGGTCACCTGATCACTTTAATTCTCCTCTGAATGGAGAGAGAGATACATTGTATATATACAGACTATATTATATAATACATTGTATACATACAGGATTCATTATATAATACATTGTATACATACTGGATATATTATATAATACATTGTATACATACAGGATATATTCTATAATATATTGTATACATACAGGATCCATTATATAATACATTGTGTACATACATGATCCATTATATAATACATTGTATACATACAGGATCCATTATATAATACATTGTATACATACAGGAAATATTATAAAATACATTGTATACATACATGATCCATTATATAATACATTGGATACATACAGGATACATTATATAATACATTGTATACATACAGGATATATTATATAATACATTGTATATATATACAGGATATATTATATAATACATTGTATACATACAGAATATATTATATAATACATTGTATACATACAGGATATATTATATAATACATTGTATACACATAGGATCCATTATATAATACATTGGATACATACAGGATACATTATATAATACATTGGATACATACATTAGGGTCAAAAGTCTAGGCCAGGGTCAAAGTTTTAAGCCAAGGTTAAAGGTCAGGATTAAAGGTTGGGGTCAGTATATTTTACCCGCTTGCTGACCAGCGCACGCTGATGTATATCGGCAGAGTGGCGCTGGTAGGCAAAAGGGCGTACAGGTACGTCCCCTTTAAGAAGTGGTGTCACAGGCATGCACCCGCGGCCGGCGGCATGGTCGCGCGCCCGCAGCCGGTGGCGCGGTCGTGCGCCCGCTGCGATCTCGATGTCCACCGGGTGACCGCGATCGTGTCACGGAGAGGAAGAATGGGGAGATGCTTTTGTAAACAAAGCATTTCCCCGTTCTACCTAGTGACAGGACAGAGATTACAGCTGTCTGTCATCGAGAGCAGTGATCACTGTCCTGTGTGCTGAAGTCCAGCCCCCTCACAGTTAGAATCACTCCCTAGGACACACTTAACCTCTTCAGTGCCCCCTAGTGGTTAACCCCTTCACTGCCAGTGTCATTTACACAGTAATCAATGCATTTTTATAGCATTGATTGCTGTATAAATGACAATGGTCCCAAAATAGTGTCAAAAATGTCTGATGTGTCCGCCATAATGTCGCAGTCCCAAAAAAACTTGCAGATCGCCGCCATTACTAATAAAAAAAACATTCAAAATAAAAATGCCATAAAACTACGCTATACATTTTGCGCAAAACCAATCAATATACGCTTATTGCAATTTTTTTTTTTACCAAAAATATGTAGAATACATATCGGCCTAAACTGAGGAAAAAAATAGTTTTTTTATGTATTTTTGGGGTATATTTATTATAGCAAAAAGTAAAAAATAATGCGTTTTTTTCAAAATTGACGCTATTTTTTTGTTTATAGCGCAAAAAATTAAAACCGCAGAGGTAATCAAATACAACCAAAAGAAAGCTCTATTTGTGGGAAAAAAAGGACGTCAATTTTGTTTGGGTACAACGTTGCACGACCGCGCAATTGTCAGTTAAAGCGACACAGTGCCGAATCGCAAAAGTGCTCTGGTCAGGAAGGGGGTAAAATCCTCCAGGGCTGAAGTGGTTAAGTAGGATTGAAAAAAATCAATTTTTGAAATTATTATTAGTGTCAGTGTGTTTTAGGTAGGATAAAAAAAAAAACCTAAACGTGCACCATTGTTTCTGGGCCCTACTACGGGTACAGTAAATAGTGGCCAGATCCCCCCTACCCCTCTGCCCCCCTTCCCCTCTTCATCTTCCTTCTGGACCATCCTGTATAGGTAAGCCCAATGGGGTACCCTAGTAGTTGATCCAGGGTCCTCGAGTCCGATCGCCCCTCGGGGGGGTCAGGAAGGATTTTTTTCCTCTGCTGTAGCTATTGGCCAGCTCAGCTAGGGGTTTATCGCCTTCCTCTGGATCAAAAGGAGGGCGGTGGGTAGCCCCTCCATCACCTCCTCCTGAACATCCCGCACCATCATTCAGCCCGTCAACTACACTACTCCAGTAGCAGGGGCAGGCATTTGATCCCTCCATCCCCCAACAAACTCATCATCCTTCCTTCAGCAACTTTGTCTTTCCCACCATGTGCAATTTTAAGTACACAGCGGACACCCACCACAGGCTAAGAAACACCGCCTCAACTTTACCAACTGCCACTCAAAAAAGACTAAAAAAAGAAAAATTACTAAGGACCAACCCACAATCAGCCATCAAATACAGGGAGACACCAATCCAACCACAACAACTAGCATGCGCCCTGAACAACACCAGATCTGCAGTCAAGCACAGACTCCAAATCCATTACTTCATCATCGAAAACAACATAGACTGCCTCTTCATTACGGAAAGCTGGCTAACACCCGACTGCAACACCATCCTAACTGAATTGGTGCCTGAGAACTACAGCATCCTAACTGAGCATAGAATAGGAAAAAAAGGAGGAGGCCTAGCAGTGATCTTCAAATCACACCTTGTGTTCACCAAACCAACTTTACAGAACTCAGTGCCTTTCATGGAGACACTCTCCCTGCGCCTTCAAACAACACCCCAAGACACCATTCACATATTACTATGCTACAGACCACCAGGACCAAAGAACAATCTCCTTACACCACTCACTGAATTCATTTCAATGCACACCCTGAAAACCAAAAACTCTCTGGTACTTGGGGACTTCAACCTCTGGGCAAACTCTACCCAAGACCCTATCACGACCGGCTGCATTAACCAACTGGAAGAACTAGGTCTTCAACAGCTGATAAATGCTCCCACGCATGGTTCAGGACACACTCTAGACCTCATCTTCAAACAGAATATGGACATCAACATATTCGACAACACACCACTACCACGGACGGACCACCATGCTATCAAATTTAAAATCACCACTAACACAACCCTCCAAAAATAGAAACATGCAACAACAACACACTGGAACAGATCTCAGAAGAAACTACACTCTGAACTCTTCAAAACAAACACTCAACTCCCTAAACAGGGCATTTCTTATAAACAGCAGACTCAGTGGCGCCAAAACGCAGAACACTCATCCGCAAAAAAAACTCGAGATGGTTTAATGGCACTCTCACCCTACTCAAGCAAGAACGTAGAAGAGCTGAAAGAGCATGAAGAGGAAATCCTACCAAGGAAAACCATACAAACTACAAAGTACTCATTGTGAAATACCACAAAGCAATCTTCAAAGCCAAAAAAGAACATTTCTTGAACACCATCTCAACTGCCTTAAACCGGCCGCGGGAACTTTTCAAAATAGTCACCCAGTCAATGAACCCAATCTGCTTAGAGCCCCGAGCAAACGATACTCAAGAATTCTGCAATGAGTTATCAAATTTCTTCATCGACAAAATCGACAACATTCTGAAATCAATTCAAGAGAAAAAAACAACCAACCTCACTCAACCAAAGCAAAAAAGAGAATATTGACACGAACATCACACAACCACCGGATTTCTCTTTGACCCCAATCACCACTGACATGACTAAAAACATTATGAGAAGTCTTCGAGACAGCACATCACCAAACGACATCATTCCCACAAAACTCCTGAAAGAATGTTCAGACATCTTGGCCCCTACCATAACACACCTCATAAATCAGTTGTCCAAAGAAGGGATTGTGCCAACTACCGCAGACCGATAACAAGCCTCAATACCATCTCCAAGATTATGGAGAAAGCAGTAGTACAACAGCTACAATGCAACCTGGACACACACCAACTCCTGGACCCTCTGCAATCAGGCTTCCACCCAGGCCATGGCACAGAAACAGCACTTCTCAAAATATGGGACGATGCCCTTGAAGCAGCAGATGATGGAGAATCATGTCTCCTGGTACTGTTAGACCTCAGTGCAGCATTTGATACAGTGGACCACAATACTCTACTTGTCCGCCTCACAGAAGTAGCAGGAGCCACAGATTCTGGTCTAAAATGGTTTGCATCCTTCTTAGAGAATCGCTCTCAGACAGTGAAACTAGGAGCATTCACCTCTGAAACCCACGCAATCTCCTGTGGAGTCCCTCAGGGTTCACCCTTGTCACCAGTGCTATTCAACATCTACATCCGCCCACTCCTCAAAATCATCAAAAAATCGGACCTCTGCTTCCACTTATACGCTGATGACACCCAACTCTACTTTCGCATCACAGGACAAAAATACCACCATCAGCAATTAGAGAAATGCCTCACTTTGATAGATGACTGGATGACCATTAGCTCCCTCAAACTCAACGGTTCAAAAACAGAACTTCTTCTCCTACACGCTAACCAAAAATTCCAAAACCAAGACTCCGTGGACACCTCCCACCATCTTTGGACAGACCATCTCTCCAAGCACCAAAGCCAAGAGCCTCGGAGTTCTCTTTGACTCAGAAATGACAATGGATGCACAAATAGGATCAGTAGTTAGTGGATCTCACCATCTCCCTAGCCTGCTACGTAGACTTATCCCCTTCATCCCAGAAGAGGACAAAGCAGCAGTACAATCATCAATTCCCAACTCGACTACGCAAACTCGCTCTACATAGGATTACCCCAATATTAGCTTGCACGCCTACAGGTCATCCGAAACGCGGCGGAAAGACTGCTAACAGGAAAAAAACCCTGGGAGTCCATTTTCCCATCCCTGAGGAGCCTTCATTGGCTAACCATAAAGAATTGGATCACATTCAAGACCCTCTGCCTCACCCACAAATGCATACAAGGAAACGCTCCTCAATACCTTCGAGAGAAAATAAAACACTACACACCCAATTGCAATCTTCGATCATCTAACCAAAATCTCCTCCTCATTCCCAAATACCGCTACAAAGCAAAGGGAGAACGAAGATTCGCAGTCCAAGGACCTCGGCTATGGAACGCTCTTCTGACTCACATCCGCATGGAAGAAAACCATCTGGCCTTCAGGAAAAAACTCAAGACCTTCCTCTTCTAAGAAGCTGACAACACAAAATGCATTTAGCGCCTTGAGATGATTCAGTTTGCATTTGCAGCGCTTTACAAATCATTCATTCACAAACAACAAATGAAGAACACATATGTCATATCGCTGTGATCATTGGGAACAGGAGAATGCATTTTGGTTTGTACACTTACATCATTATTATGTATATAAATACTTTATTGAGCTCATCCTTTGGCCAGCTATTTTTATAGGAGTTGGATGTCATACCCTTTTCTGACCACAAGATGCCTCGTTTCTTTTTTTTTTCTTTTTTTTATTGAGTTAATTTCATCAAACAAATTTTTAATTTCTATTTAATATATATTTCTTGCGGATTTATTATATGTTGATTGTTTACATTTTTTTACTTAAGATTGATACTCGTTTTTGGAAATATAAGTATTGCATGAGCTTGATTGCCCTTTATACCATCACCTGCGCCATTTTGGTTTTCTAGTATTGATTGGTGCGCCCTCTAGTGCTGTCCTCAGGTATCCTTTATAGAGTCTGGGAATGAGTCCACCACTTTGCCTGTGCCCCTGGACGACATCAGTTGTGACGAAATGCGTCAGCTGGAGCTATTGCGTTTGACGTCATCACGCTCGCTTGCCATCCAGAGCGAATCAAAGTTTCTGTGTTACATGTTTTTATTACTCCTAGCCTTGTGAGTACCTCTTTTCATGTTAGTAAACCAAGTTGCAGTTTTAGTATATTATAGAGTGTTTGCTTTCTTTCCCTATGATGTATATTAGTCTGGCTTGCATTGGTTGGAGTCCATATGCGTGTGGATGACATCCTGGCCGCCTGTGTTCTACACTATTGAGATAAAGCACATTGAGAATGTTCACAAGCTCTGGGTATCTGGCAATTGGCCCTGCGTGTGAATAAGGCAGAAGAAAGAAGCCCTGGCACTGGCTTCAAAAAAATAATTGGCATGGGGGTTACCCTCAAAATCTATACCAGATGGTATGAATTTTGGGGGGGACCCCACGCCACTTTTTAAAAAAATTTTGGCATGGGGTTCCCCTTAAAATCCATACCAAACCCTGACAGCTGATGACTGATTCAGCTTCCTGGCCTGCTCGTTAACAACCAGCTATTTACTGTGCCCTGTTTGGGCAAAGCCTTGCACCTGACCAGCAGCCCAGTGCATTGGTTCAACCAAATATGGCTTAGAATGTACTGTGCAGTGCAGCACAGTGCATTGTGGGGAGCTCAGAGGGCAAAAATCCCACCGAACGCCCCGTAAATTTGGGATGTTCTACGAACACCTGAATGGGTGCTGTTCGGGGCCAAACCGATGCTCGGCCCGAACCATTTGCCCATGACTATTACCAAGCAATTGGTAATAGGTAATTGGTACCTAATAAAGTGGCATCTGTATGTATGTGTATTCCTTTACCAGCAAGTGTTGCTGTTTCATTATTCACACATTGGTCACCTGTGAATTATCACATTAATTGTGTTGTTATGTATGATTTGGTATTTGGTATATTCAGATATATAGTGCCTTGAAACAGTATTCATACCCCTTGAAATTTTCCACATTTTGTCATGTTACAACCAAAAAATGTAAATTTTTTTTTCGGGGGATTTTATGTGATAGATCAACACAAAGTGGCACATAATTGTGAAGTGGAAGGAAAATTATAAATGGTTTTCAAAATTTTTCTACAAATAAATATGTGAAAAGTGTGGGGGGGCATTTGTATGGTGCCCCCCTTTGTAGAATCCCCTTTCTCTGCAATTACAGCTGCAAGTCTTTTTGGGGATGTCTCTACCAGCTTTGCACATCTAGAGAGAGACATTTTTGCCCATTCTTCTTTGCAAAATATCTCAAGCTCTGTTAGATTGGATGGAGAATGTTTATGAACAGCAATTTTCAAGTCTTGCCACAGATTCTCAATTGGATTTAGGTCTGGACTGTGACTGGGTCATTCTAACACATGAATATGCTTTGATCTAAACTATTCCATTGTAGCTCTGGCTGTATGTTTAGGGTCATTGTCCTGCTGGAAGGTGAACCTCCTCCCCAGTCTCAAGTCTTTTGCAGATTCTAACAGATTTTCTTCTAAGATTGCCCTGTATTTGGCTCCATCTATCTTCCCATCAACTGTGACCAGCTTCCCTGTCCCTGCTGAAGAAAAGCATCCCCACAACATGATGCTGCCACCACCATGTTTCACAGTGGGGATGATGTGTTCAGGGTGATGTGCAGTGTTTAGTTTTCCCACACACATAGTGCTGCTTTTAAGCCCAAAAAGTTAAATTTTGGTCTCATCTGACCAGAGCACCTTCTTCCACATGTTTGCTTTTTCCTCTACATGGCTTCTCGCAAACTGCAAATGGGACTTCTTATGACTTTCTTTCAACAATGTCTTTCTTCTTGCCACTCTTCCATAAAGGTCAGATTTGTGGGGTGCAGGACTAATAGTTGTCCTGTGGACAGATTCTCCCACCTGAGCTGTGGATCTCTGCAGCTCCTCCAGAGTTACCATGGACCTCTTGGCTCTTCTCTGATGAATGTTCTCCTTGCCCGGCCGGTCAGTTTAGGTGGACGGCCATGTCCTGGTAGGTTTGCAGTTGTGCCATACTCTTTCCATTTTCCAATGATAGATTGAACAGAGCTCCATGAGATGTTCAAAGCTTGGGATATTTTTTATAACCTAACCTGGCTTTAAACTTCTCCAAAATGTTATCCCTGACCTGTCTGGTGTGTTCCTTGGCCTTCGTGATGCTGTTTGTTCACTAAGGTTCTCTTAACAAAGCTCTGAGGGCTTCACAGAAAGATTTAGAAAGATAAAGATTAGATGACTTCTGAATGCAATTGGTTCCACTTGATTTTTGTTAGGGGCATCAGAGTAAAGGGGGATGAATACAAATGCACACCACACTTTTCAGATATTTATTTGTTTAAAAAAATTAAAATTATTTATAATTTTCCCTCCACTTCACAATTATGTGCCACTTTGTGTTGGTCTATCACATGAAATCCCAATAAAACACATTTAAGTTTTTGGTCATAACATGACAAAATGTGGAAAATTTCAAGGGGGTATGAATACTTTTTCAAGGCACTGTATCAGCCAATTTTTATTTGGACACTGAGCCCAGATTATCTAGGTTTTCATTTTTCCAGTGGACACACATTTTTGTGGTTCTGGTGTCCTTCCTTTTGTTTGTCTGATTTATGTTGGAGACTGCACTGGACTGACTGGACCAGTCACTGGTCATGGCTGGGTGGTTGTGTGGGCAAAGGGGAAGAAATCCCTTCCAGTGGGACTCACCCAACAGTAGGTGGTGATGGTGGTGGACCCTCTTAGGGGCTTGGGCTGCTACCTTTCTGATATGGCCTTTCAGGAAGAAGACTTGGGTAGAGAAGAAGATGGGTCCAGTGTCCTAAAAAATGCAACTTTTGCTGCATGGTTCAAAAGACATTTATTGTAGGTGTAAAAGGTGTAAACATGTAAACCATTCCAGTGTGTTTCAGGGGGACTCCCTCTTCTTCAGGGCTAACGAATAAGCACAAAAATTAATACAGACTATTATGTATTTATAAAATATGTACATGTTTTTTGAACCATAGATCAAAAGTTGCAGTTTTCTGAAACACCGGGTGCTCCTTCCTACTAGACATGTGCACTGTCAAAAAATTAATTTGTTTTCGTTTCATTAGTTTTTTTATTTTTTATTTTTTTTCATTTTTCGGGTCATTTGTTATGATCGCAATTTGTAAATTCGAAAATTCCTAAATTGGAAAATTCAAAAATAAGAAAGAAAATCTGAAAATTCTAAAGACTAACTAAATAAGTAACTAATTAACTAACAATAACTAATTATTAAATTATAGGTATTAGTGAACGTAACAAATACAAATGTATCCAAAGTTACGAATTATCAGAAATAACGAATGCCACATCTAAATAAATGCAACAGAACTAATTAATAATAAATAATAATAATAATAAAAAGTTTTTATTATTATTATTGTTATTTATTATTATTAATGTGTTACCTTCCATTCGTTTAGATACGGCATTCGTTATTTTGGATAATTCGCAACTTCGGATAAATTCGTATTTGTTACCGTTCATTTACAGCAGAATTTGAAAGGAAATTCCAATACCTATAATTTAATAGTTAGTAATAGTTAAGTTAAATAGATTTTTGAATTTTTGGGTTTTTGGATTGTCGAAGTTTGAATTTCTGAATCTCCGAATTTACGAATTTATGAATATTCGGAAAAATTGATTAAAGGGGTTTTCATTCATTCAGGTATTTCCGAATTAACACATTTGTCGAAATTCGTTAAAAAACTAATTTGGAACGCAACGAATTGCACATGTCTACTTCCTACGCAAATTTTGTTTGTCTGAGTCATTTTTGACCATGAATTTGTATGAATATAGTAATAATAGGAATGTCAGTGCAGACGAGGTCTTTGTTGTATCTGATCCTGAGGATTTAGGCTTTAGAGGAGCATTCATCTGACTTAAAAGTGTCATGGTGTGTCAGAATCAGACTGCGACAGAAGTACAGTTAAGGAACCGAAATGAATAGTCAGACAAGCCAAAACGTCAGGAAGCCAGAGATTAGTGTAGTAGAACAGAAAGCAGGAACTGGAGCCAGAAGGAATGTCAGCCAAGCAAATCTTTAACAGGAACACAGGAGAGCATCTCTAGAGATATGACCAAGGCGAAGGCAGAGATCATCTGGACTGGACGGCTTAAGTAGGCAGGACTGACGAGCAGGAAATCATCAACAGGTGAATCACTGTAGAGAGATAGGAGCTGGAAATTAGCCAACAGCTGAGCGGCCAGCTCAGAGAAGGAAGGGCTAAGCCCAGCCCTGACATGGTGACTGAGATCCACACCTGGTGGGATGATTGATCCTGGAGAAGTATGTAGCTGAGGCAATGGTGCTGAGAAGTCCCAGATGAAAAGTTTGCCTAGGAAAGCAAGACTTAGAACTCCAGGATTGGTTCTCGCAGGGCTAGGACAAGGAGTGGGCAAGAGGAACAGCTGCCAGGGGCATGGTGGGGAGTTGGTGGGTTGTGCTAGAAGGGGTGAGTTGGATGGGAGATTTGCACTAGGGGGGTGGATTTCTGTCAGGAAGGGGGATTGGGGAGAGGGGGTTGTGTTAGTAGGGATGATTGGGGGGATTTGTAGTAGATGGAGAAATTTGAGGGGGAATTAGTGTTGGGAGAGGGGGATTTAGGGGGAGAGGATTTATGCTCAGAGGGGTAATTTGAAGGTTAGAGGATTTGTGTTAGGAGGGGGTATTTGTGGAGTGAGAGGATTTGAGCTGGGAGGGGGGATATGTTCAGAGAGGAAATTTGAGGGGTACAGGATTTGTGTTAGGAAGGGGGATTTGTGGAGAGAGAGAACTTAAGCTGGGAGAGGGGATTTAGTTGGGAGAGGTATTATCCTCAGAGGGCAAATTAGAAGGGTAGAGGATTTGTGTTAGGAGGGGAGGATTTGGGGAGGGAGAGGATATGAGCTGGGAGGGGGTATTTAGAGGGGGAGAGGATTCGTGCTCAGAGGGAAAATTTGAGGAGTACAAGATTTGCTTTAGGAAGAGGGATTTGTAAAGGGAAAGGATTTGAGCTGGGAGGCGAATTTGGGGGGGGGGGGAATTTCTGTTGAGAGGGTAAATTTGAGGGGTACAGGACTTGTGTTAGAAAGGGGGATTTGTGGAGAGAGCGAATTTGTTCTGGGAGGGAGAGAGGATTTATGCTCAGAGGGAAGGATAGAGGATTTGTGTTAGAAATGGGAATTTGTGGAGAGAGATTTGTTCTGGGGGGGTATTTATGCTCAAAGGGCAAATTTGAAGAGTAGAGGATTTGTATTAGGAAAGCAGGGGGGGGGGGGGTTTGGGGAGGGATAGGATATGTGAGCTGGGAGGGGGGATTTGTACTAGAAGATTTTTTTAGTCGAATTTTGCCTAGCAAAGGGAATTTATGCTTATTTGGTAAGTGTGAAGACTAGTGTTCACATTTTTTTTTTCGGGGGGGGGCGGGGGGATTTCTGCTGACACATAAAGCTCATACAAGGGAGCACTATTTGGCATCTTTGCCCTGAGTGATAGATGGCCTAGTCCCTGCACTGGGTTCTCGTATTTTCATCAAGATGGCGTAAGCTTCTTACAGTTTTACAGTCAGGTCCATAAATATTGGGACTTCAACACAATTCTAATCTTTTTGTCTCTTTACACCACCACAATGGATTTGAAATTAAACAAACAAGATGTGCTTTAACTGCAGACATTCAGCTTTAATTTACATCCAAATCAGGTGAACGGTTTGTATATGTGCCTCCCACTTTTTAAGGGACCAAAAGTAATGGGACAATTGGCTGCTCAGCTGTTTCATGGCCAGGTGTGTGTTATTCCCTCATTATCCCATTTACAAGAATCAGATAAAAGGTCCAGAGTTCATTTCATGTGTGCTATTTGCATTTGGAATCTGTTGCTGTCAACTCTCAATATGAGATCCAAAGAGCTGTCACTATCAGTGAAGCAAGCCATCATTAGGCTGAAAAAAACAAACCCATCAGAGAAATAGCAAAAACATTAGGTGTGGCCAAATCAACTATTTGGAACAACCCTAAAAAGAAAGAATGCACTGGTAAGCTCAGCAACACCAAAAGACCAGGAAGACCACAGAAAACAACTGTGGTGGATGACCGAAGAATTCTTTCCCTGGTGAAGAAAACACCCTTCACAACAGTTGGCCAGATCAAGAACACTCCCCAGGAGGTAGGTGTATGTGACGTGTGTCAAATAAATAAATGATAAGCTCCGCGCTCAGGACAATACGGGTTGCAGCCCCCCCCTGTGGGTTCCCAAGTGACTTAAAATGTATAAAAGTGTGAGGATGGGGTGGTTGGCGATAGCCTAAAAGTGTGTGTGTACCAGGAGGATGTGTGAACAGAAAAGAAAATTATGTGTATTATATATGATTATGTACCAAAGAAGTATCTAAACTATACAACTACACATTATTGTGCTACCCCCAAATAGGTAAAAGTGAGTGTACCATCCAGGGATAAGTGTACCGTAACTTAAACACAAATGTAATATACCAAATAGCAGTACATATAAACCACATGTGAAAAAAGTGCTGTGCGTGGTCATACAGACTTCACCATACACATCCCTTCGGATATATATAGGTGTATACCATGAGCAAATTAAATATAAAAAGAAATCACAACACTAGCTAGATTATCCAGCCCTAAATTAAATTTATCCGTAGATAAATTCCATGTGCATAAAAAATAGATAGATGAAAATAATATATATCCAAAAAACAAAAAAGTCCCACAGTGTAGACAAAATTATGCAACCAGTTATAATTGCAATGGAGTAGTGTCCAGTTGTAATTCTTCAGAGTGACTTCAGTGCTCAGCAGCAAAAAGTGACTGGTAGTGCACCCCCCATCAGGTCCCCTCTCACCAGAAAATGAAACCCCTGCAGGGGTAATGGGCGTTTATGGATGACCGTAGATGGAAGTCCTCCTCCACTCTTATCAATGTCCCGTCTATGGGTCTAACGTTCTCCTGCAGCTGACTCCGCTCGATCAGGCTGTTTCAGCTATTTACATTCATTCAGGGGTGAATGCTCCAGTCAGTTCTTACCAAGCCGTCACTCCAAAGTTCAGTCCTGGTCCCAGGTCGTTTTCATGAAGGTGACATGTTGCTGAGAAGCTCAGTACTACAGATTACATGAAGGGTGCACATTCACATACCCTGTTTCCCCTAAAATAAGACCTAGCATGATTGTCGGTGATGGCTGCAATATAAGCCCTAACCCCCAAATAAGCCCTACCCTGTTTCCCCGAAAATAATCCCTACCCTGAAAATAAGACCTACAAAGACTTTAACTAGGGCTTATTTGGGGGGTAGGGCTTATATTGAAGCCATCGCAGACAGTCACGCTAGGTCTTATTTTAGGGGAAACAGGGTAGTAGCCAGAGGTGGCAGTAAAGAGCTTGATGTCTGAGGGCCAGAAGGTATGTGTGTCAAAGTCAACAATCAAGAGAAGACTTCACCAGAGAGAATACAGAGGGTTCACCACAAGATGTAAACCATTTTATGAGCCTCAAAAACAGGAAGTCCAGATTAGAGTTTGCCAAACAACATCTAAAAAAGTCTTCACAGTTCTGGAACAACATCCTATGGACAGATGAGACCAAGATCAACTTGTACCAGAGTGATGGGAAGAGAAGAGTATGGAGAAGGAAAGGAACTGCTCATGTTCCAAAGCATACCATCTCATCAGTGAAGCATGGGGGTGGTAGTGTCATGGCGTGGGCATGTATGGCTGCCAATGGAACTGGTTCTCTTGTATTTATTGATGATGTGACTGCTGACAAAAGCAGCAGGATGAATTCTGAAGTGTTTCGGGACAATATTATTTGCTCATATTCAGCAAAATGCTTCAGAACTCATTGGACAGCGCTTCACAGTGCAGATGGACAATGACCCGAAGCATACTGCGTAAGCAACCAGAGAGTTTTTTAAGGGAAAGAAGTGGAATGTTATGCAATGGCCAAGTCAATCACCTGACCTGAATCCGATTGAGCATGCATTTCACTTGCTGAAGACAAAACTGAAGGGAAAATGCCCCAAGAACAACCAGGAACTGAAGACAGTTGCAGTAGAGGCCTGGCAGAGCATCACCAGGGATGAAACCCAGCGTCTGGTGATGTCTATGCGTTCCAGACTTCAGGCTGTAATTGACTGCAAAAGATTTGCAACCAAGTATTAAAAAGTGTAACTTTGATGGATGATTGTTACTCTGTCCCATTACTTTTGGTCCCTTAAAAAGCAGGAGGCACATATACAAACTGTTGTAATTCCTACATCGTTCACCTAAATTTGGATGTAAATACCCTCAAATTAAAGCTGAAAGTCTGCAGTTAAAGCACATCTTGTTTGTTTCATTTCAAATCCATTGTGGTGGTGTATAGAGTTAAAAAGATTAGAATTGTGTCGATGTCCCAATATTCATGGACCTGACTGTATATATAAAAAAGTAGGAGAAAATTAGTCAGCTTAGAGGTAAAAAATATTACAAAATTAGGAAGCAACTTGCTCCTTATGAAAAAGAGGAAGTCCTTTTTGCACATTACAAAAAAAACTGAAAGAAATTCTAGAGAAAGAAGAGGAGGGACAAAATATGAAATAAAGGAAGAAGTAAGTGAAGATTTATACATTTCAGAAAGTTTTCTTATATATATTATATTACAGTATCTCACAAAAGTGAGTACACCTCTCACATTTTTGTAAATATTTTATTCTATCTTTTCATGTGACAACACTGAAGAAATGACACTGCTCCAATGTAAAGTAGTGAGTGTACAGCTTGTATAACAGTGTAAATTTGCTGCCCCCTCAAAATAACTCAACACACAGCCATTAATGTCTAAACCGCTGGCAACAGAAGTGAGTACACCCCTAAGTGAAAATGTACATTGTAGCAAAGTGTCATTTCTTCAGTGTTATCACATGAAAAGATAGAAGAAAATATTTACAAAAATGTGAGGGATGTACTCACTTTTGTGAGATACTGTATATATCTCTATCTTTATTATTTTATTTTACAATTTTCAAAAAGAGAACAAAGAAAGAAAACAGTCAAAAATCATTGGTTATAGAAACAAGAAAGAGAATCCATAATATATCTTAATTATTAATTCCATATTACTCTCAAAATAGTTCAAATTATACAATGTTCCAATTTTAAAAGGCATTCAGTGACAAAATCACTTCCCCGTGACCCGATGTACTCTGTCCTACTTTAATACTTTCTAAAGACCTCCTACCGTATTAAAATCTAAAAATAACAATAGATGATAAGCGTAACAATTTTCGGTTACCCTGACCATGTATATGTAATAACGTTATATAACAGGTAATATAATATACATTGCCTTGAAAAAGTATTCACACCCCTTGACATTTTTGTCATGTTACAACCAAAAACTTAAATCTCTATTTTATTGGGATTTTATGTGATAGACCAACACAAAGTGACACATAATTGTGAAGTGAACGGAAAATGATAAATGGTTTTCAATTTTTTTTATAAATAAATACCGTATATACTCGTGTATAAGTCATTCCGAGTATAAGTCGAGGCCCTAATTTACCACAAAAAAATGGGAAAAACTTATTGACCCGAGTATAAGATGAGGGTGAGAAATGCACAGCTACTGTAAGTGGAAAAGAGGGTCAACAATGCCCATTTGCAGCCTCACTGTGCCCATTTGCAGCCATAGGTCCCCCGAACTTCAAACTTGGTAGTTAAGGGTTCCTAGATGCCCCCTAGCTGCAGCCAAAATTTGGGGTCTCTGAACCCAAAGGGTCCCAAAATGACATTGCTGCAGATGGACAAGGTTGACCGGATTTGGGGCCCCGTATCTTGGGGCCACTTAGTGCTAAGAACCCCAAATTTGGTGTGCTAACCCAGCGCAACTAGCACCATAAAATATCCAAAGCTGGGGTTCCTAGCACTAAGTGGCCCTGAGATAGGGGGCCCCAAATTCGGTTCAGAAAATGTCAAGCACTTTTTTGCAGCAGAGAATTACATTTTCGGAACCGATTTTGGGGCCCCGTATCTCGGGGTCACTTAGTGCTAGGATTTCCATCTTTGGATATGTTGTGGTACCACTGGGTTTGCACACCAAATTTGGGGTTCCTAGCACTAAGTGGCCCTGAGATACGGGGCCCCAAATTCGGTTCGGAAAATGAAATTTTTTGCTGCAGAAAAGTGCTTGACTCGAGTATAAGTCGAGGGGGGCACTTTCAGCACAAAAAAATGTGCTGAAAAACTCGACTTATACTCGAGTATATACGGTAGTTGAAAAGTGTGGGGTACATTTGTATAGCGCCCCCCTGAGTCAATGCTTTGTAGAATCCCCTTTCTCTGCAATTACAGCTGCAAGTATTTATGGGGATGTCTCTACCAGCCTTGCACATCTAGAGAGGGAAATTTTTGCCCATTCTTCTGTGCAAAATAGCTCAAGCTCTGTCAGATTGGATGGAGAGCGTCTGTGGACAGAAATTTTCAAGTCTTGCCACAGATTCTCAGTTGGATTTAGGTCTGGACTTTGGCTGGGCCATTCTAACACATGAATATGCTTTTGATGTAAACCATTCCATTGTAGCTCTGGCTGTATGTTTAGGGTCGTTGTCCTGCTGGAAAGTGAATCTCCGCTCCGGCCTTAAGTCTTTTGCAGACTTTAACAGGTTTTCTTCTAAGATTTCCCTGTATTTGGCTCCATTCATCTTCCCATCAACTCTGACCAGCTTCCCTGTCCCTGCTGAAGAAGAGAATTCCCACAACATGATGCTGCCACCACCATGTTTCACGGTGGGGATGGTGTGTTCAGGGTGATGTGCAGTGTTAGTTTTCCACCACACATATCGTTTTACTTTTAGGCCAAAAAGTTCAATTTTTGTCTCATCTGATCAGAGCACCTTCTTCCACATGTTTGCTGTGTCCCCCACATGGCTTCTCGCAAGCTTCAAACAGGACTTCTTATGGCTTTCTTTCAACAATGTCTTTCTTCTTGTCACTCTTCCATAAAGGGCAAATTTGTGGAGAACACGACTAATAGTTGTCCTGTGGACAGATTCTCCCACCTGAGCTGTGGATCTCTGCAGCTCCTCCAGAGTTACCATAGACCTCTTGGCTGCTTCTCTGATGAATGCTCTCCTTGCCCAGCCTGTCAGTTTAGGTGGACGGCCATGTCTTGGTAGGTTTGCAGTTGTGCCATACTCTTTCCATTTTCGGATGATGGATTGAACAGAGCTCCATGAGATGTTCAAAGCTTGGGATATTTTTTTATAACCTGACCCTGCTTTAAACTTCTCCACAACTTTATCCCTGACCTGTCTGGTGTGTTCCTTGGCCTTCATGATGCTATTTGTTCACTAAGGTTCTCTAACAAACCTATGAGGGCTCCACAGAACAACAGTACTTATACCTAGATTAAATTACATACAGGTGGACTCTATTTCCAAATTAGGTGACTTCTGAAGGCAATTGGTTCCACTCGATTTTAGTAAGGGGTATCAGAGTAAAGGGGGTCTGAATACAAATGCATGCAACTTTTTTTTAGATATTTATTTGTAAAAAAATGTTGAAAACCTCTTATCATATTCCTTCCACTTCACAATTATGTGCCACTTTGTGTTGGTCTATCTTATAAAATCCCAATAAAATACATTTACGTTTTTGATTGTAACATGACAAAATGTGGAAAATTTCAAGGGGTGTGAATACTTTTTCAAGGCGCTGTAAATGCATTAGGTCTATCACTTCTGTTGGGGAAGGAGGTAGGGAGTTTTTCCATTTTCTCATAATTGTTAGTCTTGCTGCCAGTAGTATGTGGGTAATTGTATGATGAAGTTTAGGTGGGAGAGATTCTATGCCTAGGGATAGTATTGCTAGTCCTGGGTTCAGAGGGACCTGTTGTTGAGCAATGTCAGATATAATGTTAAATACAGCAGTCCAGTGTGTTGAGAGTATAGGGCAACTCCACAGGAAGTGTAGGATGTCCCCTTTTAGACCACATTTTCTCCAATGTCTATTGGATAGTTGGGGGCTGTATCTTGAGATTTTGTCTGGGGTCTGGTACCATCTTAGTGTTATTTTTGTGGTTAGTTCCCATAAAGTGGATCCGTAGGTAGCTTTCTGTGTGGTTTTACACGCTTTAGTCCACTGGTATGTTGTGAAGGACTGTCCTAAGTCTTCCTCCCATTGTATGTGGGGGGGGAGATTTAGTGAAGGTACATTTCTGTTGGACAATGTTCTAAAACATTGTGATTCCTTTTTGGACTGGGGTAGGGTATGTTAGAAAGGAGCATGCCGAAGCTTGGATGGTCTGATGACCGTAGGAGTTTTTTAGAAGGCAGTGTCGTATTTGCATGTATTGATATATGTCCCTTTGAGGGAGATTAAATTGTTTTTGAAGAAAAGGAAAGGTTTTGAGAGAATTTCCAATGTACAGGTTGTGAAGGTGTTTTATCCCTATATTGATCCAGAATGTGAGGGATATTTGGCCTATGAGGGGGGCCAGTGTTGATAAGGCAATTTTTAGGGTAGTGTTCATTGGGTATGTTTGAGCTTGCTTCAGCAGTCGTTTCCAAGTCTTGAGTGTAACTATCATAGTTGGGGGAAGGAAGGATGGGACTCGTGCTCCTAGTTGAGCACTGAGTAACCATGATGCTAATGGGTAATGAAGGCTGTATGTTGATTCTCTTGAACCCCAGATCGTTGTTGGGGAGGATAAACACCATTCTTTAAGTTGTGTCAATATTGATGCCGAGTAATATTCGTGGAAGTCAATATATCCTACCCCCACTAAGTCTATGTTTGATTAATTTGGAGTGTGAGCATCTGGACCTCTTCCCATTCCAAACAAATCTCGACAGAAGGAATTGTAGGGATTTAAAGTAGCTAACGGGAATCGGGATTGGAAGTGTTCGAAAAACATAGTGGACTTGAGGGAGTTGCATCATTTTTGAACGCAGCTAGTCTCCCCATCCATGAAAATTCGCATTTATCCATATTGTAGAGTTCATGTTGTAATTTAGTGCGAAGGGGAAGATAATTATGTTGAAAGACTAATTTTATGGAACTTGTGAGCTGTATGCCTAGAAAGGATATACTTATCTGCCCATGTGTATGGAAATTGTTGTTGCAGGAGGTTTCTTGTGATAGCGTCAATTCCCAGTTTGAGGATGTGTGATTTGGTTTCATTTACTTTGTAATATAAGATTTTACTAAACCAGGTGAGGATTTTTTGGACTTCTATAAAGGACGATGAGGGATTAGATAGCATTAATATCATGTCAGCAAATAAACAGATTATGTGTTTGTGTTTTTCGATGTTAATACCTGTTATTTTGTTGTTGGATCTAATATGTTCAGCTAAAGGCTCCATCACTGAATTAAAAATTAAGGGGGATAATGGACATCCTTGCCTTGTGCCGTTTGTGATTTGGAATGGCGTAGAGAGAAGGTTGGACGTGTATACTTGTGCTGAGGGATTGGTGTAAAGTATGGCTAGTATGGCTTTGGGAATGTAACCTTTGAATCCAAATTTCTTTAGGACTATAGAGAGGTAGTTCCAAACTCCTCTCTGTCAAATGCCTTCTCACCATTTAAAAACAGAAGCCGAGAAGGCATCCCAGTCGTGTTTTCATGATGGAGGATATTGATTAATCTTCTTGTGGCGTCTGAGGTCTGGCGGCCTTTAGTGAAGACAGTTTGGTCCTTGTGGATCAAAGCGCGAAGAATATCTATCAGTCTGTTATTTTGGCGTATATCTTGAGGTCAAGGTTCAATAGGGATATGGGGAGATGTGGGCTCCTTTCCTGGTTTCGGCAGGGTTACCACAAGTGCAGATAACATTTCATTTGGAAAAGGAGGAGGCAGCATGATTGTACAGATCACACAGATGTGGGGTTAATACCGAAATATTTTGACGTATTCTCCGGTAAACCCATCAGGGTCTGGGGATTTGGAGTTTGGTAATTTTTTAATTGTCTTTTGAATTTCGTCCAGGTTACTAGTTTGGAGTTACAGAGAAGGTCTAGCACTAGAAATATTTCTCTCGCTCTAACAAATGCAGCGAATCTTCACATGTGTGGTTTGGACGTTGTCTACATATGCGGGTATTACCTATGCGATCACTTCTGCGTGCGAGCATGAGGGGATGGGAGAGCTTTACATATTTATTTATATTAATTTTTTAATGTTTATTGTATTTTTATCTTTTTATTTTTATACTTTCCATTTTAATTTTTTTATCACTTTTATTTCTATTACAAGGAATGTAAACATCCCATGTAATAGGAATAAGGCATGTCAGATCCACTTTACAGAGAGATCTGGAGTCTATAAGTCCCCACATCTCTCCTCTATACTGGAAAGCCTGAGATTAAAAAAATATCGATCTTAGGTTTTCCAGCAAAAAAAAAAAGGCAGGCTTTATATCTGTCGGCGCCAGAAGTGAAGTCAAGACATCGCTTTCTGCCTTCAAGGGTCATAGAGATGTATGGGGACCATCTTTTCCCTGGCACAGCTCTATGGTAAACCACTGCCACCAGTGGATTCATTCTCCATCTCCCTGATCGCACGGGAGAGACCGGAGAAGCACGGGGGGGGGGGGGGCGACATCGCCTGTGAAAGCAATCAAGCAGCTAAACAGCCGCTATGATGGCTTTTACAATGTAGGGAATTGCTGGCCGAAAAAAAAATAAAAAAAAGTATCTGCATGATGCCTGTAGCTGCACCCATCATCCAGATATCTCCACTCAAAGTAAATGACTCCGAGAAGTGGTTAACCCCCACAAAAATGCCATAAAGGTTTTTCGTAGGAAACTCGCTTTGCACAGGGTAGCCAATCCACCAGTTTTTAATAAATCTTTCTCCCATGCCCATTATGCCTTATTTTCTACTAAACGTAGGGTGGTAGACATGTTTTTGCATAATTCTCTAGCTTTCAATCTTCAACATGTTTATAAAGATGTTGAACACATATGTCAAACAGATGGCCCGCCAGGCCATTTCATATCGTTTCTGATGTGTGTCATGGCCTTATGTTCATATGCTCCTGCAATGGTCTGGGTTCTCTGGGAAATTTTTTTATGACTTTACAGCCCTTTATGATGCCCCTACCACTGGGGTTAGACTTCCTGGTTGTAGCTCTAAGTTTTTCCAGCTGGGCTGAGGTATTAGACAGGGATGCCCTCTTTCCCCCCCTCCTTTTAGCTCTTGCTATGGAACTCTTAGCCAATGCTATTAATATGCACCCAGATATTTTAAGTTATTCTAAAGGTCCATATTGTTTTAAACTTTGCATGTATGCGGATGATGTTCTGTTATTTCTATACAAACTCTTAATCTCCTTCCTCAATCTCGTCCCGGTCCTACAAAAATTCTCCTCCGTTTCAGGTATAACAAATAATCCACTGCATTACCTGTTAATTTACCCTTGGCCACGTGTAAGCATCTTAAGACCTCATTTTCCTTTTGTCTGGTCTGATACTTCTATCTCCTATTTAGGTATCACCCTCACCCCTACACTTGCTGATTCATTCCAATGTAACTATATTCCTGCCCCATCGAAAATAAGAGGTATGCTAAAGCTGTGGATGTCCGATCCTATCTCTTTAGGCTGAAGTTGAGGTCTGTTTCTTGGGTCTCATCATTTATAAAAAAGAGCCACCTGTATACCAAAATATAAAATAAAAAAATCAGCCAGGAATGGGTATATATATTTATAAAAATGTGAGGTGTGTGCTCACTTTTGTCAGATACTGTGTGTGTGTATATATATACGAAAAGAAAACTTTCTGAAACATATAAATCTTCACTTACTTTTGTGAAATACTGTATAATTCTCATTGATTTATTATATATATATATATATATATATATATATATATATATATATATATATATATATATATATACCGTATTTATCGGCGTATAACACGCACCGGCGTATAACACGCACCCCAATTTAGGAGGGAATTTTAAGGAAAAAAAACTTTTAGGAGGGAAGTTGAAGGGAAAAAAACTTACATTTAAATGCCCTTCATTGCAGCCATGTCAGTGCAGCCTTGTCAGTGCAGCCTTGTCAGTGCAGCCTTCCTCAGTGCAGCCTTCCCCAGTGCAGCCTTGTCAGTGCAGCCTTGTCAGTGCAGCCATGTCAGTGCAGCCATGTTAGTGCAGCCTTGTCAGTGCAGCCTTCCCCGTGCAGCCTTCCCCAGTGCAGCCTTCCCCAGTGCAGCCTTCCCCCCGTGCAGCCTTCCCCCCGTGCAGCCTTCCCCCCGTGCAGCCTTCCCCCCGTGCAGCCTGGGATCCCCTGTCCCTGCTGTCACATCTTCAAAATCGCGGACCGCGATTTGAAAATGGCGCCGCCAGCGCCGAAGTACACAGAGCCGGTCTTCGGCTCTTTCCGGCGGCTCTCGTTTACTTTCGGCTCCACTCGTAGTCCCGAGCGGAGCTATCCGAGTAGGTTCGGATAGCTCCGCTCGGGACTACGAGTGGAGCCGAAAGTAAACGAGAGCGGCCGGAAAGAGCCGAGGACCGGCTCTGTGTACTTCGGCGCCGGCGGCGCCATTTTCAAATCGCGGTCCGCGATTTTGAAGAAGTGACAGCTCCGGATCGGCAGTAATCGGCGTATAACACGCACCTGCAACTTTCCCCTGATTTTAAGGGGAAAAAAGTGCGTGTTATACGCCGATAAATACGGTATATATATATATGTTAAATAAATGAGAATATATTATATATAAATAAATAAATAAATATATATATATATATATATATATATATATATATATATATATATATATATATATATATATATATATATACAGTATCTCTCAAAAGTGAGTACACCCCTCACATTTTTGAGTGTACAGCTTGTATAACAGTGTAAATTTTCTCTCCCCTCAAAATAACTCAACACACAGCCATTAATGTCTAAACCACTGGCATCAAAAGTGAGTACACCCCTAAGTGAAAATGTCCAAATTGGGCCCAAAGTGTCAATAATTTGTGTGGCCACCATTATTTTCCAGCACTGCCTTAACCCTGCCTTAACCCCAGTTGAAGGACCATCGGATGATGGTCCTTCAACTGGGGCATGGGACGAAGGACCATCGTCCGAAACATGTCGGGTCGCTGAAGCTATCTGTGCCCTGTCACCACGCGATTCTTTTAGCTACTTGTGATCACTCTTTTTTCATTCACCATATTCAGTGCCTGTAAAGAATCTTTTCTCCCTGGCATTTTTTCAATATATCTTTAATACCGGATTCATGCACTCTATTTTTCCTTTCTGCTTATGAACTGATATCCCGTGCGGTGGAAGGTGCATTCTCCAGTGGTCTGCTCCCTGTGAAGGTGAATCCATCCATCCGCTGTGGATCCGAGCACCATCTTCCAGCCACTGTTGCCCCAGATGGAATCTACCACCAGTGCCTCCTAGCAAGCACCCCTAGGATCGATTAATCCATAAGCCCGTATGACACTCCGCCGTATGGTGATTGTGTCCATCCCCCCTGGTAAGCGTATTGATTTCTGCTACTTATGTGTGGATCCTGAATGCATGAAGATTTCGTATTGATTTAAAAGCATCATCCACATATGTTTTTCTTTCTCTACACAAAGAATACCATGCTTCATGTGCTGATGAACTTTTATCCCACTATGGACATTCCTTCCAGCCATTGGGGACTGTCTTTTCACTTTGTCTGTTTTGGTTTATAATTACTGTCACCAGTAAACATTATACACAGTATATGTATACAGGGTGACAGCTCATCACCCTGTCCTTTATTACACTTAGCGCTGCATTCATTACCATTTTTTATTTCCTCTTCCCGACAACCCTGGGAGGTGGTTGTGGGGGTCTGCAGGCAGGGGGCTTACCAGAATCTGGAAGCACCCTTTAACAAGAGGGACCCCCAGATCCGCCCCCCCCATGTGAATGATTCTGGGGTACATTGTACCCCTACTCATTCAGCAAAAAAAGTGTCAAAAATAAAGACATGAGCCATTTGACAATTCCTTTTTAAAGAAAACAATGTCCCTCAATTTAGATCCATCATCAATCACGATGCCCGCCACACCACTGAAACGAAAAAAGAAAAAAAAACTCCCCGTCTGCCGAATGCCTGCTCTGCTGGGTGACAGTTCTTAAATAGGTAAGGGGAAGGGCCACCTGGTGATGTCACCTGGTTGCCCCGCCCCGTGTGATGTCACCGAACCAGCATTAACTTAAAATATGCATGAGGGGGACCCCAAGCTGTTTTTTTCATTTTTTTTTTTTGCATTGCAGGCAATGATATTTGATTGCCAGCAATTTAACCACTTTAACCCCAGACCATTTGGCTGGCCAAAGACCAGAGCACTTTTTGCTATTCGGCACGCACTGCGTCCTTTTAACTGACAATTGCGCGGTCATGCGACATGGCTCCCAAACAAAATTGACGTCCTTTTTTCCCCACAAATAGAGCTTTATTTTGGTGGTATTTAATCACCTCTTTTTTTTTTTGCGCTATAAACAAAAAAAGATCTACAATTTTGAAAAAAACTCAATATTTTTTATTTTTTGCTATAATATCCCCGAAAAATATATAAAAAAAAACATTTTTTTTCCTCAGTTTAGGCCGATACGTATTCATCTACATATTTTTAGTAAAAAAAATCGCAATCAGCATTTATTGATTGGTTTGCACAAAAGTTATAGCGTCTACAAAATAGGGGATAGTTTTATGGCATTTTTATTAATAACTTTTTTTACTAGTAATGGCGTGGCGATCAGCGATTTTTTTTTTTTTTTTGTGACTGCGACATGGCGGACACATCGGACACTTTTGCTGCTATTTTGGGACCATTCACATTTATACAGTGATCAGTGCGATTAAAAATGCACTGATTACTGTGTAAATGTGACTGGCAGTGAAGGGATTAACCACTAGGGGCAGTGAAGAGGTTAAGTGTGTCCTAGGGAGTGATTCTAACTGAGGGGGGGGCGTGGCTATGTGTGACATGACACTGATCACCGCTCCCGATTACAGGGAGCTGTGATCAGTGTCCTATCACTAGGCAGAACGGGAAAATGCTTGTTTACATCAGCATTTCCCCGCTCTTCCTCTCCGTGAGACAATCGCGGGTATCCCCGCGGACATCGAGTCCGCAGGACCCGCGGTCGGACTCACTGAGCTTACGACGGCATGCGGCGGCATGCGTCTGCTATAAAGACCTCGCGAGATCACGTACAATAACGTGATTTCCGGCAGTGGAGCCAACCTGCCACAGTAAAACTGTGGCGGCTGGTCTGCAAGCTGTTAAATGTAATTTTTATTCTTTATATATGTCAGTTTTGCTGCAGCAGGTTCTATACATGGTACAGATGCGCCACTTTACATGCAGACTAAGGGGACTCCTCAGGTACAATATTTACTTTTAATTGGACTGTATTTACATCACACTGTGCTTGAGCACCTAAATCACATATTGAATGAAACTTTTTTCACTTGACTTGCATTATTTACATTATTTGAGTGTTGTAGAAATATTTATGATCTAAAGAGACATAACAACATTATCTTTTTCTTAAATGTTATTTTTGATGAGGAGTAATGCACATCAATTTATTATAAACCAATCAGAGTCCACAACTCCCTGAGATGAAATATTCTCTTCATGAGTGGGAACACGTTTTTCTGCTATAATATTAAACAGAATATTGCAGAGACTTCCCCTTTGCTAATTTGTGGCATTTTTTAAGGTTCCTGCAACGGAAAAACAATAGGCAACACTTTCTAAAGAAGATTATAAAGATAACAACAAGGTGTGTTGAAGATGCAGGTTGCGCAGGGAACAGAATTGAATTTGTTTGCAGCGTGTAATGAAGAAAGCTGAAAATCTGGAGATGAAGCCAGGTAGGTGGTAGATGCGATCATTGACTAATATTGAGGGGGGCAGGAATATTGCAAAAATAACATTTAATATCCTTATAGGGTGTGTATTCAATGAGCTCCCCTTATGTCTTCACTTTTGGTCTGTTAAATATCCCCATGAAAGCACCTTGTTAAATGTGTCTATTGATCCTATCAGATACATAGTTGGTAAGTTAAAAAAAAAAAAAACATTATAAAGAATGGTTCAATCTAATCCCATAACGCAACCATATATTCCCTGGACCAACCTTCTCTGGTGTAATTTCATGTATGTTAATAGTGAACTATATTCTATGCATTTAGGAATGAATCCAACAATTGTTTCTAAAAACAATCTACTGAGCTGTCCTGAGGGATTCTCTTCCACATTCTTCACACCTCTTACAGTGAAGAAGTCTTTTTGTATGAGAAGGTTAATTCTCTTCTCCTTCAGGCATAAAGAGTCCCCCTTGTCCTTCATAATGACCTTAAAGTGAATATCTGAAGACCATGTTCACTATATGGACCACTTATGTATTCATACATGTAGATCATATCCCCCTTATGTATTTATACATGGAGATCATATCCCCCCTTATGTATTTATACATGGAGATCATATCCCCCCTTATGTATTTATACATGGTGATCATATGCCCTTATGTATTTATACATGGTGATCATATGCCCTTATATATTTATACATGGAGATCATATCCCCCCTTATGTAATTATACATGGAGATCATATCCCCCCTTATGTATTTACACATGGAGATCATACCCCCCTTATGTATTTATACATGGTGATCATATCCCCCCTTATGTATTTATACATGGTGATCATATCCCCCTTATGTATTTTTACATGGAGATCATATCCCCCCTTATGTATTTATACATGGTGATCATATCCCACCTTATGTATATATACATGGTGATAATATCCCTCCTTATGTATTTATACATGGTGATCATATCCCCCCTTATGTATTTATACATGGAGATCATATCCCCTTTATGTATTTATTTATACATGGTGATCGTATCCCCCCTTAATGTGTTTTCAGTGTTTGATTCATATGTTGTCTTATGAAGATTTGATAGCGAGTATATTAAAATGTGGTGGACATTCCCTGTCTTCTTTTGACTGGTGGCTGATAGTCTAGCCCTTTGATCCCATGTCTGAAATACCCCACCAGTACTATAAATACTATTAACCCGACACCCACTCTAATTAGAGGTGGAGCTAGAGGTTAAATCTCTTATAATTAGACAGTATATAAGAACATATGGGGTGCAGCAGACATTCAGCTCTGAAGAAGAAGCCGCACCCTCAAAACACATCAGATTTGAAGGACTTGGTGAAATCTTCCCAGTCCATCTGGAGAAGTATACAGGGGGGTTCTGGAGATTTCTTCTTGAGATTTGTGACCAGCTTTTTTCTGAATAACCATTTGTGTGTATATTATCTATTTTTACTTTGGAAATAAATTGTGTCTTGGTCAATGTACAAGGTTGGTGCACCCTATTTTTTAATTTTGCATGTACTGCCTATGTAGTCCCCAGTCTGAGGAGGACAGCGATGCCTGGTGGATACTAGGGATGGGCCGAACACCCCCCCCGGGTTTGGTTTGCATCCAGAACATGCGAACAGGCAAAAAATTTCTGCGAACACCATTAAAGTCTAATGCGCTATTAATGAATTGTCGGTCCCGACAATACACATAAAAGTCATTGAAAAATAAAAAATATATATATATTAGGGGAACTCCACACCAAAATTAAAAGAAATTTTGGTTCCCCCAAAAATCCACACCAGACCCTTATCCGAGCACGCAACCTGGCAGGCCGCAGGAAAACACCTTGTCCCCATGTTGATGGGGAGAAGGGCCTCATCTATACAACCCTTGCCCGGTGGTTGTGGGGGTCTGCGGGCGGGGGGGCTTATCGGAATCTGGAAGCCGCCTTTAACAAAGGGGACTCCCAGATTCCACCCCCCCGTGTGAACTGGTAATGGGGTACATTGTACTCCTACCATTTCACCCAAAAAGGTAAAAAAAAAAAACACACACAGCTTGGCACAAGTCCTTTAATAAAAAAAAAATTCCAGTGATGTAATCCTTCTACGATCCATGAATTATACAGCCTCCTCCATAGGAGGCGCCCGGCAGAATGACGCGCGACTCGGATGACAGTTCTTAAATAACCGAGGGCGGGGCCACCAGTGATGTGGACAGGTGACCCTGCCACCCTCTGACGCAAGGGGAAATGCCGGGGTTACCCAGCGACATGTACGGGTGACCCCGCCCCCTCTAACGCAATGGGTGTCTTTAGTGACGCATCAGAGGGGGCGGGGTCACCCGTTCATGTCACTGGGTAACCCCTGCATTTCCCCTTGCGTCAGAGGGGGCAGGGTCACCCGTTCATGTCACTGGTGGCCCCGCCCTCATTTATTTAAGAACTGTCATCCGAGTCGCGCGTCATTCTGCCAGCCGCCTCCTATGGAGGAGGCTGTATCGTTTGTGGATCGTAGAAGGATTACATCGCTGGAATTTTTTTTTTTTTTTTTTTACTAAAGGACTTGGGCCAAGCTGTGTGTGTGTTTTTCTTACCTTTTTTATCACTTTTTTGGATGAAATGGTAGGAGTACAATGTACCCCATTACCATTTCACAAGGGGGGGCCGGGATCTGGAAGTCCCTTTGTTAAAGGGGGCTTCCAGATTCTGATAAGCCCCCCGCCCGCAGACCCCCACAACCACCGGGCAAGGGTTGTGGGAATGAGGCCCTTCTCCCCATCAACATGGGGACAAGGTGCTTTGGGGAGCTACCCCAAAGCACCCTCCCAATGTTGAGGGCTTGTGGCCTGGTACGGTTCAGGAGGGGGGGCGCTCTCTCGTCCCCCCTCTTTTCCTGCGGCCTGCCAGGTTGCGTGCTCGGATAAGGGTCTGGTGTGGATTTTTGGGGGAACCCCACGCCATTTTTTTTTATTTTGGCACAGAGTTCCCCTTAAAATCCATACCAGACCTGAAGGGCCTGGTAATGGAATTTTGAGGGACCCCCACACATTTATTTTTTTTTTATTTTTCAATGACTTTCAATGACTTTTATGAGTATTGTCGGGAGAGACAATTCATTAATAGCTGGCACTAGCGCTAGCACTTTTAAATGACTTTATTTTCCTTTAGAAATGTCATTTTTCTTTCGAACTGTTATAAACACAGGAAAAATGCGCTACTTTACAGGCATACTATAGACACCCCACAGGTATGAAATTTAAAGGAATATTTCACTTTTATTGTTTCACTTTAAGCATTATTAAAATCACTGCTCCTGAAAAAATGCCCGTTTTTAAAACTTTTTTTTGCATTGATAAATGTCCCCTGGGGCAGGACCCAGGTCCCCAAACACTTTTTAACTTGCATATTAGCCTTTAAAATTAGCACTTTTGATTTCGTCCATAGACTTTTTTAAAGGGTGTTTCGCGGCTTTTGAATTTGCCGCGAACACCCCAAATTGTTCGCTATTCGGCGAACGGGCGAACAGCCAATGTTCGAGTCGAACTCATGTTCAACTCGAACAGACAGCCCATCCCTAGTAAACGGTGGAACGGTGCCAAATTACGGTACCCAAAAATCTCCATAGGTGACCCTTTATATGCCTTTACAGGAGTTACAAAGCAAGTCTGGTTGTAGAATTATTGCTCTTGCACTGACGTTCTCCATTATACCTCACATGCGTAGTGTGATCACCATTTACAGGCGGTCCTGGAAAATAATGGTGGCCACACAAAATATTGACACTTTGGGCCCAATTTGGACGTTTTTACTTTTGTTGCCAGCGGTTTAGACATTAATGGCTGTGTGTTATTTGGAGGGGACAGCAAATTTACACTGTTATACAAGCTGTACACTCACTACTTTACATTGTAGCAAAGTGTCATTTCTTCAGTGTTGTCACATGAAAAGACATAATAAAATATTTACAAAAATGTGAAGGGTGTACTCACTTTTGTGAGATACTGTACGTGTGTGTGTGGGACCAATATGTACGTTCGCCTTGGTGCACAAGCACAAGGAGATGGGGTAGCTTAAATGTTTTCTTTTATTTTATTAATTGATTGGATTTTTTTTTTTTTACACTGTCTGTTTCATTTTTTTATCACTTTTATTCCTGTCACAAGGAATGTAAACATCCCTTGTGATGGAAATAAGCAGTGACAGGTCCTCTTTACTAAGATATATGGGATCTATTAGGTCCCTGATGTCTTCTCTGCCCTTAATAGCATCAGATCAGACCAAGATCGCTCTGATTGGATGTTTGCACAAGCTGGCAATAACTTGTAAACAAAAGGCCAAAACCGGAAGTGACAAAATACTAGTCGCTTCCGGCTTCTAATTCCATAGAGATGATCGGGTAAGATCTGGTCTCCAACCAGCTCTATGGTAATCTGGCACCAGAGGGCTCCCGACACCTGTAAAAGCAATCCAGCAGCTAATTAGCCACTGAGATTGGCTTTTACATAAAAGGAAATTGACTCCAGATGCCTGCAGGCATCATCCCCGTACAACCACTGCAACTCAAGGACATACAGGGATATCCTTGGGCAGCAAGTGGTTAAATGTTGCATTTTTAAATGGAAAAATAATAATAAAAAACAACCACAGCAAAGCAAATGCACCAAAAAGGATCAGTGCCTCAAACATACTCCCCGTTTTCTATACAAATGCTAGAATTTTATAATATTCCCCCTAATTGTGCCCCTCTCCATGACTTTTCCATCAAAATCAATAATGCAACCAGCAGTCCCTCCCCTTTAATCCTATGCTCTGACCTGTCCTTTTAGCCCCAAATCCAATCGTTGTCAAAAGCTTGTAGACCTCACCTCTGTAACATCTCTAAAATTCACCCCTTTTTACCTAATGAAACCACCAAGCTCCTCATTCACTCCCTCGTTATCTCTCACCTTGACTATTGCAACTTCCTCCTCCTTCTCATTGGGCTACCTCTCCATAGGCTTTCCCCTCTTTAGTCCATCACGAGTGCTGCTGCCAGACTCCTCTACCTTACCAACCGCTCAGTTTTTCTCCACCCCTCTCCGCCAATTCCTCCACCGACTGCTGATTTCCCACCAAATTAAATTCAAAATACTAACTACAAAGCCATTCACAACTCGACTCCGAGCGACTCCGAGCGACATTACCAATCTTGTCTCCAAATACCACCCAAACTGTCCTCTCTGCTCCTCTCAAGACCTCCTGCTCTCTAGTAGGAATAAATGTGATAAAAATATATATAAATACAGGGACAGTGTAAAAAATAAATTAAAAAAAGTAAATGTTTTTTTTTAAAGTGCCCAATCCCTATGTGCTCGCATAGAAGGACCTATATATAAGTTGTGCCCACATATGTAAACAGTGTTCAGACCACACATGTTGAGATATCACTGTGATCGTTGAAGTGAGAGAAATTATTATTTCACAATATTTTTATCGAATACAGCTAAACTCACAAAACAGTGAACGGACGCCAAGGTCAGTTAGCGAAAAGTGGATTGAGATTGATGACATATATATCACAGATAAATAGGCTATTACATGGTATAGCTAATAACTACAAACATAGGCTAACCAGGTGAGGATACCCCTTTACCTTAACGGTCTATAGGAAAATAATGAACCATGTAATTTTCAATGGTCAAAAGTCTAGAAGCACGCTAAACAAGCAATGTTTCAAGAACCATCATATAACAAATATTATGCAATACCTGAGATTGACCTATGTTCGTATATTAAAAAGAAAAGGTCCTGGGGTCCTCTCAAGGACCTCCCAAAAATGTGACCAGAGAGCAATTGACAGACTCTGCACACTGGGGTCTGGTGGTAAATGACCAAAAGTAAGAAATAATGAAGAAAGACTGAGGAAAGGGAAAAAAAAAACAAAAGGGAGAACAAGAGTGGGAAACCAAAGAAAAAGGAATCACGAAGAAGAAAGTAAGCCCCACCCCAGGGGATCCAAGGCCAGCATCGTGGGCTCGGCAGAGTTTCCTATATGTCCAAAAAATGGGAGGGCGGGCTCGTCACTGGGAACTGGTCCAACCAGGGTTGCCAGATTTTGCAAAAATTGTCCCTAGCGTCCGCAAGTATCGCCGTAAGCTTCTCGTTTGTCAACGTACCATGCACCTGTCACTTCACCTCCTCAAACGAGAGGAGGGGCATTTTCCACGTCTTCACAATGGTTTGTTTAGTAAACATAAAAATGTATGTTGCCAAGACTCGTTCTCATTTTGTTAACTCCAAAATAGGCTTATGAAGTAGCTCTTCCCACAGGTCCTTGCATATATTAGAATGAAAGAGCGTGACCAAAGCGTACACTCGAATCCACAGCCTTTTAACATTTTGGGGCATGGCCACCATATGTGCTTTATATCACCCTGATCAGAACAGAACCTAGAACACAATGCTGGGTACGTAGGAAGATATTTTGCAATTCTCCCTGGGGTGTAATACTATCTAGACATAACTTTGAATGAGTTTTCTAGGATTATGACATTGCGGGAGGAACGGAAAAGGGCCTCCCACATCTTGGGCCAGTCCTCAGGGGATTGAAGGGCACCGAAATCTGACTCCCATCATGAGCAGTAAGAGGGGGCTGAAGTGTTAGAGGTACCCAGAAGAGAAGAGTAAAGTAATGAGACTAGGCCCTGAGTAGTCGGATGGGTCCTGATAGGCCCTGGTTTCAAATGCAGTTGATGGTCGGGAACTATCATAATTTCTAACCAGGGAGTCCAGGAAATGGCGAATTTGGATATAGCGGTATCTCTCTCGGTCAGCGGCCTCATAAGTCTCCTGAAGTTGCTGAAAGGTGTACACACATCTAGACGTGAGGAACGAGAGGACCATTGTCAGGCCTTTAAAGTGCCACCACTGAAAGCTATGGAGATCATCCAGCCCTGAAGGAAAAAACCATGGGCAGTTGAAGACTTCCAAAAGAGGTAAGTGAGGAGAAAGTAGCCCTGCAGAATATTTAACCGAGTCCCATATTGCGAGGGAATGAGACAAAATAGGGTTTAAAGGCTTAGGATGAAATTGAGCTGGTAGCCATAAGTAACGATAATGGGACGGGATCCACATCCACTTGATCAATATATGTCCAAAGAGGAGCTGACTCTCCAGCATACAGTTGTATCAAGGGTGCAATCTGTGCTGCTTTATAGTAGTGCATCAAATTTGGAACTCCCATACCACCTGCATGCTTCTGTTTGTATAACACTGCCTGATTTAATCTTGCCTTGTCGATCCCCAGACAAATTTAAGAATGCAACGTTGTAAAGAACGCAGGACATGTGAGGGGATTAGAACCGTTAGGACTCGGAAGGCGTAGAGAAGTGGGAGCAATAATTTTAGCACTAGATCTCCTCTGTAACTCTAAACATGTAACCTGTAAAAATGTTTAAAGAGTCACTTATGGAGATGTTTAAATGTGGCTCGGAACAGGGCCTGACAGGAGGGTGAGGGGGGGCACTATGTTTGCCGGAATTACTATTCTCTTTGGAGTGCCCAAAGATGTCCCAGGTCTGATACAATCCTATAGAATATACTAAAAAAAAAAAAATGACTGTGTGCCGCTAAAGTGTTTGATGTAGAAGAAAAAGTGGCAACCCTAGCCCATCAGTAATCAGTCTGATGTGAGGAATATTGAGCGGAGAGTATACATCGCTCTCACAGAGCTCCATTATACATTGCCTGAATATTCTCCCGGGAATCTTAGGTTTTCATATGAAGGTCTCTGTTCCTCTATAGATCACCTTTCTGAGGAGAATATATATGCCAACACGTGTGATTTCAATGTACGGAGGATGAGGAATACATCAACAGCCAAAGGTAAGTTATTATAATGAGGGGTATCCTCTTCATCCATTATAGACAGCTGAGGACCAGAGTCTTCATTTATAGGACACATGTCTACTAATACTAATACTGCTATACTGGATCTATGACCCAGAGCAACCAATCAGATATCACCTCTTACTATGTCTGTATAGAGGTAATAAAAGCCAGAATCTCCTTGGTTGCCATACTTCAGGATAAATGTCACACCTCAATGTGATATATACTGTATACTGCATGACCCGGTGACATGATGTGATATAGGTAAATAACACAGATGATCCAGGGTGAATGTAAAATATCTTTATGTGAGCAGGACCGGGACAAAGAGTGGGCAGGAGGGGGGCTGTCATGGACTTGGTGGTATCATGTGAGGTATGGGGGGGCACCACAAGGGGGAGGGGATTTGTGTTGAGAAGGGGAATTTGGGGAGCGGCTGGGAGTAAAAATTGTTCTAGGAGGACAAATCTGGGGAGGTGTGCTAGGGAGTGGTGATTTGAGGAGGGGGTGGGCGTTTTGTTCTGAAGGGGGGTGGAGGAAGAGGATTTGTGCTAGGAAAGGGGATTTGAGGGGGTTATATAAAAAAATATATGTATTAAAAAAATTATATATATATATATATATATATATATATATATATATATATATATATATATATATATATATATATAAATATATATATAAATAATATATATATGTTTTTTTTTGGGGGGTGGGTGTTGTGCTAGTAAGGATGATTAAGGAGATTTGTGCTAGAAGGGGAAATTTGTGTGTGGGGGGGAGAGATTTGTGTTGGCAGGGGGGATTTGGAGTGGGGGGAGAGGATTTGTGCTTGGAGGGGATATTTGAGGGGTAGAGGATTTGTGCTAGGAGGGGGAAGATGTTTTTCTATTTTTTTGTTGTGCTATAAATAAAAAAAGACCGACAATTTTGAAAAAAAAAAAAAAGAAAGAAAGCAATATTTTTTTACTTTAATCTATAATAAATACCCCAAGAAAAAATATAAAAAAAACAACAAATTTCCTCATCAGTTTAGGCCGATATGTATTCTTCTACATATTTTTGGTAAAAAAAAACGCAATAAGCGTATATTTTACGCAAAAGTTATAGTGTCTACAAAATAGGGGATAGATTTATGGCATTTTTATTATTATTATTTTTTTTTTTTACTAGTAATGGAGGTGATTTGCGATTTTTTTTTTTAATGGGACTGCAACATTGCGGCGGACAGATCGGACATTTTTGACACTTTTTTGGGACCATTGTCATTTATATAGTGATCAGAGCTATAAATAGCCACTGATTACTGTATAAATGTCACTGACAGGGAAGGGGTTAACACTAGGGGGCGATCAAGGGGTTAAGTGTGTTCCCTGGGAGGTGTTTCTAATGGTGGGGGGTGGATTTGGAGTGGGGGGAGAGGATCTGTGCTTGAAGAGGATATTTGAGAGGTAGAGGATTTGTGCTAGGCGGGGGAAGATTTATTTTTTTTTTTTGGGGGGGGGGGCTGGGGCATATGGGGAAAATAGAGGATTTGAGCTGGGTGCTCAGGGGGTAAGCATGCAGATTAGTGCTCAGATTTTTTGGGGGGTGAGGGGACTTTTGCTTACACATAGTGCTCATAAATATTGGGGGGGGGTATTTGGCATGTTTGCCCTGGGATCTAGATGACCTTGTCCCAGAACTGCATGTGAGATAAGAATTCTGGAGGATTATTATACCGGCTGATACATGCAGAATTATTCACTATCCTCTCTGTCTGTAGTGATTCCGGCTACCAGGAGTACAAAGTACCAGGTGATACTGATCCTGGGGGTCCTCCTAATATTGGCCTTCCTTGTTGTGGTCATCCTCGCCAGTCTCCTCTTCATTGACTGTAAGTATCTCTATTATAATTATTATTAGTGTTATTACATCAAACTATAAGAGTGAGAAAGCATTTATTTGTTGACCATTGATCGGGCAGGGAAGTACACTGCTCAAAAAAAAAATTAAAGCAACACTTTGAAAACACATCCGATCTCAATGTGGAAAAAATCTCATGCTGGATATCTAAACTGGTATGGACTGGGTAATGTGTTAGAAATGAAAAGATGTCACATTGTTTAATGAAAATGAAAATTAACCTACAGAGCTGAATTCAAAGACACCCCGAAAATCTAAGTGAAAAAATGATGCAGCAGGTGAGTCCAATTTGCTGAAATTTCATTGCAGCAACTCAGAATGTTCCTCAGTAGTTTGTATGACCACAACCTTGATTGTAGGCATGCCTGACAACATCGGGGCATGCTCCTAATGAGGCGACTGATGGTGTCCTGGGGTATTTCTTCCCAGATCTGAACCAGGGCATCACTGAGCTCCTGAACAGACTGAGGGGCAACCTGGTGGCTTCGGATGTCCTAGAGGTGTTCTATTGGATTTAGGCCAGGCAAGAGTGGGGGCCATTCAATGGTATCAACTCCTTCATCCTCCAGGAACTGGCTGCATACTCTCGCCACAGGAGGCCGGGCATTGTCGTGCACCAGGAGGAACACAGGACTCACTGCTCCAGCGTAGGGTCTGACAGTAGGTCCAAGGATTTTGTCTCGATACATAATGGCAGTCAGGGTGATATTGTCCAGACTGTAGAGGTCTGTGTATCCCTCCATGGATATGCCTCCCCAGACCATCACTGACCCACCACCAAACCGTTTATGCTGAGCAATGTTACAGACAGCATAACGTTCTCCTTGGCTTCTCCAGACCCTTTCACGTCAGTCACATGTGCTCAGGGCGAACCTGCTCTCATCTGTGAAAAGCACGGGGCGCCAGTGGTGGACCTGCCAATTCTGGTGTTCAATGGCAAATGCCAATCGAGCTCCACAATGCCGGGCAGTGAGCCAAGGCCCACTTGAAGATGTCGAGCCGTCAGGCCACCCTCATGAAATCTGTTTCTGATGGTTTGGTCAAAGACATTCCCACCAGTGGCCTGCTGGAGGTCATTTTGTAGGGCTCTGGCAGTGCTCATCCTGTTCCTCCTTGCACAAAGGAGCAGATACTGGTTCTGCTGATTAAGTTAAGGACCTTCTATGGCCCTGTCCAGCTCTCCTAGAATAACTATAAATAAAAATCTATCAGCGCAATTATAATCCTATACCAACTAGCTGCTGATCACTCAGGGTCAAAATACCAAATCCCACAAAGTAATCATATTAGTAAAATAGTGCAGCGATAAATCTAAAATGATCAAAATAGCAAATCACAAACACCAATAATAAGTGTCCATATAAAGTGCTGATGCAGATCGATCAAATAAGTGACTTTGTGAAGAACCTCCACCACTGGTAATATTAGCAGCTCATCTCCCGCAGTGGACCCCTGGAGGAATAGGATTATAATTGCGCTGATTAATTTTTATTTATATTTACACATTCATATTATCCCAATCAAGTGGCAATTATGGATGTTTTCCAGTATTTGGAAAAACGTGAGGTTAAAATCGGAGAGATATTCTTAAGGAACCAGTCCACCGATCATGCTAATGATTTATCTTATTCTTTTCAAAAATTTGGACATATTTTCAAGAAAAAGGTTAAAGCATGGTGGGATATCACCTAATTGAAGCAATATCTATCAGCCAAACTCCTAGACGTCTCAGGTAGGATGTACCCCAAATGATGGATTATTAGATGATGAATGAATGAGGGAATGGGGTGATTTTTTTTCCCCACAACACGGTTTTGAGCTGTTGGAATTTTTGCTTTTGGGCAAACAAAGAAAAATGAAAATTTTAGATTCACAAATTAGAGATATCACTAAAAGTATTGAATCTCAAAAAGACAGTGAAGAGTTTCTCAAACTGTCAGTTGTTGAAAAAAATAATCTTATTCTAGAAATTCAGTCTAAGAAAAAAAAAGAACATTTATCGGAGATTTGGATGATTTTGGTAACAGCACGATATTTAAATGTCAGAATGCTGTTATTCTACCTAGTCAGGTACCTGACAAAATACCCCCAAATCAATCAAATACAGACTCCCCAATACCCACCCCCAGATGGAGGAGGTTCTGCCATTGTGTATGATTGGCCTGATCAGGGAGGATATCATACACCTCAGTTAGACCCCTTTCACACTGGGGCGGTTTGCAGACGTTATTGCGCTAAAAATACCGCCTGCAAACCGCCCCAAAACAGCCTCCGCTATTTGTTCAGTGTGAAAGCCCGAGGGCTTTCACACTGAAGTGGTGCGCTGGCAGGAGAAGAAAAAATCTCCTGCAAGCCGCATCTTTGGAGCGGTAAAGGAGCGGTGTATTCACCGCATCTAAACCGCTCCTGCCCATTGAAATCAATGGGACAGCGCGGCTATACTGCGGCAATACTGCGGCTATAGCCACGCTATATGAGTGGTTTTAACCCTTTTTCGGCCGCCAGCGGGGGGGTTAAAACCGCACCGCTAGCGGCCGAATACCTCGGTAAAACAGCGCTAAAAATAGCGCTGTTTTACCGCCGATGCCCCCTACCGCCCCAGTGGGAAAGCAGCCTTATGCCGCGTACACACGGTCGGACTTTTCATCTACAAAAGTCCGACAGCCTGTCCGACAGACTTTCGGCGGACTTGCGGCGGACTTGCGGCGGACTTGTTGCAGACTTTCTAACGAACGGACTTGCCTACACACGACCACACAAAAGTCCGACGGATTCGTACGTGATGACGTACACCGGACTAAAATAAGGAAGTTGATAGCCAGTAGCCAATAGCTGCCCTAGCGTGGGTTTTTGTCCGTAGGACTAGCATACAGACGAGCGGACTTCGGGGTCCGTCGTAGTTACGACGTAAAGATTTGAAGCATGTTTCAAATCTAAAGTACGTCGGATTTGAGGCTAAAAAAGTACGTTGAAAGTCCGGAGAAGCCCACACACGATCGGATTACCAGCCAGCTTTAGTCCGTCAGCGTCCGTTGGACTTTTGTAGCTGAAAAGTCCGACCGTGTGTACGCGGCATTAGACTCGAACACTGGGTGTTCACCGAAAAGCGAACATTATGCCGTGTTCACGGCAAATTCAAAAAGCCACGGAACACCGTTAAAGTCTATGCAACACTAACATGAAAAACCAAAAGTGCTAATTTTAAAGGCTTATATGCAAGTTATTGACATAAAAAGTGTTTGGGGACCTGGGTCCTGCCCCAGGGGACATGTATCCATGCAGAAAAAAAGTTATAAAAACTGCTGTTTTTTCGGGAGCAGTGATTTTATTAATGCTTAAGGTGAAACAATAAAAATGAAATATTTCTTTAAATATCATGCCTGGGGTCCCCCTTAGTATGCCTGTAAAGTAGCGCATCTTTCCCTTACATATAACCGTGCCGCAGAAAAATTACATTTCTAAAGGAAAAAATGTCATTTAAAACTGACCGCGGCTGTAATGAATTATCAGGGCTCGGCAATATAGAAACAATTAATATCCATACCAGGCCCTTCAGGTCTAGTATGGATATTAAGGGGAACCCTGCGCCAAAATTTAAAAAAATGGCGCAGGGGTCCCCCCCATGTTGATACAAGGGCCTCCTCCCCACAACCCTTGCCCGGGGGTTGTGGGGGTCTGCTGGTGGGGGGCTTATCGGAATCTGGAAGCCCCCTTTAACAAGACCCGCCCCCCATGTGAATGGGTATCGGGTACATTGTACCCCTACTCGACACTTTGGGACAAGTCCATTATTAAAAAATAAAAATGTCCCGTGATGTAAATCCATCTCACGCCGCCCGACGGACGAAAAAAAGAGAAAAAAACGCAACAGCTCCACCTCCATGGGAGGCTCCTCCAATGACAGCTGTTATATAGCTGTTATAAAGCTGAGGGCAGGGCCACTTCCTGATATAAATGTATGACCCACCTTACTCTGATGTCACATGGCATCAGAGGGGGCCGAGTCACCCGTTTGCGTCACTGGGTGGCCCGTCAAACACTGTCATTGAAGATGGATTTGCATAAAGGACTTGTCCCAAAGTGTCTCCTGTCATTTGAATTGGTTGGTGAATTGGTTGGTGTTCAATGTACCCCATACCCATTTACATAGGGGGCTTCCAAATTCCGATAAGCCCTCCGCTCGCAGACCCCCACAACCACCGGGCAAGGGTTGTGGGGGCGAGACCCTTGTCCCCATCAATATGGGGGGGCAAGATGTTTTGGGGGGGACCCCAAAACATCCTTTCCATGTTGAGGGCATGTGACCTGGTGTGGTTCAGGAGGGGGGGCGCTCTCTCATCCCCCCCTATTTTCCTGCAGCCTGCCAGGTTGCATGCTCGGATAAGGGTCTGGTATGGATTTTGGGGGGTTCCCCCAAAATCTGGTATGGATTTTGGGGGGGACCCCTACACCATTAAAAAAAAAAAGAATTGGCACAGGGTTTCCCTTAGTATCCATACCAGACCTGAAGGGTCTGGTAATGGACTGGGGGGGAACACATGCCAATTTTTTCAATGATTTTTATCTATATTGCCGGGATCCGACAATACATTACAGCCGCGATCAGTTTCAAATAGGGATGAGCTTCGTGTTCGAGTCGAACCCATGTTCGACTCGAACATTGTGTGTTTGGTCGTTCGCCGAATTACGAACGATATGGTCCGTTCGCACTAAATTTGAGAGGCGTGTCACGGCCCATAATTCACTGCGGCATCGCAGTGCATTGCTGGCTGATGATTGGCCAAGAATGCACTATGATTCGCATGCTTGGCCAATCACAGCACTGTGTGTACAGAGAGCCGTAATTGGCCAAAGCCAAGGAGGCTTTGGTCGATTATGTCTCAGGGGGTTTAGTACACGCCCCACACTATATAAGGCCGCCTGCACGTCGGCCCTGTGTAGTATGTTCCAGCGTTGAGACAGGGATAGAGAGACAGAGAGAGAGACAGTGTCATTTGATTTAAGTTAGATAGAGTAGGCAGGCGAGTCAGTTAGCTGCACTTACAGTGTATTGTGTATATATATGCTTCCCAGGTGTTGTGTGTGTGTGTGTGTGTGTCTGTATATATATATATATATATATATATATATATATATATATATATATACACTGTATTCAGTTTAGCTAGATCCTGTTCTTCTCTTCCTAATATACTGACAGGCAGGTGTTTTTACAGTATTTCCCGTTACTGTACTGTACTGTGTCTCACCTACAGTATAGCTAACTGCAGCCAGGTGCTTGTGTAGGCTCTTTGAAGTATTTCCAGTTACTGTACTGTGTACCCTGCACAGTCTCACCTACAGTATAGCTACCTGAAGACAAGTGCAGGTGTTATCATGCTAATAATACTACAGGCAGGCAGTTGATTCTGATAGCTGCAGTATAATCGCTATATATATATACATCCCAGTTTTGTGCAGCTCACTGCAGGCCAATAGTGTGTCTGGAAGGCCAACAAGGAGAGGCAGACAGTCACAAGCCAATAAAAGAGGGTAAGCAGGCTCTGTGTCTAGAGGCAACAGTGCTGGTCATGGACACGGTGCATCCTCATCAGCACGTAGCCGTGGGACACACTTGGCCTTTTTTTTGGCAGCTGGCCGTGTTGAGCCGCAACATGTGGAAGACTTGGTCGAGTGGATGACCAAGCCCTCCTCATCCTCCTCATCCTCTCTCACCCAGGCTCAGGGTACTTTGTCTGGCAAAGCAGCTGCCAACGTGGCCTCTTCCCTTGGCTCAATAGCATCAGTGACTCCTTCCCTAGCCCCACCATGTCCTCCTGAGGAGTCCCTCAAACTGTTTGACCACAGTGTTGGGTGCATGCTCCAGGAGGATGCCCAGCGTTTTGAAGGCTCTGATGATGGTACTGAGCTAGATGAAGGCAGTAACGTGAGCCTGGACAGGGGGGGTGCCCAACAAGGACAGCAATCTGGCAGTCATGTTCCCCCTGCTGCAGCATACTGCCTGGTTTCCTCCAGTGATGAGGAAGGAGGGGATGATGAGGTCACTGACTCAACGTGGGTGCCTGATAGGAGAGAGGAGGAGGAGGCACATCACCAACGAGGAAGGATGCCCTCTAGGGGCCAGCCTAAGGGCAGCACACTGACTGCATCACACCGCAGGGCGCTGCTGTCTCTGCGCAATATTCCAAAAGTTCTTCTGTGTGGGCCTTTTTTGAGATGAGTGCATCAGATCGCACCGCTGCTATTTGCAACATATGTCTCAAGCGTATCTCGCATGGCCAAAACATCACCCGCTTGGGCACCACATGCTTGACCAGACATATGTTGACCTGCCATGCAGTTTGTTGGCAAGCGTACCTAAAAGACCCACACCAAAGAACAAAGAGGACCTCTCCTTGCTCCTCATCAGCTGGGATATCCAACCCAACTATACCTTCAGTCCTCTCTGAGACCTGCACTGAGAGGAATGAACGTGTAGAATTAGGTGTGTCACAGCCAAGTACTTGCGGGCAATCTGCTATCAGTACACCAATGTCAGGTTGTACCAGGCAAATTTCCCTGCCCCAGCTGCTGCACCGCCGAAAGAAGTTCACTCCCAGCCATCCACATGCCCAGCACTTGAATGCTAGCTTGGCAAAATTGCTAGCACTTCAACTGCTACCTTTTCAGTTGGTAGACTCTGCCCCCTTCCGTGAGTTTGTGGAATGGTGTGCTTGGGGGACAGGAGCCACACTGGGGCAGAGATTCTGTCAGCTCTGCAGGGGCAGGTTCAGAGGTGGTTAACGCCACGCCAACTTAAGGCAGGAATGGTGGTTGGCGACAATGGCACCAACCTCCTCTCCGCCCTCCAACGTCCTTAACTTGGTGGTGCAGCGGTTCTTGGGCAGGTACCCGGGCTTACAGGATGTCCTGAGGCAGGCCAGGAAAGTCTGTGTGCATTTCCGCTGGTCAAATAATGCCAGTGCTCGGCTGGCAGACCTCCAAAAGGAATTTAACCTGCCCAAGAACTAATCTGTGCGCCTAATCTGTGACATGCCCACCAGGTGGAACTCAATTTTGGCCATGCTGCAGCAGCTGCACACGCAGAAGAGGGTCATCAATGAGTACCTGTGCGACTATGGCACCAGGACAGGGTCAGGGAGCTTGTTTTTTTTTTCCCCACGCCAATGGGCCATGATCAGGGATGCATGCACTCTCCTGTCACCATTTGAGGAGGCCACGAGGATGGTGAGCAGTGACAGTGCATGCATCAGTGACACTGTCCCCCTTGTCCACCTGTTGGAGTACACGCTGCATGGAATAATGGACAGGGCACTTGAGGCAGAACAGAGGGAGGAAGATGAGGACTTCCTTAGCTCTCAAGGCCCCCTTTATCCAGACAGTGTTCCTGCGTGCCCGCTGATCACACAGGAAGAGGAGGAGGAGGATTGTGTCAGCATGGAGGTGAAGCCTGGCACTCAGCATCAGTCTTTAAGGGATCATTTACAGTCTCAAGAAACCCATGGACTTGTACGTGACTGGGAGGAGGTGGCTGCAGATCATGTCGTCCTTAGTGACCCAGAGAACTCCGGACCAAATGCCCTAGCAAACCTACACTGCATGGCCTCCCTGATCCTGCAAAGCCTGCGGAAGGATCCTCGTATTCGTGGTATCAAGGAGAGGGATCAATACTGGCTGGCAACCCTCCATGATCCACGTTACAAGGGCAAGGTTGCGGACCTTATCTTGCCGTCGCAGAGGGAGCAGAGGATGAAACATCTTCGGGAGGCCTTGCAGAAAGGTCTGTGCAACGCATTCCCAGAGACTAGGAGGTTACAATCTCCTGTTCCTAGACAACGTGTTGCTGAGGCTTCGGTCAGTCAAAGAAGGAGCGGTGGAGAAGGTGGCCGTCTGACCGATGCGTTCAGACTATTTTTTTAGTCCGCAGCCCCAAGGTATGATCGGTTCCAGCAACCATCGCCAGCGTCTGTTTTACATGGTGCAGGAATACCCAGGGGCAAGATCTGACTTGGACACCTTTCCCATCGAAAATCCTATGGGTTACTGGGTCTTGAGGATGGATCACTGGCCAGAGCTTGCACAGTATGCAATTGAGCTACTGGCCTGTCCTGCATCCAGCGTTCTTTCGGAACGCACATTCAGTGCTGCTGGAGGCTTTGTAACCGATCACAGGGTGCGTCTGTCCACCGACTCGGTCGATCGACTGACCTTCATAAAAATTAATCAGTCTTAGATAACCACCAGCTACCAAGCACCTGAAGCTGATGTAACCCAATAATTTTTTTTTGAAATGTCAGATCCCTTCAAGACTGCCTATGCTGATGCTGAGTGACTATCCTGTTATGCTGAGTGATTATCCTCTTCCTCCTCAATGATCATGCTGATTTTTTGATGCGATACTTTGCAGCATGGCTCGTTCCTGAACTCCAACTAGAGTATCTGTGAAGGGTTGCAGTGTTGTGGCACCAGCACCAGTGCCTAAGGCCCAGTTTTTCTGCCCCTGTTCAACAGGGACATGTAATTAAAATTCTTGATCTAATATTTCACAGCAGGTCCCGTTCCAGCGCCCACCAAGAGTAACAGTGAGGATTACAGTGTTGTGGCACCAGCATCACCACCACCAAAGGCCCAATTTTTCTGCCCCTGTTCAACAGGGACATGTAATTACAATTCTTGATCTAATATTTCACAGCAGGGCCCTGTGAGGGCTTACAGTGTTGTGGCCACAATAACATCTAAGGCCCAAATTTCTGCTGAGTATATAGGGCAGGCCCCTAATTTAAAACATCCAACTTACAAACGACTCCTACTTGCAAACGGAAGGAGACAACAGGAAGTGAGATCAAATCTACCCCTAGGAAGGGAAATTCTCTCCTGTAAGAGTTAGAATGGGAAAAACTTTTCTCCTTTCCACTGATGCTTTATCACCAATCCTTGTTTCACTAAAAAACCCAAATTTTCTAAAAAACATTTGTCATTGGGACAAAAAGTGAGGTGAAATCTTCTGAAAAGGAGCACAGACAGCAAAACAAATGTCACAGGGGTGATGACCCTTCCCTATGTTTTCCAAAAAGCTTAAAATTGATTTTTTGGCTGGAGCTAAACACGTTAAAAATGTACCAGTTCAAAATTACAAACAGATTCTACTTAACAACAAACCTACAGTCCCTGTTTGCACCACCTGCATACTGCTATTCAGAGTATATAGGGCCTGGTGGCCCCACACCTTTCCTTTTTATAATTTGGGTGCGGGGTTCCCCTTTATATACATACAAGATCCAAAGGGCCTGGTAATGGACTGGGGGGTACCCATGCTGTTTTTCTCACTGATTTTCATCCATATTGCCGGGACCCGACATTACATTAAAGCCGCAAGCAGTTTTAAATGATTTTTATTCCTTTAAAAATGTCATTTTGTGCAGGGACTGTTCTAAGCACAGGAAACACACGCCCCTTTACAGGCATACTATAGACACCCCCCAGGTATGATATTTAAAGGAATATTTCACTTTTTTTTACTTTAAGCATCATTAAAATCACTGCTCCCGAAAAAATGTCCCTTTTTAAAACTTTTTTTTGCTTGATACATGTCCCCTGGGGCAGGACCCGGTCCCCAAAATTGGGAAAACACTCACCACTACTGTGAATCTCGTGAGAGTTATTCCAATAGGGAGATCACCATATCCCAGAGGAGGGCAAGTGCCCATCCATAATAGATTTGTGTCTTTACAAAATCATGCCTCCTGTGAGGGAGGGAATTTTTCAGGGGCGCAGAGTGGGCCAGGGAGGGGTTCCCCTCCCTACCAGCCCAATGTGAGGGATTGGTGGAGACATTTCCCTCAACAAATGTCCATAGAAAATGGCCCACAACGCAAAAAAAAGAAAGAGAGAAAGGAGAGGGGGTAGGCGATTTTAAAAGGTCAAAACCCCAATAGGAACAGGAATATACAATCTGAGTGATGATGAGATACGTGTTCTGGACAGAGGGCTTAAGTTCGCCCCAACCAAAAATCTCAACAAATTTCAGATGTATGTAAGTATACAAAAATATATTAGGAATCTTAATATCAAAATATTTTTTGTCAAATCCTATTAGGAATGTTGCAGCTGATGAAGGGGTTCATTCTAAACTTCGCAATAAATCGACATTTAACCTTCTCAATACAGATAATAAATTCTTAGAGGTGTTTAAGAATATGGTGGCTAAGGATCTGGATGGTCTTAAAGTGAGGAAATTGGTAGATCCCCAGTATATTAGGAATGCCATTGAGTCTTTAGAGAAACAAAAGGAAATCATCATGCATCCTGTAGATAAGGGAGGTGGTTTAGTTGTCCTAAGTAAGTCATACTACCCAGAAGAGATGGGTTGCTCGTTGAGTGACCGTGACACGTATAAATTATTGAATAAAGACCCTTTGATGGAGTTCAAAGATGAACTTCACACCATAGTTGAAGGTGGGAAGGTCAGGGGTGTTCTCAATAAGAAGGAGGCTGCTTATTTGGATCCTCTTTTTTTGTAGAAACCCCATCATTTGTTTTCTCACAAAAATCCATAAGGATAGTGTCAACCCTCCAGGCAGACCAATCATGAACGGGATTGAATCGGTCTCTGCTAGATTGGGTCAATGCATGGATTCCTTCCTTCAACTGTTGGTTTTAAAAACAGATGCCTTCCTTAAAGATATGAAATGCATCATTCAGATTTTGGAGTCTTTGAAGTGTACCCACTCTAGTATCCTTGTCACAGCCGACATAAGCTCATTACATACCATCATAGGGCATGAGGATGCTGTATGATCAGTATAATGGGCATTATCCTCTTCTGAGCTTCCCAGGAAGCACCTAAAATTTCTTCTAATAAGTCTGAATTTCTGTTTATCCAGGGATTATTTCTTGTAAAACAGACAGTTCTATTTATAAACCAGAGGGGTTACGATAGGAGCCAGTTTTGCTCCCAGTGTGGCCAATTTATTTATGGCCTACTGGGAGGAGGAGGCGGTCTTCAAGAATTGCCCCCCTGAACTTGTCTGTTATAGGAGATTCATTGATGATCTCATTATGGTCTGGGAAGGAGAGATGTCTAGTTTGGATAGGTTTATTCAGACAATGAATGATAATACGAAGAGCATCTCCCTTACATGGAATATCAGTTTGGAAAGCATGGTCTTTTTAGACTTGGAAATCTCTAAGGGTAATGAGCATTTTAGGATGTGCAACTATTTTAAACCAACAGATCGGAATACCTACATCCCCCTGGAGAGTTGCCACCACCGTATGTTGCTGTGCAATATCCCCAGGGGCAGTTCATTAGATTGAGACAACATTGTACTCAAGAGGAGGATTTTGTCTCTTAATCGCAGGTTTTAGCCTCTAGGTTTGAGCAGAAGGGGTATGATAAATATACCCTTGATGGAGAAATAGAGAAACTGAGGACTACTGACAGACAGGTGTTAGTATTTAAAAAGAATAGGGAATCTAAAAATGATGTGAATAATTTTAAAATGGTGTTGGACTACAATGTACAATATAAGAAGTTTGAAAAGATAGTCTCAAGAAATTGGTCTGTATATGTATATATGTATGTATATATCGTATAGCCCCAGGAGTAAATCCCCCTTTTCAGTCCGAAAATAGGTTTTTCTCTTTCCTTAGTGGTTTCTATACCTGTGGACAGTGTACAGCCTGTAGGCATTCGAAGGTTAGCAATAAAAAGCGTAAAGAATTTTTAGCCACAGTTACCAATACAAATTATTCTATTCAGCAATTGATTACATGTAATACTGTTGTTGTTTACTTGTTGAATGTGATTGCGGTTTGCAATACATTGGTAGAACCTCCAGACCTTTACATGTTCGTTTGGGGGAACATGTAAACATCATCAAAAAAGGGTTAAAGACTCATAATGTCTCTAGGCATTTTAAATTATTTCATAATCAGGAACCCCACAGCCTTAGATTTTGGGGCATAGAGAGGGTCATTAACCACTGTAGAGGGGGTCATTTGTCATATGTCAGCTAAGTCGCAGGGAATCTTACTGGATACATGAGACATATGTGAAGAAAGAAGGAAAGGGAAGAGTGTGGGGGGGGGCAGGAGAGAACAGAATAGGGGGGCAGGAGGTAACAGTATAGGGGAGCCAGAGAGAACAGTATAGGGGGAAGCCTACTGATTATGGCCCAGGGACTGAGAGCAGATCATTCTCTAATGCTAGACAGCCATCATGGTTCTGGGCACTGCCACCAGTGGCCAAGGCTCAATTTTTCTGTCCCTGTTTAACAGGGGCATGTAATTACAATTTTTGATGCAATACTTTGCAGCAGGGCTCATTTCTGCGCTCCAACTAGAGTATCTGTGAGGGGTTGCAGTGTTGTGGCACCAGTGCCCAAGGCCAAAATTTTCAGCCTGTTTAACAGGGGCGTATAATTACAATTTTTGATGCAATAATTTGCAGCAGGGCTCATCTGGGGATGGAAAATATTTACATCTTGAGCTGTCATATCTGCCTTCACCCATCCTGTTACTGGAGGGCCTTCCTACCATCCTAGAACTGCTGCTCTACTCACATTTCTAAGGTCCACCTCCATGATATGTTCCATCTGATAGAGTCATTAACATCTACATTGTGAGTTGTCATATCGGCCTTCACCCGTCCTGCCACTGGAGGACCTTCATACCATCCTAGATTTGCTGCTCTACTCACATTCTTGAGCTCCAACTCCAAAAAATATTCCATCTGATGGAGTCACTGAACATTTACATTGTGAGTTGTCATATCGGCCTTCACCCATCCTGCCACTGGAGGTCCTTCTTACTATGCTAACACCAAGTAATCCAAATTAGGATTGCTTGAAGAAATTTTAGTTACAGCCTTGCCCATGTTTACTTTACCAGGGTAGGGGCAGCTTTCCAAGGTAAAAAAATAACAATAAAAAATGTAAAATGAAAACCAAAAAAATTTTACAAAACGTTAATCTGTATATAAATTAAAAAAAAAAATTTAAAAAGTTTCAATGGTGAGTGGAAAAATGTCTGGGTCTGGACGAGCTTTTCACTCAACACTATCAAAGGTCAAAGTTCTTCCCTTTAAGTTCTGTTTCAGAGATCCTTGGCCTCCCACTTCTTGATGAAGACCTTTGTATAGGGTATCCCCCATGTAGCTGCACACAAATTTAAGGCTTGACATGTTGGGTATTTATTAAGCGCAACCTTTTTTATATTGTACAAAAAAAATGGGTATTGTCTTGTGTTAGTGTGCACTAAAATAAATTTAGGAGGAGGCTTACCTCCTATCACAACTAGAAATGGCAGCAAGGCAGGGCAGTGTTATTATAATGGGTTATACAGTATTCATTTTCTAGATATGGACTGGGCGGAAGCAACTGCCCATTCATCTAAGGCTCGCAATTGTCTTAAATGTCTTGCAGGACAATTTCATGGGTCTTTTGGTGAATTCACCAACAAGACATAATGCATTACTAGACCTACTAAATACAAACAACACGGATGTGGAAGTACGGGGCAATTTAGGAAACAGCAACCACAGGTCAATTAAATTCAGTATAAAGCACAAAATATGAAGCACAATGGTAATACAAGAACACTGAATTTCAAAAAGGTCAACTTCCCTAAACCTTGCTCTTTGCTAGACAATATTAAATGTGTTAAAATCCTAGGTACAAGGAACACTGAGGAACAATGGGAGTGCTTCAAGAGCATACTAAATAAAGGTATTGGCCAGTGCATTCCAATGGACAATAAGTATAAAAGAGCTAAAATAAATCCAGGGTGGCTAAACTCTAATGTAAAAATGCATATAAAAGCAAAAGAACAGGCCTTCAAAAAATATAAGGCTGAGGGGTCATCATCAGCATTCCAACAATACAAAGAATGCAATAAGAAATGTAAGAGGCAAGGGAAAGACTACAAGCATAAGCATTGAACTTATTCTCTCTGGAGAAGAGACGCTTGAGAGGGAATATGATAGCGATGTACAAATGGCGTACTGGTGACCCTAGCATAGGGAAAAAACGTTTCGGTGGAAGGGAGTTTAAAAAGACACACGGCCATTCACTGAAACTGGAAGAGAAGTTATTTAATGTTAATCTGTGTAGAGATTTCATTACTGTAAGAGCAGTAAAGATGTGGAACTCTCTTCCACAAGTGCTGGTTTCAGCAGGGAGCATCGATAGTCTCAAAAAACTTTTAGATGAGCATCCTAATGATCACAACATATAGGGATATGCAATTTACTATTGACATAAACACACACACACACAGGTTGTACTGGATGGACTGCTATCTTTTTTCAACCTTACAGACTATGTAACTATTTTTTACTGAAACTTTAGCTTTTTATAGAAGCTTTTATAGACCTTTGAGCAATTATAGTGTAAAAAAAAAAAAAAAATAGGAACTGACACAATTTTATTCTCCAATTTGCCTGCTTTCAGAAAATATGATATTTTGGGGGTTTAATGCAATCTTCAGGTCTAAAATTATTTTGTAAACATGAGTGCAAAAAAAAAAATGCAAAAACAGCTCTGGCGGGGAAAGGGTTAAACCCATTTTAGAAACCCCTCTCCAATCTTATCTACATGATTTACATTCACATTGTAGCCATCAATCCAGCACAACTGGGAGATGAAGTTTTCTTTTTTTTTTTCTTTTAAAAATGTTCATCTGTTTTAGGGTGGTGGCATTGGGGGTTTTTCAGTGTATAATGACTTAGTTAATATTGATAGGGCCCTAATTTAAGGTTATATGGCTTTTTTTGCAGCAAGACTTCCCTTTAAAGAACGTGGATGGTGGCTTTGGGGTTTTAGATTTCTTTCGGTGTTTTCTAGATTTGTATTTTATGTGGGAAGCATTTTTTTAAAAAAAAATTGGGACGTTCAAGCACATTATTAACTGGTTATTGACTATCTGTACTTGGCACCATTCCTCTGTAGAGAAAGGCAGATGAAGGTATTGTCAGGGGGAGTTCTGTGATATCTTTTAGAGGTAATAAATACCTAGAAATATTACAAGGACACATTACTAAACATTTTACACCCACCATGAAACCCCTTGAATGATGAGATGGTCACTTTAAAATTATATGATGAATTATTGTAAATAAATGAGGTCCTGTGATGCCCACAGTGAAGATGTGTTGACAAATCTGTTTAGATATTTCTGTAACTGCATTTGATCACCTGATCTCTCCAATGGTTGAGAGTTCCATTTCTCTTTTCTTTTAGATAAAAGTACGCAAAAGGAAATATTACAGATGAAGAATGGTGAGTGTTTGTGAACCGAGGGTTACTTTTGAGAGGATTCAGCAGCTACTTTCATACTCTCAGCAGTAAAATGTCAGTGGAAAGAGCAGAAGACATGATTCTGTGGAGAAGGAGGTAGTGGAAGGAGATCCTGCATACATAATTCTGTGGAGGAGGAGGTAGTGGAAGGAGATCCTGCATATATAATTCTGTGGAGGAGGAGGTAGTGGAAGGAGATCCTGCATACATAATTCTGTGGAGGAGGAGGGTAGTGGAAGGAGATCCCGCATACATAATTCTGTGGAGGAGGAGGGTAGTGAAAGTAGAACCTGCATACATAATTCTGTGGAGGAGGAGGGTAGTGGAAGGAGATCCTGCATACATAATTCTGTGGAGGAGGAGGTAGTGGAAGGAGATCCTGCATACATAGTTCTGTGGAGGAGAAAGTAGTGGAAGGAGATCCTTTATACATAGTTCTGTGGGGGAGGAGGTAGTGAAGGGAGACCCTGCATACATAATTCTGTGGAGGAGAAGGCAGTGGAAGGAGATCTTGCATACATAATTCTGTGGAGGCGGAGGGTAGTGGAAGGAGATCCTGCATACATACTTCTGTGGAGGAGGAGGGTAGTGGAAGGAGGCCATGCTGTGCATTGCCAAATTCCCTGTGAACCGTGAAATTGCAGCACACAAATAAATGCATATATGGTGGAGAAATGTCCAAGGCTGCAAAAAAGAGGGACCTCTAATACTAAACTCCCTGGGGAGCAAGGCACACTAAAGTCTACCTAGGCCAAAGCCAGTCAACCAAGTACTTGGTAAAGGCCTCTCCTGTAGAGAGACCCCTCACAGTTGGGAAGTGGTTTAAGGCCAGAGAACCTCCCCCAACATCAATGCTGGCCCCTATAACCTGCACCCTCTAACTCTGTGTGTTAAACAAAAAAAAACCACATGCAGCGCTAGTACCCTTGATAAATTAGTGCCAATTGCAGATACGCAAGGCAGGCCTTGTAACCAGTATCAAAATGATCTCTCTCTCTGCTCCTTTCTACATGTTTTCTATGCTCTCTATCTGTTTTCTTAGAAAAAAAAACTTATTCTGTACAGAGCTCAATAGCTCAAGCTTAAATATACTGTACATACACAACTGAAATAGTTAGGGAAGTGACTCACCCTTCTAATGTCACTGAATCAATTGTAATGCCCCGTACACACGGTCGGACTTTGTTCAGACATTCCGACAACAAATCCTAGGATTTTTTCCGACGGATGTTGGCTCAAACTTGTCTTGCATACACACGGTCACACAAAGTTGTCGGAAAATCCGATCGTTCTAAACGTGGTGACGTAAAACACATACGTCGGGACTATAAATGGGGCAGTGGCCAATAGCTTTCATCTCTGCATTTATTCTGAGCATGCGTGGCACTTTGTCCGTTGGATTTGTGTACACACGATCGGAATATCCTGCTCTCAAACTTTGTGTGTCGGAAAATCCGATGGAAAATGTGTGATGGAGCCCACACACGGTCGGAATTTCCGACAACAAGGTCCTATCACACATTTTCCGTCGTAAAATCCGACCGTGTGTACGGGGCATAAAGCTTTATCACTGTCCGTGTTCTGAAGATTGTAGTTCTGAGCAGACACATGTTTTCTGCGTAGTCTGATTACCCTTATGGTCTGAGGAGAGTTTTGTTGTCCAATGTTTCTGATTTATATTTACTTTTTTTTTATTATTATATTTTATTTTTTAGATTCTGCATTGAAAAAGGATGTATCTGATCTGCAGAAATCAGGTAATTATAGGAAATTCTCAAAAAGTTCAAATCATTCTTTTGGATAGAAAGCAGGATTGGAATCTCTGAGTTTATTTATTTGCAGTCTGTGTCCCCACTTGAGGAGTTCCACCCTGTATATCTGTCCTGGTGACCATTGTCATTTAGAGAGGAAGTGAAGAAAAAACATCATTATAATGTTCAGTCTCATCAGCTTTGTGTTTTTTCTATCCAGTTGCCAACATGACGGATGACCTGAACAAGATAAAACTGATTAAAAATAAAGGTAAACATTCTGCATTCTTTATTGGGCAGCACAGTGGCTAAGTGGTTAGCACTTTTGCCTAGCAGAAATAGAGTTATTAGTTTAAATCCCAACCATGGCACTACCTGCCTGGAGTTTGCATGTTCTCCCTGTCCTTATATGTGTTTCCTCTGGGTATTTAGTTTTCCTCCCACACTCCAAAGAATTCTGGTAGGTAATTTGGCTTTTGCCTAATGAGGCCCTAGTATGTATATGAATGTGAGTCAGAGATCATAGATTGTAAGTTCCTTGAGGGCAGGGACTGATGTGAATATATATATATATATATATATATATATATATATATATATATATATATATATATATATATATATATATATATAAATATAAAGCATGGCATAAATTGACAGCTCTATATAAGTATCTGAAATAAATTCTGAAACAGAAGTCCAAAAAGTGATAGCTAGCTCTACCCTCCTTCTCCTTCCTTGGCCTAATGCAGAGCTGATGCTACTATGTGTGCTCTAAAATCAGGTAGCACCTTTAGTTATGGAGTCCCACCAAGAACCTTTATTTATGGTGTTCATCCATAGACCTTTGTTTAAGGAATCCCAACCTTGACCTTTATTTAGGGTCCCACCATCAACCCTTATTTCAGGCATCTCTCTATGGACATTTATTTATGGGTAGGGATGGGCGCAACAACCCCCTGTTTGGTTCGCACCAGAACTTTCGAACATCACGAAAGTTCGGAACCAAATAACAAACCCCATTGAAGTTTATGGGACCCGAACGTAAAAAATCAAGAGCCCATTTTGAAGGCTTATATGCAAGTAATTGGGCATACAATGATTATGGGGGTCTGGGTACTGCCCTGGGGGACATGTATCAATGAAAACAAAGTTTGTAAAAAACGTAATTTTTAAATGAGCAGTGATTTATTGATGCTTAAAGTAAAAGCATCAAACATAGAAATTCCTTTCAATATAGTGCACGGGTGGTCCCCTTAGTTTACCTGTAAAGTGGCACATCTGTACTGTGTATAGAAGCTGCTACAGCAATAATTGCATTTATAAAACCCCAAAAAATTACATTTTCGCTGCAAAATTTCTTTATTTTTTAAGCAACGGCTCAGTCTGTATGATGAGGGCACAATGTAGTGCATTGGGAACAAGATTAGACATTTTTTGGAACAATTCTGGTTTCTCTTCCACAGACTTTGGATAGAAGTAATGGGTGCGGAAAAACTGGGCTTTGGGTGTCAGTGGTGCCTTCACACCATAGCCCTATAGAGGTACTCTTGATGAAAGCAAGAATTGGCCTTGCTGTCAAAAATTTAAATGATATTCACCTGTCAAACAGGTGCAGAAAAATTTGGTCTTTGCATGTTAATTGTTCCCATGAAACTTACACCAAAAAAAATCTTCCAGATGAAATCAGAACCCACAACGCTAGGCAGCCTAGAAGTCTTGCAGAGATTCCACAGCCCAAAAACACTTAATCAGTGGCTTCAGGGGCTTCCTAGCTGCAGGTAAGCCAGGACTCATTCATTTTGATAAATGTCAGATGGTCCACGGAATCTGTGGACAGACATGTTCTATTATCAGTAGGGATGAGCCTGATGCCTTCGACTCGAACATCGGGTGTTCGCCCGTTCACCTCTTTGCGGCAAATTTGAAAGGAGCAGAACACCGTTAAAGTCTATGGGACATTAACATGAAAAACCAAAAGTGCTCATTCTAAAGGCTTATATGCAATTTATTGCCATAAAAAGTGTTTGGGGACCCGGGTCATGCCCCATGTATCAATGCAAAAAAAAAGTTTTAAAAACGTTTTTTCGGGAGCAGTGATTTTAATAATGCTTAAAGTGAAACAATAAAAATGAAATATTCCTTTAAATTTCATGCCTGGGCTCCTGTGACCCAATACCCCTACTGCTGGGTATTTGCGACACATTAGATTCCACATTAGATATATATGCATCCCAGGTGTTGTGTGTGTATATATATATATATATATATATATATATATATATATATATACTGTATTCAGTTTAGCTAGATCCGTTCCTGTTATTATCTTCCTACTGACAGGCAGTCAGGTGTTGTTACAGTATTTAAAGATACCTGAAGAAAGTTGCTGGTGTTCTTCTGATCCTATTAGTACAGTACAGTAAGGCAGCTACATTATTTACACGTTTGTGTAGTGCGACCTCTGCACAGTGTTCAGCTAAAGCTACAAGTTAATGTAGTGTGACCTCTGCACAGTGTTCAGCTAAAGCTACAAGTTAGTGTAGTGCGACCTCTGCACCGTGTTCAGCTAAAGCTACAAGTTAGTGTAGTGCGACCTGTTTATGTTTATTTAAAATGTTTATTTAAAAAAACACTCTAAACCAAAAGCGCAAGGCTAAAGTAAAATCCAAATTAAAAAATCCAAGAGGAAAAAATAGGTCCACCCTCCCAGTGACCACTGGGGTGGGATGGCACTCAGATGCCGGCTTGGATGACAGGCAAAGTCACTATACCCAATGCAGGTATCGAGATGAGGGAAGTGACGATCAGATGGATATGCCTGTGTTTCACCCACTCGTCTGCTGGGAAGTGACGTAGTGAGCGTAGTTCCGTCGTGCTCGCTTCGTCACCTGACGTCCTCAGCGACGACCAAGCCGGCATCTGAGTGCCATCCCACCCCAGTGGTCACTGGGAGGGTGGACCTATTTTTTCCTCTTGGATTTTTAATTTGGATTTTACTTTAGCCTTGCGCTTTTGGTTTAAGAGTGTTTTTTTAAAACAACATTTTTTGGTACTTTATCACACCATGGAAGCCCTTCTTTATATTTTTCTGATGCATGAGGGTATTGCCGCATTGTGACCCACCTGGATATCACTGAAGACATCTAAGAACCAGCAGCAGTGAGCAGCAAAGCCTATCTAAAGCACTACAGGCCTGATACCCCAGCAGGGGTTCCGACAGTTGGTGAGTGGGCAATTTGAGGGGGGAGCACAGAAGTCACCAGTCAACTCTGTTCACATTAAAGTCACCCTGGGAAATATCTTGCCTTGCTGTCTAGAAAAGTGCATGGGACTAATATACAGTGCTCCAATCGTCATAACCTATGAACTGTGCAAACACTGATACATGTATGCATATGGTGGATGTAGCCTCTATTCATAGGAATTAGCAAAACCTCACTAGTATATGCTTCCTGCTACACTTAGTATGTTTTCCAACTGCTTTGCAATAGTGCTGGATATGGTTACTGATTTAGAGATTGGTTATTGATCTATCAGTAACATATAGTGTTTATATAAGTTTTTCCTTGATCTATCAGTGACATATAGTGTTTATATAAGGTTTTTTCTTATATGTTTTACATACCATTCTTAACGTAGGCTGCATGCAACAATGGTTATGATTTACACATATGTCTCCTACCCATTTTTAGTATTATTAAATATTCCCTCCCATACATTTTTGGGGGTTTAGAATCTTGTATATATAAGATAAAAAAATGTTATGCTAATGTTTCCTGTATAGGCTTAGCCAACAGGTTTTTCAGGTAGCGCCGTTCTATCCCTATATCTTTATAATATATATGCTTGGCAGGGCACTCCTAGTGAGTGTCTTTGTATAAGGGAGGCAGCAACCTGTGTTTTTCTTTTTCTTTGCCATATAGACTTGTCCTAAGCGCGGTTTTTCAGGAATATTATCTATGCAACATGCAGAAGACTTGGTCGAGTGGATGACCAAGCGTCCTCATCCTCCTCATCCTCTCTCAACCAAGCTCAGGGTGCTTTGTCTGGCAAAGCAGCTGCCAACGCAGTCTCTTCCCTCGGCTCAATGGCATCAGTGACTCCTTCCCTAGCCCCACCATGTCCTCCTGATGAGTCGCTCGAACTGTTTGACCACAGTGTTGAGTACATGCTCTAGGAGGATGCCCAGCGTTTAGAAGGCTCTGATGATGATACTGAGCTAGATGAAGGCAGTAACGTGAGCACGGACAGAGGGGGTGCCCAAGAAGGACAGCAATCTGGCAGTCATGTTCCCCCTGCTGCAGCATACTGCCAGGTTTGCTCCAGTGATGAGGAGGGAGGGGATGATGAGGACACTGACTCAATGTGGGTGCCTGATAGGAGAGAGGAGGAGGAGAAGAAGGCACATCAATGAGTACCTGTGCGACTATGGCACCAGGATAGGGTCAGTGGAGCTTGTTTTTTTTTCCCCATGCCAGTGGGCCATGATCAGGGATGCATGCACTGTCCTACAAACCTACACTGCATGGCCTCCCTAATCCTGCAAAGCCTGCGGAAGGATCCTCGTATTTGTGGTATCAAGGAGAAGGAACAATATTGGCTGGCAACTCTCCTTGATCCACGTTACAAGGGTAAGGTTGTGGACCTTATCTTGCCATCGCAGAGGGAGCAGAGGATGAAACATCTTTGGGAGGCCTTGCAGAAAGTTCTGTGCAATGCGTTCCCAGAGACTGGGAGGTTACAAACTCCTGTTTCTGGACAACGTGTTGCTGAGGCTTTGGTCAGTCAAAGAAGGAGCGGTGGAGAAGGTGGCCATCTGACCGATGCGTTCAGACAATTTTTTAGTCCGCAGCCCCAAGGTATGATCGGTTCCAGCAACGATCACCAGCGTCTGTTACATGGTGCAGGAATACCTAGGGGCAAGATCTGACTTGGACACCTTTCCCCCCGAAAATCCTCTGGGTTACTGGGTCTTGAGGATGGATCACTGGCCAGAGCTTGCACAGTATGCAATTGAGCTACTGGTCTGTCCTGCATCCAGCGTTCTTTCGGAACGCACATTCAGTGCTGCTGGAGGCTTTGTAACCGATCACAGGGTGCGTCTGTCCACCGACTCAGTCGATCGACTGACCTTCATAAAAATGAATCAGTCTTGAATCACCACCAGCTACCAAGCACCTGATGCTGATGTAACCGAATAATTTTTTTTGAAATGTCAGATCCCTTCAAAGACTGCCTATGCTGATGCTGAGTGACTATCCTGTTATGCTGAGTAATTATCCTCTTCCTCCTCAATGATCATGCTGATAGCTTGTAAGAACATTTTTGGTTCTGGGCGCTGCCACCAGGGCCTAAGGCCCAATTTTTCATCCCCTGTTTAACAGGGGCGTGTAATTACAATTTTTGATGCAACTCTTTGCAGCAGGGCTAGTTCCTGCGCTCCAACTAGAGTATCTGTGAGGGGTTGCAGTGTTGCGGCACCAGCACCAGTGCCTAAGGCCCAATTTTTCAGCCCCTGTTCAACAGGGTCATGTAATTAGAATTCTTGATCTAATATTTCACAGCATTGCCCGTTTCTGCACCCACCAAGAGTAATGCCCTGTACACACTGTCGGACTTTCCGACGGAATATGTGCGATCGGAGCTTGTTGTCGGAAATTCTGACCGTGTGTGGGCTCCATCGGACTTTTTCCATCTGAATTTCCGACACACAAAATTTGAGAGCAGGCTATAAAATTTTCCGACAACAAAATCCGATCCTTTAAATTCCGATCGTGTGTAGACAAATCCGATGGACAAAGTGCCATGCATGCTCCGAATAAATTGAGAGACGAAAGCTATTGGCTATTGCCCCGTTTATAGTCCCGACGTACGTGTACGTTCAGAACGACTTGATTTTCCGACAACTTTGTGCGACTGTGTATATGCAAGACAAGTTTGAGCCAATATCTGTCGGAAAAAATCCATGCATTTTGTTGTCGGAATGTCCGATCAATGTCCGACCGCGTGTACGGGGCATAACTGTGAGGACTTACAGTGTTGTGGCACCAGCACCACCACCACCAAAGGCCCAATTTTTCTGCACCTGTTCAACAGGGGCATGTAATTACAATTCTTGATCTAATATTTCACAGCAGGGCCCTGTGAGGTCTTACAGTGTTGTGACAACAACAACACCTAAGGCCCCTATTTCTGCTGAGTATATAGGGCAGGCCCCTACTTTCAAACATCCAACTTACAAACGACTCCTACTTGCAAACGGAAGGAGACAACAGGAAGTGAGATGAAATCTACCCCTAGGAAGGGAAATTCTCTCCTGTAAGAGTTAATATGGGAAAAACTTTTCTCCTTTCCACTGATGCTTTATCACCAATCCTTGTTTCACTAAAAACCCCAAATTTTCAAAAAACATTTGCCATTGGGACAAAAAGTGAGGTAAAATCTTCTGAAGAGGAGCACAGACAGCAAAACAAATCTCACAGGGGTGATAACCCTTCCCTATGTTTTCCAAAAAGCTTAACATAGATTTTTTGTCCGGAGCTAAACATGTTAAAAATGTACCAGTTCAAAATTACAAACAGCTTCTACTTAACAACAAACCTACAGTCCCTGTCTTGTTTGCACTGCCTGTATACTGCTGTTCAGAGTATATAGGGCCTGGGGGCCCCACACCTTTCCTTTTTTAATTTGGGTGCAGGGTTCCACTTAATATCCATATAAGACCCAAAGGGCCTGGTAATGTATTGGGGGGTACCCATGCCGTTTGTCTCACTGATTTTCATCCATATTGCCGGGACATTACATTAAAGCTGCAAGCAGTTTTATAAATGTAATTTTGTGCAGGGACAGTTCTAAGCACGGGAAACACGCGCCACTTTACAGGCATACTATAGACACGCCCCAGGTATGATATTTACAGGAATATTTCACTTTTTTTCACTTTAAGCATCATTAAAATCACTGCTCCCGAAAAAAAGGACGTTTTTAAAACTTTTTTTTGCATTGATACATGGCCCCTGGGGCAGGACCCGGGTCCCCAAACCCTTTTTAGGACAATAACTTGCATATTAGCCTTTAAAATGAGCACTTTTGATTTTAACGTTCAAGTCCCATAGATGTCAATGGGGTTCTAATGTTCGTGCAAATTTTCGGTCCGTTCGCAGGTTCTGGTGCGAACCGAACCGGGGGGGTGTTCGGCTCATCCCTAGTTCTGATATCAAATTGCCATAATACTGCCAAATTGATTATACTGCGATTGGGTGCTTATTGTATGGTTGATGAGAATGTACCACTGTTTTGTCTGAAACTTAAATAAACTTTTCTATTTAAAAAAAAAAAATATTGTGCCTGGGAGGTGTATATAGTATGTCTGTAAAGTGGCGCAGTTTTCCCGTGTTTAAAACAATACCACAGCAAAATGACATTTCTAAAGGAAAAAAAGTAATTTAAAACTGATCGTGGCTGTAATGTATTGTCAGATCTTGGCAATATAGATAAAACTCATTGAAAAAAACGGCATGGGTCCCCCCCCCCCCAGTCCATTACCAGGCCTTTTGGGTCTGGTATGGATTTTAAGGGGAACCCTGCGCAAAAGTAAAAAAAAAATGGCTCCCCCCCAAAATGCATACCAGACCCTTATCCAAGCACGCAACCTGGCAGACAGGAAAAGAGGGGGTGACAAGAGAGCCCCCCTCCTGAACCATACCAAGCCACATACCCTCAACATGGGGGGATGCTTTGGAGTCACCCCCAAAGTAACTTGTCCCCATGTTGATGAGGAAAAGGGCCTCATCCCCACAACCCTTGCCCAGTGGTTGTGCGGGTATGCAGGTGGGGAGCTTATCAGAATTTGTAAGCCCCCTTTAACAAGGGAACCCTCAGATCCTGGCCTCCCCCCCTATGTGAATTGGTAACTGGTACATGGTACCCCTACCATTTCACAAAAAAAGTGTCAAAAATAGTAAAAAAGATAGGAGACACTTTGGGACAAGTCTTAAGAAAATAAAAAAAAAACATGTCCCACAATGTAGCTCCATCTCGCGCCACCCGACGGACCGAAAAAAGCCAAAAAAAAAAAGCCGCAACAGCTCCTCCTCCATGGGAGGCTCCCGCCGAGTGACGCTTCTTCTCAGTGACAGATGTTATATAGCTGAGGGTGGGGCCACTGAGACAGCTGTTATATAGCTGAGGGTGGGGCTATATATCTATATATATATATATAGATATATATATACCCTGATGTAAGGGGTGACTCTTATGGGGACTATTCTGTAGGGGAAGACTCTCATGGGGACTCTAATGTAAGGGGTAACTCTTATAGGTACTCTGATGTAAGAGGAGACTCCGATGAGATCTAGATGTAATGGGGTACTCTGATGGGACCCTGATGTAAAGAAGGACTCCAGTGGGGACCCTAATGTAAGGATAGACTCTGATGTAACTACAGACATTGATGGGGACCCAGACGTAGGAGAGACTCTGTTGGAAGTGAGAGTGGTGGGGGGCCTGATGTAAGGAGGGTTTTTATGGGGACCCTGATGTAAGGGTGGAATTTGACGGGGATTCGAATGTAAGGGTAACTCTGGTGTAAGGGGAGACTTTGATGGGTATTCTAATGTAAGGAAGACTCTGATGTAACAACAAGTTTGATGTAAGGGGGACTCTGATGGGACCCTAAAATAATGGGGTACTCTGATGGGGACCATAATGTAAGAAAGGACTGTGATAAGGACCCCTTGTAAGGGGGGGAGCTCTGATGTAAAGGGGACTATAAATGGGATTCTGATGTGAGGGGAAACTCTGATGTAAGGGTGGACTTTGTTGAGGACTCTGCTTGGGACCCCAATGTAAGGAGGTTCTCTGATGGGCTCAAGCTTATTTATAAATTCTTGGCTTTATTTTACTTATTCTAAATAGTGGATCATGTTTAAAGCAAAACATATTCATTTAAATTGTATTCATTCGTAAAACTGACTTTTTTTGGCCCAGAAATATTAGTAAAATATACAATGTGACCCCCATATAGAAAAGTTTGGAGACCTCTGCTTTATACACACAGGTACTCGTGGGATATGAGATCCTCCTTCACATCTATCTATCTATCTATCTATCTATCTATCTATCTATCTATCTATCTATCTATCTATCTATCTATCTATCTATCTATCTATCTAATCTTTTCTAATCTTTTCTAATCTTATCTAATCTAATCTTATCTATCGCTAAACTTCTTGCTAACGTCCAACTAACCACCTACCCCCTGGACCCTGTTCCCTCGCAAATGCTACAGTCACCCTCTGGCTCTATTCTACACTCTCTAACTCACATGTTCAATCTCTCCCTCTATTCTGGCATCTTCCCCAACTCTCTAAAATGTACACTTCTTAAAAAGCCCTCATTGGACCCCACCAATCTTAACAAGCTACGCCCCATCTCCTTACTCCCCTTTTAATCGAAACTCCTTGAATGTCTAGTCTACAACCGACTGAGTGACCACCTCACTGAGAAAAACCTTCTTGACCCCCTTCAGTCTGGATTTCACCCTCAACACTCCACAGAATCTGCCCTCCTAATACTAACAAATGATTTACTAACGGCCAATACCAATGGACACTATTCTGTACTCCTACTCCTGGACCTTTCTGCTGCCTCTGATACAGTTGACCACCCCCTTCTCCTAAAAAAAACTTCATGCCTTTGGTCTCTGTGACTGTACTCTTTGCTGGTTCTCTTCCTGCTTATCCATCTGCACCTTTAGTGTTACTTACATCTCTACTTCCTCTTCTTCTCTTCCTTTCTCTGTTGGGGTCCCCCAAGGTTCTGTTCTTGGACTTCTCCTATTCTTGATCTACACCTCCTCCATGGATCAGCTGAGGGAAGCCTCCCATGGCTTCCAATACCATCTCCATGCCGATGACACCCAAATGTATCTCTCTACCCCTCAGCTCACTCCCTCGGTCTCATCATGTATCACTAATAGGGATGGGCCGAACACCCCCCATTCGGTTCGCACCAGAACATGCGAACAGGCAAAAAATGTGTTCGAACACGCAAACACCGTTAAAGTCTATGGGACACAAACATGAAAAATTAAAAGTGCTAATTTTAAAGGCTTATATGCGTGATATTGTCTTAAAAAGTGTTTGGGGACCTGGGTCCTGCCCCAAGGGACATGTATCAATGCAAAAAAAGTTTTAAAAATGGACGTTTTTTTCTGGAGCAGTGATTTTAATAATGCTTAAAGTGAAACATACAACAATAAAAGTGTAATATTCCTTTAAATTTCATACTTGGGGGGTGTCTATAGTATGCCTGTAATGTGGCGCATGTTTCCCATGTTTAGAACAGTTCGAGAGCAAAGTGACATTTCTAAAGGAAAAAAGGTCATTTAAAACTACTCGCGGCTATAAAGAATTGTCGGTCTGGTAATACACATAAAAGTTAATTGATAAAAATGGCATGGAATTCCCCCACAGGGGAACCCCGAACCAAAATTTTAAAAAAAATGTGTGGGGGTCCCCCTAAATTCCATATCAGGCTCTTCAGGTCTGGTATGGATATTAAGGGGAACCCCGTGCCAAAATTAAAAAAAAATGGCGTAGGGGTCCCCCTCAAAATCCATACCAGACCCTACAGGTCTGGTATGAATTATAAGGGGAACCCCATGCCAAAATAAAAAATGGCATGGGGTCCCCCAAAAATCCATACTAGACCCTTATCCGAGCACGCAACCTGACAGGCCGCAGGAAAAGAGGGGGATGAGAGAGCGCCCCCCCTCCTGAACCGTACCAGGCCACATGCCCTCAACAATGGGAGGGTGCTTCGGGGTAGCCCCCCAAAGCACCTTGTCCCCACGTTGATGGGGAGAAGGGCCTCATCCCCACAACCCTTGCCGGTGGTTGTCAGGGTCTGCGGGCGGAGGGCTTATCGGAATCTGGAAGCCCCCTTTAACAAGGGGGCCCCCAGATCCCGCCCCCCCTGTTTGAAATGGTAACAGGTACATTGTACCAGTACCATTTCACAAAAGAAGTGTGAAAATGGTAAAAAAAACAACACACACCGTGGGAGAAGTTCTTTATTAAAAAATAAAAAAAATAAAACTGTCCCACGTAGTCCATTCACCTCCGCTGATGGACCAAAAAAAAATAAAGATCTGCCTCCATGGGAGGCACACGCCATATGACGCACCCTCACAGGTGACAGCTCTTTTAAAACAGTGGGCGGAACCACACGGTGTCATTGCCAGGTGACCCTGCGCCCCTCTGATGTATGGGGACATCTCTATGGCTTCCCCGTAGCATCAGAGGGGGGGCGGAGCAACCACTCGACCCGAACATAAAGCCCACCCCTAATCACTAATTTACTAACAGACATATCAGCCTGAATGCCACACCACTTCCTCAAACTCACTCTATCCAAAGTCGAGCTCATCGTTTTTCCTCTCCCACGTGCCCCTTCCCCTGATCTCTCTGTCAAGATCGATGGCACAACTCTCAACCCATACCCCCATGCCAAAGTTCTAGGTGGAATCCTGGACTCTGATTTATTCTTTTCAGCCCCCACGTCCAATCACTGACCAAATCTTGCTGTCTCAACCTCTGCAACATCTCCAAAATATGTCCCTTTCTAACCAATGACACCACTAAGCTCCTAATTACCTTTCTGGTCATCTCTCTCCTCGACTACTGCAAATCCCTTCTCATTAGCTTACCTTTACATAGGCTATGCCCCTTTCAGTCCATTATGAATGCTGCTGCCAGGCTCATCTAACCTACCAACCACTCTGTGTTTACTACTCCTCTCTGTCAATCCCTCCACTGACTTCTACTGACCCAAGAAATTCAATTTAGAATACTAACGACTTACAAAGCCATCCCCCCCAGGTGCATACCTAACCTAATCTCAAAATACCAACCTAATCATTCTCTTCATTCCTCCCAAGACCTCCTGCTCTCTAGCTCCCCCGTCACCTCCTCCCATGCCCTTGTCTCCAGAACTTTTCCAGAACCTCTCCCATCCTATGGAACTCCCTACTCCAATCTGTCCCATTATCTCTTACTCTGTTTGCTTTCAGACAACCCCTGAAAACCCTCCTCTATAGAGAAGCCTATCCTGACCACACCTAACAATTGTACTTTTATTTTCTCCATCTGTTCATCCCCCACAGTTATTACCTTTTTGTATCACTTGACCCTCCCTCCTAGATTGTAAGCTCTAATGAGCAGGGCCCTCTGATTCCTCCTGTATTGAATTGTATTGTAACTGTACTGTCTGCCCTAACGTTGTAAATCGCTGCGCAAACTGTTGGAGCTATATAAATCCTAGTAATAAACTGAGTGTATCTATGGACCTATTTACACCAACTCAGCACCCTGTTACTATTGAGTTAAAACAGGCAAATAACCACAATCAATCAAAATGATCGTTAACGTAAAAAAGGAGCCACTAAAATAATATATAAAACATAATAAACTAATAGTATCTAGTCCAGAAGCATTGACAAATGCACCCTCCAATACGACAGCAGCGCTCCTGTCAATCCATATCTTGACCGGCATTTATATGTTAAAGCATATGAGAAACATTTGAATGGCGTAAGGTGGTTAAAGTTCAGAGAGTAGATGGTGATCCTAGCTGATAATAAACAAGCGTGCCCCGTACACCAAGATCTTCACCACGTGGGTCACTCTCCCCTAGGGGTTCAAACTCACCAGCAATAGAAAAATCACAAGCCTTGATATAATCAGCGAAGTGTCATCTAAATAGTGAGTAGGTTAGGGATGCAGATCACTCCAAGCATAGTCAGACATGGTCTGCATCCCTAACCTACCTGCCATTTGGATTACGTTCGACTCAAACATCGGGTGTTTGCCGAACAGCGAACATTATGCGGAGTTCACGGAAAATTTGAAAGCTGCGGAACCCCCTTAAAGTCTATGGGACACTGTCCTGCCCCAGGGGACATGTATCAATGGAATATTGTATTGGCCCAATAGAGAATGTAGTAAATGTTCCAATTGTATTGTGGAGATGTGATACTCCAAACACCCCTGATAAAGGAGATTTAATTTCTCCGAAACGTATCGGGTGAAAAAAGTCACATCAATTTATTTGTAACATCTAGGACAGTGATGGCGAACCTATGGCATGCGTGCCACAGCTGGCATGCAGAGCCATCTCTGTGGGCACGCGAGAGGGTCCAGGTTCATGGCGGGGAGAGCACGGCCACAAGCAGTGGCGAGGTGCAGAAAACTATCTGCACGAGTGAGTGGGCGGCCCCGCAGCCTCCACGCGGAAAGCTACAGGCCTAACAGCACGGGAGGGAGAGAAGAGCTTCACTGCTTACTTGTTGTCCGAAGAGGGGTGCAGCATCCCTGGTGCCTTCTGGAGCCTGGACTCCTCAAACCTCCTCTTGAACAGTGAGACCCAGAGAACAGACTGACTGTGGGCCCAGAAGACGAGGACAGGCGGGAGGCTCAGGCTGTGAGGGAGCCGCTGGATGGAACAGAGCAGAGAGCTCTCCTGGATCAAGAACAGAGACAGGTACCAGGCACAATTATACACTGACAACCTGCAGACAAAGAAGGGGGCAGGGAGGCAGAGCAGAGACTGCAGATAGGACAGAGCTAGAGGTCTCTCTCTCCTCTCAGCCCCCCTCCCTCTCTCTCAGTCCCCACTTTTTCAGTCCCCCCTCTCTGTGTCCCCTTTTTTCTGTCCCCTTCCCTCTCTCTCACACCCCTCTCTCTCAGTCCCCTTCCTTCTCTCTCACACCCCTTTCAGTCCCCTCCCTCTCTCTAAGTCCCCTCTATCTTTCTAAGTCCCCTCTATCTCTCTCAGCCCCCTCCCTCTCTCTCAGCCCCCTCCCTCTCTCTCAGCCCCCCTCCCTCTCTCTCAGCCCCCCTCCCTCTCTCTATTCTCCCTCACTCTCCACATCTCTCTCTCACCCCCCTCTCTCTCACACCCCTCTCTCTCTCTCTCTCTCTCTCTCTCTCTCTCTCTCTCTCTCTCACCCCCCCTTCCCTCTCTCTCTCACACACACCCCCTCTCTCTCTCACACAACCCCTCTCTTTCGCTCAGCCCCCCTCTCTCATGAATTGCCATAATATTTTATGCCGTACTTATATGTTTTTAGATCTTTGTATGATGTTGTACTAATAAAAGTATTATATAATTTTAAATATATGTGTTGTGATGATAAGTGCCCTTTAAAATCCCATTAAGGGAAATTTTATTTTTTTTCAGTGATAAAGGGATGTTGGCATGTAGTAGAGTACCCCCATTGCCCCCACAAAATGTATGTCTGCATGCTGTGCCTGATTTCCTTTTATTATAATTTTACCATCTTGGCTAAACTGTACGGCTATAACCATAACAATCCAGCAACACCCACCTAATCCTTTTTCTTGCTCCCTCAGGCCCCTCTTATCCATTATGCAGTGGGGGATGGGATCACTATGGACTCAGCTGTTACAACTTTTCTTCAGACACAAAACCATGGATCGCCTCCAAGAAAGAGTGCGAGGACAAGGAGGCCCACCTGGTGGTCATTAACAGCGAGGAAGAGATGGTATGCACAGATATACACTTCCTATTGTATTAGTCCCATTGTCTGATCACATCACTGCCAGCAGTATTTCATTATTATTAGGGGTTTTTTTCTCAGACAATAGGTGCAGGAACTACCCCTTTCCGAGTCGCCCTTTTTCTCCGCCCCTACCCACCTCCCAGTACTGTCCCTTTTAGACAATATAGAACCAAGTATCATTTTGAGGTGCTGAGTAATTTGTATGGAATTTGGTAATGATATCAAGAAAAGCAGTAAAATAGATCCCCTGCAGACAGCAACAATAGATCCCCCTAACAAAAATGGACCAACCACAACAAAATTTCCCCGCCAGCAACAATGGACTCCCTGCAGCATCAACAGATCTCCGCACAGCCAGCATAGTCTGTCTGGCTGCCATCAACAATAGACCCCTCCCCCCAACAGTAGATCTCTTTCAACAACAACTGACTCCCCAGCAACATAAGACCTCCAACCAGCAACAATAGACCTCCCCAGCAACAATAGACCCCCCTTGCAAAAATAGATCCCCAGCAGTGAGCATCAATACCCTGCAGCACACCCCAGCACCCCTTGCCATTACATACAGTCAGTCCAAGAGGTGCCGGAACTGTGTTCCCCCGCGTTCCCGCTGAAAAAAGGCCCTGATTATCTGATTATTATGCTCCCAGCCTCACCCTTGGAAGAGATTGTCCAGTTTGTGGGACAACAATCTAAGCACTGGTAGACTGAGAGAGATTATGACTGAGTCAGGTCAAATGAATAGTTAACCCTTTGCACACACACAGTAGCCAACATTACATGTTTTCACAGGAATCTGTACCCTTTATAGAATCTCTTGGTGAAATTCTGACATTTAAAAAAAATGTGTGTGTCACTTGCTGCCTCATCCGGACAGGAATGTAACAGAGCTTACACTGCTGAAGCTTCTTCACAGAGACAAAGTTCTTTCTAAATAGAGCGTTCAGCTTCATGATTATCAAACATTGAAAAAAAAAGGTGCAGGAATTATATACAGACAAAAATGAATTTTAATGGCATCCCAGTCTTAGTCCATGGGGTTCAATATTGAGTTGGCCCACCCTTTGCAACTATGTCCTATGTGGACAGCCTTCAACTCTTCTGGGAAGGCTGTCCACAAGGTTTAGGAGTGTGTCTATGGGAATGTTTGACCATTCTTCCAGAAGCGCATTTGTGAGGTCGGGCACTGATGTTGGATGAGAAAGCCTGGCTCGCAGTCTCCCGCTGTCCAGAAGGTTTTGAGTGTGTCTATAGGAATGTTTGACCATTCTTCCAGAGCATTTGTGAGGTAAAGCACTGATGTTGGACAAGAAGGTCTGTTTTGCAGTCTCCACTCTAATTCATCCCAAAGATGTTCTATCGGGTTGAGGTCAGAACTCTGTGTAGGCCAGTCAAGTTCCTCCACCCCAAACTTGCTCACCCATGTCTTTATGGACCTTGCTTTTTGCACTGGTGCACAGTCATGTTAGAACAGGAAGAGGCCATCCCCAAACTGTTCCTACAAAGTTGAGAGCATGACATTGTTCAAAATGTCTTGGTATGCTGATGCCTTAAGAGTAATGGTCGAGTGGATGACCAAGCCGTCCTCATCCTCCTCATTCACTCTCATCTAGGCTCAGGGTACTTTGTCTGGCAAAGCAGCTGCCAGCGCGGCCTCTCCCCTCGGCTTAATGGCATCAGTGACTCCTTCCCTAGCCCCACCATGTCTTCCTGAGGAGTCCCTCCAACTGTTTGACCACAGTGTTGGGTACATGCTCCTGGAGCATGCCCAGCGTTTTGAAGGCTCTAATGATGATACTGAGCTAGATGAAGGCAGTAACGTGAGCATGGACAGAGGGGATGCCCAAGAAGGACAGCAATCTGGCAGTCATGTTCCCCCTGCTGCAGCATACTGCCAGGTTTGCTCCAGTGATGAGGAGGGAGGGGATGATGAGGTCACTGACTCAACGTGGGTGCCTGATAGGAGAGAGGAGGAGGAGGAGGCACATCACCAACAAGGCAGGATGCCCTCCAGGGGCCAGTCCAAGGGCAGCATACTGACTGCATCACACCTCAGAGCTCCGCATGTGCAGGGCGCTGCTGTCTCTGTGCGTTATTCCAAAAGTTCTTTGGTGTGGGCCTTTTTTGAGACGAGTGCATCAGATCGCACCGCTGCTATTTGCAACATATGTCTCAAGCGTATCTCGCGTGGCCAAAACATCTCCCGCTTGGGCACCACATACTTGACCAGACATATGTTGACCTGCCATACAGTTCGTTGGCAAGCGTACCTAAATGACCCACACCAAAGAACAAAGAGGGCCTCTCCTTACTCCTCATCAGCTGGGATCTCCAACCCCACTATACCTTCAGTCCTCTCTAAAAACCTGCACTGAGAGGAATGAAGGTGTAGAATTAGGTGTGTCACAGCCAAGTACTTGCGGGCATTCTGCTATCGGCACACTGACGTCAGATTGTACCAGGCAAATTTCCCTGCCCCAGCTGCTGCACCGCAGAAAGAAGTTCGCTCCCAGCCATCCACATGCCCAGCGGTTGAATGCTAGCTTGCAAAATTGCTAGCACTTCAACTGCTACCTTTTCAGTTGGTAGACTCTGCCCCCTTCCGTGAGTTTGTGGAATGTGCGGTTCCTTAGTGGCAGGTTCCCAAATGCCACTTTTTCTCACGGAAGGCGATTCCGGCTCTCTACCGACATGTGGAAGGCAATGTCTTGGCCTCGCTGGACAGGGCGGTCAGCGGAAAGGTGCATATTACCACTGACTCATGGTCCAGCAGGCATGGACAGGGACGTTACCTAAGTTTCACCGCGCATTGGGTGGCAGCTGGGAAGGATGCAGGACAAGGTGCAGTAGTGTTGGAGGTTGTTCCACCACCACGCCTCCAAAATGCCACTACTAGTGATTCTGACACACCTTTCTCCTCCACCCCCTCCTCTTCTTCTTCCTCCATGGCCTCTTTCTGTGCTTTGTCCTCGGAACCAGTGGTGCTCCATAGGCGTTCAAGGGGCTACGCAAGTACGCAGGCCAAAAGATGCCATGCGGTGCTTGAGCTGATGTGCTTGGGGGAAAGGAGCCACACTGGGGCAGAGGTTCTGTCAGCTCTGCAGGGGCAGGTTCAGAGGTGATTGACGCCACACCAACTTAAGGCAGGAATGGTGGTTTGCGACAATGGCACCAACCTCCTCTCCACCCTCTGACAGGGACAAATGACCCATGTGCCCTGTTTGGCTCATGTCCTTAACTTGGTGGTGCAGCGGTTCTTGGGCAGGCACCCGGGCTTACAGGATGTCCTGAGGCAGGCCAGGAAAGTCTGTGTGCATTTCCGCCGGTCATATAATGCCAGTGCTGGGCTGGCAGACCTGCAAAAGGAATTTAACCTGCCCAAGAACGGCCTAATCTGTGACATGCCCACCATTTGGAACTCAACATTGGCCATGCTGCAGCGGCTGCACGTGCAGCAGAGGGCTATCAATGAGGACCTGTGCGACTATGGCACCAAGACAGGGTCAGGGGAGCCTGTTTTTTTTTTCCCACGCCATGATCAGGGATGCATGCACTGTCCTGTCACCATTTGAGGAGGCCATGAGGATGGAGAGCAGTGACAGTGCATGCATCAGTGACACTGTCCCCCTTGTCCACCTGTTGGAGCACGCGCTGTGTGGAATAATGGACAGGGCACTTGAGGCAGAACAGAGGCAGGAAGAGGAGGACTTCCTTAGCTCTTAAGGCCCCCTTTATCCAGACAGTGTTCCTGCGTGCCCGCCGATCACACAGGAAGAGGAGGAGGAGGAGGAGGATGTCAGCATTGAGGTGGAGCCTGACACTCAGCATCAGCAGCAGTCTTTAAGGGATCATTTACAGTCCCAAGAAACCCATGGACTTGTACATGGGTGGGAGGAGGTGGCTGCGGATCATGTCATCCTTAGTGACCCAGAGGATTCCGGACCGAATGCCTCAGCAAACCTACGCTGCATGGCCTCCCTGATCCTGCAAAGCCTTCCGAAGGATCTTCGTATTCGTGGTATCAAGGAGAGGGATCAATACTGGCTGGCAACCCTCCTTGATCCACGTTACAAGGATAAGGTTGCAGACCTTATCTTGCCGTTGCAGAGGGAGCAGAGGATGAAACATCTTCGGGAGGCCTTGCAGAAAGGTCTGTGCAACGCATTCCCAGAGACTGGGAGGTTACAAACTCCTGTTCCTGCACAAAGTGTTGCTGAGGCTCTGGTCAGTCAAAGAAGGAGCGGTGGAGAAGGTGGCCGTCTGACCGATGCGATCAGACAATTTTTTAGTCCGCAGCCCCAAGGTATGATCGGTTCCAGCAACGATCACCAGCGTCTGTTTTACATGGTGTAGGAATACCTAGGGGCAAGATCTGACTTGGACACCTTTCCCACAGAAAATCCTCTGGGTTTTTGGGTCTTGAGGATGGATCACTGGCCAGAGCTTGCACAGTATGCAATTGAGCTACTGGCCTGTCCTGCATCCAGCGTTCTTTTGGAACGCACATTCAGTGCCGCTGGAGGCTTTGTAACCGATCACAGGGTCCGTCTGTCCACCGACTCGGTCGATCGACTGACCTTCATAAAAATGAATCAGTCTTGGATCACCACCAGTTACCAAGCACCTGAGGGGTTGCAGTGTTGTGGCACCAGCACCAGTGCCTAAGGCCCAATTTTTCTGCCCCTGTTTAACAGGGGAGTGTAATTACAATTTTTGATCTAATATTTCACAGCAGGGCCCTGTGAGGGCTTACAGTGTTGTGGCAACAACAACACCTAAGGCCCCAATTTCTGCAGAGTATATAGGGCAGGCCCACTCTTTCAAACATCCAACTTACAAATGACTCCTACTTGCAAATGGAAGGAGACAACAGGAAGTGAGATGAAATCTACCCCTAGGAAGGGAAATTCTCTCCTGTAAGAGTTAATCTGGGAAAAACGTTTCTCCTTTCCACTGATGCTTTATCACCAAACCTTGTTTCACTAAAAAAAACATAATTTTCAAAAAACATTTGTCATTGGGACAAAAAGTGAGGTGAAATCTTCTGAAGAGGAGCACAGACAGCAAAACAAATGTCACAGGGGTGATAACCCTTCCCTATGTTTTCCAAAAAGCTTAAAATAGATTTTTTGGCTGGAGCTAAACACGTTAAAAATGTACCAGTTCATAATTACAAACAGATTCTACGTAACAACAAACCTACAGTCCCTGTCTTGTTTGTACCGCCTGTATACTGCTGTTCAGAGTATATAGGGCCTGGTGGCCCCACACCTTTCCTTTTTTTAATTTGGGTGCGCGGTTCCCCTTAATATCCATACAAGACCCAAAGGGCCTGGTAATGGACTGGGGGGTACCCATGCCGTGTGTCTCACTGATTTTCATGTGAAAATGAAATAAAAAGTAGCGCATAAATGGTGCCAAAAGTCTTCAATCAAGAAAACAAAAAATCAAGTCTTCAATCAAGAAAAAAAACAAATGTCCACAAATAATAAACATAACAGTGAAAAAAACTTGTAAGTCTCTCAATATAGGTGAATAAAATCCTGTCGGTGAGTGGGAAACAAATGACATGGAATGTCCTACTGAAAACCATGCGTGGATGCAGGGAGACAGAAGTTAAAACGCAGGTGAATCAACAAATCATCCCCAAGTTGTATCTCTCAAAAACATGCGACTTGGTAAAGGTGGTGTGTAAATAACTCTTACCAGATATGATGGACTCCCTTGTCAGCGACAGGGAGTCACTCGAGTGGGTTGCCTCTCAGGGCCAGTGAACGGACATCACAGCTCTGCGAACCTTCTGGGTCAAACTCTGCGCGGATCTCCCGGGGTCGCCAGGTGGGTCCTCCCAAAGGATGGCCAAGGTGCGGATCAGAGGGAACAATGCGTCACGTACAAAGGCTGGAGTGAAGGCTGGTTGAATCCCCGGGCGCTTCCAGCATCCTCCTTGTTGCCCATTTTTGATTTTATACTCTGTGATCACATTTTATTGTTACCTGGCGTTTTTAGCAATAAAAATCCTATTTTTGCTCATCTACACTATGTGGAGCTTGTTTATTTTTTCTCCACATACTTACTGAGAGATTCAACCAGCCTTCACTCCAGCCTTTGTACGTGACGCATTGTTCCCTCTGATCCGCACCTTGGCCATCCTTTGGGAGGACCCTCCTGGCGACCCCGGGAGATCCGCGCAGAGTTTGACCCAGAAGGTTCGCAGAGCTGTGATGTCCGTTCACTGGCCCTGAGAGGCAACCCGCTCGAGTGACTCCCTGTCGCTGACAAGGGAGTCCATCATATCTGGTAAGAGTTATTTACACACCACCTTTACCAAGTCGCATGTTGTTGAGAGATACAACTTGGGGATGATTTGTTGATTCACCTGCGTTTTAACTTCTGTCTCCCTGCATCCACGCATGGTTTTCAGTGGGACATTCCATGTCATTTGTTTCCCACTCACCGACAGGATTTTATTCACCTATATTGAGAGACTTACAAGTTTTTTTCACTGTTATGTTTATTATTTGTGGACATTTGTTTTTTTTTTTTCTTGATTGAAGACTTGATTTTTTGTTTTCTTGATTGAAGACTTTTGGCACCATTTATGCGCTACTTTTTATTTCATTTTCACATGTTTCTTTGGTTGTTGTCACCTTGTAAGTAGCTGCTCCGCACCATATATTTTTTTCAATTTAGCGCAGTGTACACTTTTATTAAGTTTTCTCTGATTTTCATGCATTAGCAATTTTGATTTCGGACGTTCGAGTCCCATAGACGTCAATGGGGTTCTAACGTTCGTGCGAATTTTCAGTCCGTTCGCAGGTTCTGGTGCGAACCGAACCGGGGGGGTGTTCGGCTCATCCCTACTTAAAACCATAGTACCCTCATTAAAATCAGTCAACAGTATAAACTGGTCATATCAAACAGGTAGCAATTGTAAAACACCAAACACTGTACATAAAGCATATGAAACCGACGCATTTCACAACAAATTGCTTCCTCAAGGTTCACGCTTGATGATGACCAGCTGAGATGTATGAAAAACACTCAACATCAGAATATGAATGCAATCTACTCACTGGGGGAGAACCTCTGGGGGGAATCTAGGATGGAAAAGGACGTGTGGGTCCTAGTAGATGATAGGCTCAGCAATGGCATGCAATGCCAAGCTGCTGCAAGCAAAGCAAACAGAATATTGGCATGCATTAAAAAGGGATCAACGCCAGACATAAAGCGATAATTCTCCCACTCTACAAGACTCTGGTCTGGCCGCACCTGGAGTATGCTGTCCAGTTCTGGGCACCAGTCCCCAGGAAGGATGTACTGGAAATGGAGCGAGTACAAAGAAGGGCAACAAAGCTAATAAAGGGTCTGGAGGACATTAGTTATAAAGAAAGGTTGCGAGCTCTGAACTTATTCTCTCTGGAGAAGAGACACTTGAGAGGGGATATGATTTAAATTTACAAATACCGTACTGGTGACCCCACAATAGGGAGAAAACTTTTCCGTGAAAGGGAATTTAATAAGACATGCGGCCATTCACAAAAATTAGAAGAAAAGCGGTTTAACTTTAAACTGTGTAGAGGGTTCTTTACTGTAAGAGCGGCAAGGATGTAGAATTCTCGTCCACAGGCGGTAGTCTCAGCGGGGTGCATCGATAGTTTCAAGAAACTCTTAGATAAGCACCTGAGCGACTGCAACATACGGGGTTTACAATGTAATACTGACATATAATCACACACATAGGTTGGACTTGATGGACTTGTGTCTTTTCCCAACCTCACCTACTATGTAACTATGTAACTATGTAATAGCATGTTAAATACATATATAACACAATATAAGCAAAAAGAGGAGAGAATGCAAAAAAAAAACACCCAGGAGAAGAGGGGGGCAGAGGGAAATTGGGGGGAGGGGGATGGGGGAATAAGGAAGGAAGGAAGGAAAGAAAGGGGGAGGGAAACATGAAGGGGTACTCCATGGGGAGACATAAACCAAAAAAGGAAAAGAGCCAATTCACGCATCAAAGGGCCAAAAAAGAAGGGTGCTCTTCTATCTAACAACCAAACTTACCTCGTCTCAAAAGGAACATAGAACTAGGTTGTCATCCCAAAGAGTAATAAGCCACAAAAAAGAAGCCCGCCTCGAAATACCAATACAAAATTTTTCCTCCTTCCCCTGTTCTTCTATACATTTTTGGGATGGTGGCACACATACATTTACAACACTAATGACGCGTACACACGAACGGACTTTACGACAGACTTTGCCCGGCGGACTGGATTTAGTTGGACAATTCGATCGTGTGTGGGCTCCAGCGGACTTTGTTTTCTCAAAAGTTGGACGGACTTAGATTTGAAACACGTTTTAAATTAATCCGTTGAAATCGAGTCCAGTCGAAAAGTCCACCGTCTGTATGCTAGTTCGACGGACAAAAAGCCACGCTAGGGCAGCTATTGGCTACTGGCTATGAACTTCCTTGTTTTAGTCCGGTCGTACGTCATCACGTACGAATTCGACGGACTTTGGTGGATTGTGTGTAGGCAAGTCCGTTCATTCAGAAAGTCCGTTGTAAAGTACGTAGAAAAGTCTGCTGGGTAAAGTCTGCCGTAAAGTCCAACCGTGTGTACGCGGCATGAAGGAAACCTGTCCTAAGAGAAACACGGAGTCGGCTATTTTTGACATCTCCCTATAAAATTGTGAGTTTTCAGGCTCTCATGCTGACTCTCTGGCTTTGGTGTTTTGATTCACTGACCTGGGATAAGAATTCATCTAAGGATACCAGTAGGCTAACGTAGAAGCCACCAATCTGGTATATTTAGTAGGAGGTCAGCAGTGGCACCCCCTGTGTTTATATTAGGGCAAGTTTACTTTAAAATAATTTTTTTGTGGAAATATTTTTTCTTTTTTCAGAGTGAATTGGTTTCTAGGCATGATCCTCAGATATAAATGTCATGAGGTTATGTTGGATCACCACACACAGCCAAAACATTGCTATTGTAGAATAAATTTCCTCTCTCCTCAATTTTTCAACCTTGACTTTGCTGTCCATTTTCTAAGGCTGACCTCAGGGGTGTCACAAGCCTGGAGATAAGTTGTACCATGTCTTTGTCTCTGGGGGAAGATTACATTTGTGTTGGGGTGTGACGTGTTCTCATCATTTTAGTGGATTTCCTCCTGGTTCCCCAGTTTCCTACCCAAACCCTAAAATACACTGGTAGCCCAACTGTCATGTGACCTAATCAGCCATTGTGCTGATTAGGTCAGGTCATTTAATAAGCCATACTAATTCATCTTCTAACAACTTCTATATTTTGTCTTTCTTAAGAAATTTCTGCGTGGGTTTGCAAATAAACAAACCTTTTGGATCGGTCTAACAGATGCGGATGGAACCTGGAAATGGGTGGATGGAACGCCTTATGACATAACTCCAAAGTAAGACACTGAAACCTCAAATATCAGAATCCTTCTCTCATATCTCTAAGATCTGGCAAAATGATCTGAAAAGGTGGCACACCAATGGATCCTTGAGCACATTGTTAAGACTTTAATTCACTCCACCCAGTGCTGTACAATACTTTGTCACCCAGAAAACAATAATGTACTGTTGCGGTGTGTTACCACTAGTTACTAACATCCACGAATATTCACCCTGCTGCCAGACATCCATACGTCACACTTGTAGACAATGAAAAGTCTTTTGCTTTGTTTTGTTGTTTTATTTAGGGAATTGAATTTGGTTGGGGGAAAGGGTATGCGATGACCATGGAACAAATAGGTATTTGCAATAATATAGAACAAAATGGTGGACTCTAATCTTGACAACGTTACTCCAGTCTATTCTCCTCCTCTGCACTATCCCTGCAGACTTCTACCTCCAGGACATTTCTCCTCCTGCACAAAACTTTCCTGTCACAGCATTAGACATCCTGTCCTGCCATCTTGAGCTGACTAGGCCTCCCTCTGAACAAGTCCTAGGATTAGTTTCACTTGATGATTCTTAATAGACCAGGGGCCTGCAGTACCCCTTCTTGACGGCCCTGAACATTTAGTTGAAAAAGACATTTCATGAAGGACTACTGATCCCAGTAGACCTGACTTGCAAATCTTGTGCCCTCCGGCTGCAACGATTTGATACAAAACCCTACAGTCTCTCCTCTGCCTCTGCACCCAGCTTCCCTGGCATGCCTCTTCCAGATCTCCACTGTGCTTCACTCACTGACTCCTGCCCTGAGTCCTTCCTGAAGGATTCTCCCGGACCATGCAGACCGACTGCTTCTCCAGCTCCTGTTCCGGGATACATAGTTACATAGTAGGTGAGGTTGAAAAAATACACAAGTCAATCAAGTCCAACCAATGTGTGATTATGTGTCAGTAATACATTGTATATCCCTGTATGTTGCGGTCATTCAGGTGCTTATCTAATAGTTTCTTGAAGCTATTGATGCTCCCCCCTGTGACAACCGCCTGTGGAAGGGAATTCCACATCCTTGCCGCTCTTCCAGTTAAGAACCCTTTACGTAGTTTAAGGTTAAACCTCTTTTCTTCTAATTTTAATGAGTGGCCACGAGTCTTGTTAAACTCTCTTCTGCAAAAAAGTTTTATACCTATTGTGGGGTCACCAGTACAGTATTTGTAAATTGAAATCATATCCCCTCTCAAGCGTCTCTTCTCCAGAGAGAATAAGTTCAGTGCTCGCAACCTTTCCTCATAACTAAGATCCTCCAGACCCTTTATTATCTTTGTTGCCCTTCTTTGTACTCGCTCCATTTCCAGTACATCCTTCCTGAGGACTGGTGCCCAGAACTGGACAGCATACTCTAGGTGAGACCAGAGTCTTGTAAAGTGGGAGAATTATCGTTTGATCTCTGGAGTTGATCCCCTTTTTTAATGCATGCTAATATTCTGTTTGCTTTGTTATCAACAGCTTGGCATTGCATGCCATTGCTGAGCCTATCATCTACTAGAACCCCCAGGTCCTTTTCCATCCTAGATTACCCCAGAGGTTCTCCACCCAGTGTATAGATTGCTGATAGGTACCTGGTAGGAGAGCCTGACTTTGTAGGAGAAGACCTCTCATACAACGCTGGTTCAGGAGCCACTGGAGTAGGGACAGTGGTCTCCTGAGCGCAGTGGGGTAGGAGTGCCTGTTGAGCTGAGTCTCTGATGATGAAGAGGTGAGAGATCCCGCAGGGATGGCTGGACTGCAGATCAGGTGAGGCTGGAAGCAGCAGACTGGAACACTTGAATGTGCAGAGGTCTCTGGAGCTGAAGCTGAAGGTGCAACAGCAAGGACAACAGGAACAAGCAGGGTCAGACGATCCGGGTCAGCGAGGGTATGAGGCAGGCAAGGTACAGCAGGCAGAGGCAGAGTCGGTAGGCAGGCAGAGTTTGGCAACGGTATCAGGCAGGTAGCATAAGAATAGTCAGACAGGCCGGGTCGGATTGGAGCAGGACGGATGGTCAAACAAGCCGGGTCAGATAGGTAGCAAACAATCAGATAACAAATACTAGAATCACGAAGCTGAGACGAAGCAGCAATGTGTCAAAGCACAGGGGGGCTTTTAAGTGTACTTTGGCGCCAAACTGGCGCTATCGCGAACGCGCGCATGCCCGTCCGCGCCCACGTGCACACGCGCGCGCGCCCAAGCGCCGCGAACCCACGCGCGCCCTAGCGCCGCGCCGATGCCCGGGAACAACAGGTATTTGCTGAGCAGCGCGCAACGGCGCGCGCCGGCGCATAGGCGTACGCCGACGCCCCGGTTCGGTGCCAATGGTGCCCTGACATTGCCCCCCCCAAGGGGCAACCTCCGGGTGCCCAAAAGCCTTTTCTTCTCCGGATGACTAGAAAAATAGGCTTGCACTAAACGCCTGGCATGCACATTACAATCTGGTTCCCAAGAATTATTTTCTGGGCCGTAGCCCCTCCACTTAATTAGGAACTGGATCTGACCTTGTCTTTTCCTGCAATCAAGGATAGCCTCGACCTCAAATTCCTCGTTGCCATCAACCACAATGGGTTCAGGAGGTCTAGTTCCTCTACCGGGGAAGGGATCAGGTACAGCAGGCTTGAGCAATGACACATGAAACACGGGATGTATTTTGAGAGAGTCAGGTAAAGTCAGTTCATACGAAACTTCATTGATTTTTCTTTTGACCGGAAACGGTCCCATAAATCTAGGTGCCAACTTCTTAGAGGGACATGCTAGTTTAATGTTACTTGTAGATAGCCATACCTGATCACCAAGCTGAAGCTTCAACTCCCCTCTTCTCTTCCGGTCAAAGATCCTCTTGCTGTCCGCCTGAGCCTTGGATACTGCTTCCTGCAACATCTGGTTGTTATGGTTGATGAAGTCTACCGTACTCTGTACTGCCGGGACTGAGGACTCTGGAAGGAAATCAGGTAAAAAGGTTAGATGGAACCCATAGTTGGCAAAAAAGGGGGATTGACCGGTGGCTGAGTGTTTGGCATTGTTGTAGGCAAATTCTGCCAGCGGCAGCAAGGATACCCAATCGTCCTGTGAAAAAGAGGTAAAACGAGGCGCATGCGCGGCAGCGTCCAATATGGCCGCTTAGACCGGGAGCTCCGCGCCACTCCGGCCTAACAACCCCCACCGCGGCAGTCTGAGCCCTCGTTCCGGCTCGGCAACCACACCAGCCGACCGGGGACACCCCCTACTACCGCCCGATGTCCTCAGCCACTGCCAGAAGAAATTTGGCCCGCGAATTAGAATCTGCAGCGGCGCGGCCCGGCCAATCCAAGATGGCGGCCGCTACCTCACGAGGCACAGCACACACTGAGGAATCCATTGCGGACCAGGATCATGCCGATCCCCCTGCCTCACATCCACTGACTGACACAGTGAGTACTCCACCACAAGCGGCCCCTTCACCTGCATCCACTGAATCCCTATTGATGAGAACACTGGGAGGATTAACCCACACACCACTGCAGCAGATGCCGCCCAGCCCTGACCCCTGGGATCAGGAAACATGGGACCCCTCTCTCACACCCACAGACTTCCCCTCCATGATGACAGCATTCTCTAAAATGCTGACCAGAGGCCTATCCCATAATGCAGCACAGATCACAGCCTCCATCCATGCTGATCTGCAGCAAATAGGCTCCAGAATAGAGGTGATTGAACAGAAATCTGACCAAGCAGCCCTGAGAATCAATCAGAATACTGCCAGAATCCAGGAGCTCCAAGACCAACTAGAGGTGGCTACTTCTAAAATTGATGACCTCGAGAACAGGTCGAGACGCTATAATTTCAGAATACGAGGACTCCCAGAATCCGTTAAAGAAGTTCGTTCGGCGGTTCAGGAATTCATCAAAACTCTAATACCTGATATACCGGTGCACCGCCTGGAGCTTGACAGAGCCCACAGAGCGCTCCAACCTCCCCGTCCTGACGGCCTACCAAGGGACGTTATAGTGAAACCGCACTTCTATGCGGTCAAAGAGGAAGTGATGAAGCTATCCCGCTCGGCGGAGAAACTGGAGATGATGGGTCACCAGATCCAAATTTTTACGGATCTCTCCCCATACACGGTACAAAAGCGACGATCGCTGAAACCACTGCTTCAAGTCCTAGCTAGCAGAGATCTCACTTACAGATGGGCTTTCCCGCTTCGCCTGAACTTTACGTACCGCAACAAACCTTATGGCTTCTCCTCCTTTTCTGAAGGTGAACGACTATTCCTACATCTAGGCCTGATCACCCAGGATCTGCCGCCTCTCCAGTTCCAAAGGGGAGCGCAATCATCTAAACGTCCGCCGCCTGCTAGCCCGCTGTCCCAAGTGTGGCTGAAACAGCAACCTAAACGTTCACGAGAGTCCTTTCCACCATGAGCTGGCTTGACTACTATCAACATTTCTTCAACTTCCCGCTTCCCTTTGGAACTGTGTTCGCGGTCAATCTTTCGCCATTGGAATGACGCTATGATCCAATTGAGTTTACTTCGGGAATGGCCCCAAGTTCCACAAGGGAGGATTGTTCCATTCCACTGGCTTGTCCTGCAACTTCCTAGATACCCGGGTTTCCTGGTTCCTTTTACATACAAGTTTTCTTGTTCTTTACTAAGGACTCTCTTCCTGGTATTTTTAAAAAAAACTTTAAATGTATTAAATTTTCCCCCTTTCTTTTTTTTTTTTTTTTTTTGCCCCAGATGATCGGCTATACGGTCTATTGTGGGTGTCTCGTCCTCTCCCATAATTGGTAACGGTCGTCACCACAACACTATTACTATCTATACCCACCGCGCTAAGGGGTGACGCGTATTGCCGAGTGGGGGGTGGGAGATAGATTATTCATACCTAAATACGCACCATTTTTACGCCCACAGGGCTCAGACTTTCAGTTCCTTACACTGTTCTCGTTACCTATTAAGGTGGGGGTGACTGGAGTGGTCACCGTGCGCCTCTGTCTGACGCCGATAGGTGAACTTCATTTGATTCCCCTGTCGGAGTCAGATCTCCACGTCCACTCTAGGACGTTTTGGATTTCCTCTGGGAAAAGGATGGGGCAGGGATGGGTCCCTCCCCAGGCCTAGTGGGACTGGGTTCGTATTGTACAATGTTTTTTCTAATACATCTTCTCTCTCTTCTTCTTCCTCTTATTCCATTTCTTGCTACGCTCTTCCCTACCCCCTCTTCCCTCCCCACCCCCCCTATCCTTCCTCGGTTACAGGGTCTTGCTGGACTTCCTACCTTGAGATCGGATCGCAGTGGTGATCGGGGGGGCTCTCATCTGCCAGAGAAGGCGTCAACAACGGGTAAGTTTACCTTCCACACAGCTTCAAACTTACAACTACACCATGACTGACGCCCAACCACTGAACCCGATCATCAGGATCTTCTCCCATAATGTGCAGGGACTAAACTCCCCAATAAAAAGGCGCAAAATTATGCAACAGCTCCACACACTGCACGCGGACGTAGCGTTGCTCCAAGAGACACACTTCCCAGTTACCTACAATCCCTCATTCCTTCACAAAAACTTCACTCAATTCTACCTAGCAAACGCGGCCAACAAGACAAGAGGGGTTGCAGTATGTCTCTCGAACAAGGTCCAATTCTCTCTTACCAAAATAATTAAAGATCCGGATGGCCGGTACATCCTAATTACTGGTACAATCAATGGGGAGACGTACACATTTGTGTCCTATTATGCCCCTAACACAAACCAAGACAAATTTTTTGAAGCTATTCTTCAGACCCTGCAACCTCACTTTCTTGGCACAGTAGTTCTGGGTGGGGACTCTAACATACCTTTTGATCTCTCCTCAGACAAGTCCAACCCCCAGACTCCAAAAGCCAAGAGACCTCCTAAACGTAGCCTACGGGTAGCGCAGACCATACAATCTCATGGCTTGGTTGATATATGGAGGGAAATGAACCCCCGAACCAGGGACTACACACACTATTCCATCCCACACCGCACACACTCCAGGATAGACCACATCTTTGTTCTCTCACATACAATCCCAAGGGTGGAGGCCTCCAAAATACACGATACTTCGTTATCTGATCATTCCATGATGACCCTTACCCTAAAGGGCGGAGTCGGAGAGAGGGGGCCCTTCAAATGGCGCATCAATGAAGCTCTGTTGAGCATTCCGGCTCATTGCTCTCAACTAGACAAAGCACTAGCAGAATACTTTCAGGACAACGACACTGATTCGATCTCACCAGGCACTTTGTGGGAGGCGCATAAGGCAGTGATGAGAGGTAGACTCATCCAGCTTTCATCCCAAATTAGACGGGAAAGGAGAGCAGAAATACAACAGTTGACGGAAGAATTTCGTGTGCTCAGCAAACGCCATAAAAGCAACCCCACCCCGGACAGTTTGACTAAACTTGACTCAGCCCGAATCAGACTAAATCTCTCCCTCACTACCTCAGCTGAGAAACATCTAAGATGGACAGGGGCTCGCTTTTATTACCAAAAAGACAGGATAGGCTCTAAACTAGCAGCTAAACTGAGCCCAAAGACGCGCGTCCTTGCCTTCCCAAAAATTCGCACCAAGACGGGAAATTTAACCCAAAATCCAATGGGAGTCATGAACTCCTTCCACGACTTCTACTCGCACCTTTATAAGGCCCTACCTCAATCACACCCCAAGACAAGAACGGCATTTCTCCAAAATCTCAATCTGCCCCACCTAAAACGTACCCACCAAGAACTACTAGATAAACCTTTCTCCTCAGACGAAATAATAGACGTGATAAAATTGTTAAAATTAGCCTCGGCTCCAGGACCTGATGGCTTCTCGGTCTGCTACTATAAAAAATTCGGAGTACGCCTGGCTCCCTACATGGCTCGCTTCTTTAACTCTCTCCGGGATGGAGCCCCCCTACATAGTGATTCAAATACAGCTTATATATCAGTTATACCCAAACCAGGGAAAGACACGAGCGAGGTGGGCAATTATCGCCCCATCTCGTTGATAAATAACGACCTCAAGATTATGACGAAAATCTTAGCAACGAGACTGTCCAGCTTCATAGCCGGATACATACACAGGGATCAGGTGGGCTTCATCCCGGGGAGACAGGGACCGGACCAAATTCGTAGGGCAGTTGACCTGATCTCCCTCCTACAATCCCAATGGGATGGGGGGCCACATCAGGAAGGCTTCCTGTTATCGTTAGATCTACAGAAGGCCTTTGACTCCGTGTCCTGGCCGTACCTATTTGATATTCTGGAACGATGGGGGTTTGGTGCTAAATTTCTTAGACTAATACACACCCTTTACTCTAACCCGACGGCACAAGTGCGTTTAATGGGGCACTACTCTGCGCCCTTTGAAATTAACAGGGGAACGAGGCAGGGATGTCCCCTATCTCCCTTGATCTTTGCGATAGCGATAGAATCACTGGCCATAGCCATCAGAACAAACACGGATATAAAGGGAGTTAAATGCGGCCAAGAGGAACATAAGTGCGCCCTCTTTGCAGACGACATGCTATTGTTCCTAACATCACCACTAATCTCCACCCCCAATGTGTTCCGACTACTTAGGGAGTTTGGGAATATTTCTGGTCTCCAGGTAAATGTAACCAAATCGATAGCCCTAAACATATCTGTACGACCACAATTAACAGACCAACTCAAACAACACTTTTCCTTCGCTTGGGCAGGAGACGCGATTCCCTATCTAGGAATCAAACTAACCAAAAGTATAGGCAGTCTCTATACTGCCAACTATCCCCATATGTTTAGCTCTCTTGAAGCAGACCTTAAAAGGTGGTCGAAGGGGGGACTATCCTGGCTCGGCAGACTAAATGCTGTGAAAATGACATTACTGCCCCGTTTACTATACCTCTTCCGCTCCCTCCCTATCCCTATAAAAAAATCCGCTCTGACCAAACTGCAATCCAAGATTGTCGGCTTCGTCTGGGGGGATCGAGGTCACCGGTTTGCAAAAGAGACTCTTCTCCGACTTAAAACCCAAGGCGGATTGGGACTCCCCAACCTATGGCTTTACTATCAAGCAGCCCAACTAGCTCAGTTTTCCATCATATATTCTAGGGGCCACAAGCCTGACTGGGTCTCCATAGAAAGGCAGGCAGTCCCACGTTACACGCTCGACTATTTAATATGGAGACCGGCAAAACACAGACCAGCTATCCTAGCACCAACATTATCTCACTCCCTGACACTCTGTGATAAGATACATACACACACAAAACTGATATCTCCCCTGAGACCACTTGCTCATCTCTTCCACAATCCAGACTTTCCCCCAGGTATGAATATATACGCCTTTCGCTGGTGGTTGAACAAAGGACTTTTCAGGATAGGACATTTCCTAACATCAAACGGTCCCATAACATTAGGGCATTGTCAGAGCAAGATGGAAATGCCAACATCTGAACAGTTCAGACTTTCACAGATTAGGCACTTCCTGCATAGGCTTTGGTCTGACAAGTTGAGCCCTCCCAAAGCAACCATATATGAACAATGGTGTTCCAACATTGGAGCTCAAAGAGGCGGAATCTCCATCATATACGCTTCTCTGGCGGATAGGGAGGACTCCCCGACATACGCTCGATCCTGGGAAGAAGATCTCGACATCCAGCTGGACCCCGCCCAATGGTTCCAGGCCTTCCGCAGATCAAGTAAAGGTATTTTAAACATCTCACTGATTGAAGCTAACATTAAAGTACTCACTAAATGGTACTATGTGCCAGCTCGGCTCTCCAAGATTTACCCAGATGCCTCCCCCCTCTGTTTCAGAGGATGCGGGCATGTTGGCACGATGCTCCATATATGGTGGACCTGTCCCCGTATAAGAAGCTTCTGGAACAAATTCCTCCATGTATTACGACGAGTTACAAAAACCCAAGTTCCTCAAGACCCCGCGTACATTCTCTTGAATTGCAGGGTGCACAATGCCTCTAAGAGCACTCAACAACTTATATTCTTTATGTGCTTGGGAGCTAAGATTACCTTAGCTAAAGCCTGGAAAAAACCAGCGGTTTCGCTGCTAGCTGCCAAACGAAAAATATCCTGGATCATGACACAGGAACAGATAGTAGCGAAGCTGATGGACACGGTCCAACGCTTTGAAAGGGTCTGGGAACCATGGGCATGCCATATCAAGATCCCGCTTTACCCGGGTCACCTATGTACATGAAGGAATTTCCAGTAAGACCACTTCCCTCTCCCACTTCCCTCCTTCTTTTCTTTCCTACTACTCTCCCTCACTTTCTCTCTCACACATCTCTCATGATGTATTACATCAGATTTGTTATCGGCATATCGTGGGCTTTACATCTCGATCTTCATAGAGCAATTTGCCACTCGTAGTTTGTCCTGATAGCTGGTCTCTCGACTGTGTTTGAACTGCCCCCGCTCGCATAGCTCTCTTCACCCCATTGGGGGGAATGCTGCGACTCGGAAGTCAGCCGGGACGGGCATCCCCTGGATGGGGGGGGGTTGCGGGTGGGATACATCATCGGGCTGGGGTCACGGGCTCTGTCACTCCACAGTGTGAACCCATAGGGGTGGGGTGGTGGTCCCGGAGGCCCTGACGCGGTGAAATCCTAACTGAGCCTTTTACACAGGGACTATGCCATACAACGGATTTGATCGATCGACCCATATTCATATGCAATGGGTATGAAGGCCTAGATGAATACATAACACCTAGAGTTTGAAAATCCCTAGAAACAGGGGATGCGCATTTATTCTCTAAACCAACTACATGCCAACATGATTGTTGGGTCTAATGATAGCCTATAAGCCCATCTAGCTCTATGACACAGTGTTGGTAATGTTAACTGTTCTATCTGTTTACAAGGGAAAGTATTGAAAATGAGAAGCTTAAAGTTACATTCTCGACTTATATTGGGTAATGAATCACATGTTCAGATATACACACAAATGTACACCAAATACTATATACTCAATATTTAACCCCTTTATGTTCAATACTCTGAGTAGGCTATGTTGGCCTACAGGAGGATACTGTATCTGTATGGCTTTTGTTTGTTATTTATGTACTGAAAATCTCAATAAAAATATTGAAAGAGAAAAAGAGGTAAAACATCTGATGTACTGCTCAAGAGTCTGATTGGTCCTCTCTGTCTGACCGTTGGTCTGAGGGTGATAGGCCGAAGACAGAGCCAGTTTGATTTTTAAAGATTCACACAGAGCTCTCCAAAAACGTGAGGTAAATTGTACCCCCCTGTCAGAGGTTATGTTTACAGGAATTCCGTGGAGTCTAATGATTTCCTTAATGAAAATGTGAGCTGTTTCCATAGCTGACGGAGTTCCCTTTAATGGAAGAAAGTGGGCCATCTTGGTAAAACGGTCTACTATCACGAAAATAGCAGAACACCCTTCTGAACATGGGAGCTCCACAATAAAGTCCATGGATATCATCTTCCAGGGCCTATCGGGTACTGGCAAGGGTTTTAACAGACCCCAAGCTCTACTCCTGGATGTCTTATTCTGGGTACAGATAGGGCAAGATTTGACATATCTCTCACAAAAGTCCTTCAAATTGGGTCACCAGAAAGTACGCTGTACCAATTCCAGAGTTTTACGAACCCCAAAGTGACCTGCCAGTGGATGATCGTGAAGGAGTGCCAAGACCTTGACCCGAACCTCCTCAGGAACAAAAATTTGGCTACCTTTCCAGAACAGTCCGTCCTTGCTACTTAGGGTAAGGCCTGAGGGTCTGGTTGCTCCAGAAGATGCTTCCTTAATCTGAGAAAGAAGATCAGCTTGGATGAGCAAAAAATTGTTTGCAGGTAAAATGGTATCTGGAGCAGATAAATCCTTTGGGTTGTCATGCATTCGTGATAATGCGTCTGGTTTGACATTTCTTGAACCCGGCCTATACGTAATGTGGAAGGAAAAGCGTGAGAAAAACAGCGCCCAACGGGCTTGACGGGGTTTTAACCTTTTAGCGGATCGCAAATATTCTAAATTCTTGTGATCAGTATAAATTAGCACTGGATGCACAGCCCCCTCCAACAGGTACCTCCACTCCTCTAATGCAGTCTTGATGGCGAGAAGCTCCCGATCACCGACATCATAGTTTCTCTCCGCAGGGGAGAGTTTTCGGGAGAAGAATCCTACGGGATGCATAACATCCTTACTGCCCTTTCGTTGCGAGAGTATCGCACCGACCGCTATCTCAGAAGCGCCCACTTCTAGAATGAATGGCAAGGATGGTTCAGGGTGACTAAGAATAGGTGCTGAAGTAAAAAGTCTCTTAAGGTTCACAAAAGCCTCTTGGGCTAGGTGATTCCAGGAGAAACGGGTATTCTGCTTGGTCAGTTGTGTGATTGGTGCGATTATAGCAGAGAACCCCTTGATGAACTTTCTGTAAAAGTTTGCGAACCCGATGAATAGCTGAACCCCTTTTTTGTCCAGGGGTACCGGCCAGTCCAGAACGGCAGAAACCTTTTGTGGGTCCATCTTGATGCCAGTCGATGAGATAGTCAAGCCCAGGAATTGGATGCTCTGTTTCTCGAATTCGCATTTTTCTGCCTTTGCATACAGCCTGTGTAAGCGGAGACGACCCAATACTTGACAAACATGTTTCCGATGGAGATCTAGGGATTCCGAAAAGATCAAAATATCGTCTAGATATGCGATCACAAACAGGTCTAAAAAGTCTCTAAGCACATCATTAATTAGGTGTTGAAAGGTTGCAGGGGCATTACAGAGTCCAAAAGGCATGACTAAATATTCATAATGCCCGAATCGGGTCCGAAAAGCTGTTTTCCACTCATGCCCAGCCCGAATGCGGATCAGATTGTAGGCCCCTCTTAGATCAAGCTTAGAAAAAATGACAGCAGTCCTTAATTTCTGGAATAGTTCGGGTATCAAGGGTAGGGGATACCGATTTTTAACCGTGATCTTATTCAATTCCCGGTAGTCAATACACGGGCGGAGAGATTTGTCCTTCTTGGTAACAAAGAATATTCCCGCTCCTGCTGGAGAAGTAGAATGACGAATAAATCCTTTGGCTAAGTTTTCATCAATGTATGCTTTCAACACTTCTTGTTCCTTTTCGGATAGGGGAAAGATGCGTCCAAAGGGAATTTCGGATCCTGGCAGCAACTCGATGGGGCAATCGTAGGGACGATGAGGTGGAAGAGAATCTGCCCCCTTTTTGCTGAAGACATCCATGTAGTCATGATAGTGCTTGGGAATGGCTTGACGATTTGTCTGGTCGGAGTCCACACAAAGCAGGGTAGCTTGGGGATCCGAGTCTTTCGCCAGACAGTGTTCCTGACAGTAGGATGACAGAAATTTTATTTCTCCAGATGCCCAATGGATGTGTGGATTGTGGGCCTGAAGCCAGGGAATGCCCAGGATAATGGGAAACATAGGGGAGGAGATGGCGTCAAGGGTCAGCAGTTCTTTGTGTTGAAAAGAAGTCGTAGCGGGTAATGGCAGGGTTTCTTGTGTCACTTGTCCGGATCTGATACGGGAGCCATCAGCAAGGAAGACAGAGAGTCCATGGGCTTTAGTCTGTAAAGGGATGTTGTGCAGGTTGGCAAAACTTAAGTCTATAAAGCAGCTGCATGCCCCGGAGTCAATAATTGCGTTGACTTGGAGTGTCTTTTCTTGAAGCTGTAATGAGAGAGGAATGGCAAGATGGGTAGAATTTGTGGATAAAGCAGAGAGACTGGTAGGTATAGGAGATGAACACTTACTCATTCTGATTGGGCAATTATGGACATAATGCCCGGTTCCTCCACAGTAGAGACACAGATTCAATTGTCGACGTCGGGCACGTTCTTCGGGGGTCAGGGCAGGTCGCATCAGACCTAGCTGCATTGGTTCGGAGGTATCTAATGTGGTATTGACTGGAGGTGGACTTGGCACAGGTAAGTAGCGGGATGCAGGAATCGGGGCACGTGGTGTCATCCAGGTCGGGCGGTTAGGTTGAACTGCTCGTTCAGATCGGCGTTCTCGGAGGCGACGATCGATCTGAATGGTTAGGGTGATCAAGGCCTCCAAGGTGTTTGGAATACCAACTCGAGCCAGTTCATCTTTTAGATTTTCAGACAGTCCAATGCGGAATTGATGACGCAGAGCCGCATCGTTCCACTGGGTATCCGCGCTCCAACGTCTAAATTCAGCAACATAGTCCTCCGCAGGTTTGCGGCCTTGTTGGAGCGCGAGCAGAGCAGATTCAGCTGTGGCAGTCAGTTGAGGATCCTCATACAATTGTGCCATGGCTTCGAAGAAGGCAGATAAGGATTGGGTTGGAGCCGAGTCCCCTTCAAGTAAACGGTGTGCCCAGGTCTGTGGTTCCCCTTGGAGGAGGGAAATGACAAATCCAACTTTAGTGGCTTCCAATGAAAAGGTTCTGGGCTGTAAGGCAAAAAAGAGCTGGCAGGCATTGCGAAAACCTCGAAACTTAGACCGGTCTCCGGAGAACCTTTCAGGAGTGGGGACTCGTGGTTCAGGAGGGAGCATTACCACTGAAGGCCCTGGAACAGTCTGTGTTGGGGCGGCCGGTGAAGAGGAGGTTGAAGGATTAACCCCTGCAAGGTTCTGGACTTGTCCCTACAGTCTGTTATAATTGTCCTGAAGAGCTTGCACTGCTTGGGTGAGGGCTGCCAGGTGTGTGCCTATCTCCTTCAATGGAGAGGTATCTCCTGCAGGCTCAGACATGGCTGCTTCGTACTGTTAGGTACCTGGTAGGAGAGCCTGACTTTGTAGGAGAAGACCTCTCATACAACGCTGGTTCAGGAGCCACTGGAGTGGGGACAGTGGTCTCCTGAGCGCAGTGGGGTAGGAGTGCCTGTTGAGCTGAGTCTCTGATGCTGAAGAGGTGAGAGATCCCGCAGGGATGGCTGGACTGCAGATCAGGTGAGACTGGAAGCAGCAGACTGGAACACTTGAATGTGCAGAGGTCTCTGGAGCTGAAGCTGAAGGTGCAACAGCAAGGACAACAGGAACAAGCAGGGTCAGACGATCCGGGTCAGCGAGGGTATGAGGCAGGCAAGGTACAGCAGGCAGAGGCAGAGTCGGTAGGCAGGCAGAGTTTGGCAACGGTATCAGGCAGGTAGCATAAGAATAGTCAGACCGGCCGGGTCGGATTGGAGCAGGACGGATGGTCAAACAAGCCGGGTCAGATAGGTAGCAAACAATCAGATAACAAATACTAGAATCACGAAGCTGAGACGAAGCAGCAATGTGTCAAAGCACAGGGGGGCTTTTAAGTGTACTTTGGCGCCAAACTGGCGCTATCGCGAACGCGCGCACGCCCGCCCGCGCCCACGTGCACACGCGCGCGCGCCCAAGCGCCGCGCCGATGCCCGGGAACAACAGGTATTTGCTGAGCAGCGCGCAACGGCGCGCGCCGGCGCATAGGCGTACGCCGACGCCCCGGTTCGGTGCCAATGGTGCCCTGACAATTGCATTCATATTTTTGCCACCCAAATGCATTATTTTACATTTTTCTACATTGAACCTTATCTGCCATGTAGTTGCCCACCCCATTAATTTGTTCAGATCTTTTTGCAAGGTTTCCACATCCTGCGGAGAAGTTATTGCCCTGCTTAGCTTAGTGTCGTCTGCAAATACAGAGATTGAACAGTTTATCCCATCCTCCAGGTTATTTATGAACAAATTAAATAGGATTGGTCCCAGCACAGAACCCTGGGGAACCCCACTACCTACCCCTGACCATTCTGAGTACTCCCCATTTATCACCACCCTCTGAACACACCCTTGTAGCCAGTTTTCAATCCATGTACTCACCCTATGGTCCATGCCAACGCACCTTATTTTGTACAGTAAACATTTATGGGGAACTGTGTCAAATGCTTTTGCAAAATCCAGATACACCATGTCTACGGGCCTTCTTTTATCTAGATGGCAACTCACCTCCTCATAGAAGGTTAGTATATTGGTTTGGCAAGAACGATTCTTCATGAATCCATGCTGATTACTGCTAATGATACAGTTCTCATTACTAAAATCTTGTATATAGTCCCTTATCATCCCCTCCAAGAGTTTACATACTATTGATGTTAGGCTAACTGGTCTGTAATTCCCAGGGATGTATTTTGGGCCCTTTTTACATATTGGTGCTACATTGGCTTTTCTCCAATCAGCTGGTACCATTCCAGTCAGACTGTCTGTAAAAATTAGGAACAACGGTCTGGCAATCACTTGACTAAGTTCCCTAAGTACCCTCGGATGCAAGCCATCTGGTCCCGGTGATTTATTAATGTTAAGTTTCTCAAGTCTAATTTTAATTCTGTCCTCTGTTAACCATGGAGGTGCTTCCTGTGTTGTGTCATAAGGATAAACACTGCAGTTTTGGTTACTGAAGCCCCCCGATTCACTCGTGAAGACTGAGGAGAAGAATAAATTCAATACCTTCACCATCTCCCCATCCTTTGTAACCAGATGTTGTTCCTCATTCTTTATGGGGCCAATATGGTCTGTCCTCCCTTTTTTACTGTTTACATACTTAAAGAATTTCTTGGGATTTTTTTTGCTCTCCTCTGCTATGTGTCTTTCATGTTCTATCTTAGCCATCCTAATTGCACCCTTACATTTCTTGTTGCATTGTTTATAAAGTTTGAATGCTGATGATGATCCCTCAAACTTGTATTTTTTGAAGGCCTTCTCCTTTGTTTTTTTATGCATTTTTACATTGGAGTTAAGGCATACAGGACTTTTGTTTGCTCTTTTAAATTTATTACCCAATGGGATACATTGGCTAATGCCCTTATTTAATATACTCTTAAAGCAAACCCATCTCTCCTCCGTATTCTTTGTTCCTAATATTTCATAGCAATCTATGCCTTTTAGCAAGGTTTGTAGTTTAGGGAAGTTGGCTCTTTTGAAATTCAGTGTCTTTGTATTCCCTTTAGGTTTCCCATTTGTGTGATTTATACTGAAACTAATTGACCTGTGATCGTTGTTACCTAAATTGCCCCGTATTTCCACATCTGTGATCAGGTCTGTATTGTTGGTAATCAGTAGATCCAGTAATGTTTTATTTCTAGTTGGTGCATCTACCATCTGACCCATAAAATTGTCCTGCAAGACATTAAGGAACTGTCGAGCCTTAAATGAATGCGCGGTTCCCTCCGCCCAGTCTATGTCTGGATAATTAAAAACCCCTTATTATGATAACACTTCCTATCCTTGCTGCTAATCCAAATTGTGATAGGAGATCTGTCTCCACTTCCTCCCTCAGGTTAGGGGACCTATAGCAGCATACTTCCAGGATTATTTTCCCCTTAGCTTCATCCCTTTGGAGCTCTACCCATAAGGATTCCACCTCCTCCCTAGCTCCCTCAGTGATGTCATCTCTCACATTCACTTGTACATTATTCTTGATATATAGGCATACCTCTATCCTTGCGGTAAAGGGTATACCCTAGAATGTTTGCCAGCCAATCATGAGAGCTGTTGAACAAGGTCTCTGAAATTCCCACAAAAGCCAAATGCTCCTCGTACAACAGTATCTCTAGTTCACCCATCTTGTCCGCCTGGCATTGGTGAACATTCCACATAGTTTAGACCGGTCGCATATAGTCTTCGTATTGGGAGTTTCGAGATTGCGACTAAGACTTGCTACTACACTTACCTTGTGTTTTTGTGCTTTGGTCAACCTACCACTAATGCCCCCAATACTACCCTCTGGAATATCTTCCACGCTATCTCTACCTCTGGATCCTCCCCCCCATCGCCTAGTTTAAAAACCCCTCTAACTTTTTGGCCATCTTCATTCCCAGCAGATCTGCACCCTCCTCATTTAGGTGCAGTCCGTCCCTTCTATAGTACCAGTTATCGACTGAGAAGTCAGCCCAGTCCTCCAGGAACCCAAACCCCTCCTTACTACACCAGCTCTTCAGCCACTTGTTTACTTCCCTAATCTCCCTCTGCCTTTCTGGTGTGGCTCGATGTACCAGTAGTATTCCTGAGAATACTAACTTGGAGGTCCTTTTCCTCAATTTAGCTCCTAAGTCCCTAAAATCGTTCTTTAGGACACTCCATCTGCCTCTGACTTTGTCATTGGTGCCAACGTGCACCATGACAGCTGGGTCTTCCCCAGCCCCTCCCAGTAATCTGTCCACAAGATCCGTGATGTGCCGAACCCGAGTGCTCCATAGACAACATACTGTTCGGCACTTCAGGTCTTGGTTACAGATTTTCCTCTCTGTCCTTCTAAGAATTGAGTCCCCTACCACCAGAATCTGTCTTTCCTTTCCCTTCGCTGCCCCCCCACTCTCACTGGAGGAGTTCTTCCCCTGGCAGCTAGGAGTCCCTCATCTCCAGCAGTGCTGGTCCCTGACTGGTTTCACCAATGTCACTCAATGGAGCGTACTTATTGTGATGCTCCAGTCCTGGATCGGCCTCCCTGGCACTTTCCCATCTACCCTTCCTGACTGTCACCTATCTACTCTTTGCTAGTGCCTGCACCTCTTTGTCTCCACCCACCTCTGTGCTGGCCCCTGCCGGCACCTGCCGTGTACGTTCCTGGGTCTCCTTTAGTATACCTACCCATACCTCCCAGCTCCTGAGCTCCTCCACCTGAGTCGCAACCCCCCACAGATGGGGGGGGCTCCCCCACACGCAGTCTAGCACTCCATCCTTCAGTTCTCCCAGACAACAACTCCTCCCCCAGCAGGCTGACCCTGGGTATATGTAGGAGGCCTGCCCCGTGCCAATCCTAGTTGGGGATTGGTCAGGGCTCCTCACATGTACTCCATGCCACTCCAACTCTCAGCCCTGCCCCTCTTCCAGAACATTCTCACTGAAAGCGGGGAGGCACTCAAAAGCTGAAGTACATCTCAGTCACACCCACTGCTACACTAATAACTCCCTGCCCACGGATCAAAAACAAACAGGCCTAGCTCACAGCATTAGGCCTGCTTAAATTTACCTGCACTGACAGAACCTACAACACTACACCGCTAGCACCTACCTATGGTAGAGGGTGCTACAGTACTGTGACATGGAGTGATTAGAATCAGTGGTAGATGCGTTTTTTTAGTGAAGTCCATGCCAGTTTTAAGGGCCTGGTAGCCCACTTTTATGAAAACAGATTAATCTAAAGTCCATAAACTTTCACAGCACACAGTATAAACAGGCAAAGAAATATCAAGCCACCTGGCTCTTTCTTCAGCAGTACTTCTGCTCTTAGTAATGTGTCACTCAGACCAACGTCTCTTCAATGCACATGTCTTCAAGCCTGTCAATGAGCACAGCTCCTCATTAAGGCACACGGCTCCTCTTTAATGCGCCCAGTGAAACTGGCTCACACCTGTCTCCTAAGGTGAAGCCCTGTCTCCAAAATGGGAGCACACCTCCATCCTGGCTGGAGCCCTGAAATGTTCTCAGTCCTTCACACACACCCTTCTGGTCTTCAACAAAACCTGGACACTGGGTTGGAGATTTCTTCTCTCCCAAGGCACTTTGAAATCCCCGAATGTTCAGGAATACCAAAGAAAAACTGTAAAAATCATTTTCTCAGCTCAAAATCCATACTCCGGAGTCCCGCACTCTGCACATGTGCGAACCCTGTGTTATTTTTCATCCATTTTCCCAGTGGCAGGACATGTTTATTAATAATCTACGAGTCAGTCTTTATGAGCAAGCCCTTTTGAGCAGAACATACCAGTGGGGGGCCACTCTGTAATAAAAGGTTCCAGTGGGGTGTTGTCTCTTCTCCTGATTTATGTACTTGATTTTCACCCTCTTGCCTCTTTGTGTGAGTGAAAGGTGAGTATCCTAAAACCTGTGGATCCTATTGGCAATGCTTTCATATCCTTAAAGTGATACTAAAATCTCTTTTTTTTTTCTTTAAAAATAACAAACATGCAATACTTACTTGCCCTGTGTTTTGCACAGAGCAGCTTGGATCCTCCTCTTCATGGGTCCCCCGTCGGCGCTCCTGGCCCCTCCCTCCTGTCGAGTGCCCCCACAAGGGGGCAGACACGATTTAGCCCTGCCCCTCTCTCTCCTCATTGGCTGACTGGCTTTGATTGATAGCAGCAGGAGCCAATGGCATCACACTTCTGTCTCAGCCAATGAGGAGGGAGAGTCCCAGGCAGCCAAAACACTCCTGCAACATCGCTGGTTCGAGATGGGGCTCAGGTAAGTATTAGGGGGGCTGAGGGAGGCTACAGCATGCAGAAGGCTTTTTATCTTAATTAGGGATGGGCAGAACGCCCCCCCGGTTCAGTTTTTTTGCTCCCCCTGAGCCATGCTAGGCCACATGACCTTAACTTGGAGGGATGCCATGCCAGGTAGGACCCCCTGGCAAAGCACCTTATCCTCATGTTGATGAAGATAAGGGTCTGTTCCCTAGGAACATTGCCAATGGTTTTGGGGGTCTGTGGGAGGAGCTCATCAGAATTTGGAAGCCCCTGTTAAAAATATGGGCGCCTACACAAACCGCCTCCCCTCATGTTAATGAGTAGGAGGTGCATATTAACTGTGTAACCCATAAATAAAGACACTCAAATAAAAACTAAAAATACCCAAAAAAGAGTCCCTCCTTGTAAATCCATCATCAATCAGGATGCCCTACGCCTGTCGGCCTGTCAGAATTAAAAACTGGGTTGACCTGATGTACATGACTAATCCCAATGGTACTGCTCGCTGAATGATAGCTCCCTGAGCTGTCATCAGCTATATAAGGGAAGGGAAGGGGAAAGTAGTGACATCATTGACCAAATATGGCCAGTGATCTTTGCTGTTATCCCTGTCCCTTTGCTAATGTAACTGTAGATTCCTACCCATGTTAGTAATGTGCCAGATATGGCTGCTAGGGATGCAGCTGGCACCAGCACTTGCTGCTTCTTTAGGAACCACTGACAATAGGAAGCTGTTATTTATAGAAGTGGTAGAAATACCACTTCTATAGATGATGCTGAGCTCCCAGCGCACAGGGGACCAAACGTTTGGCCATTCTTCCAAATACCCTAACAGCCTAGGTTTAAGGCAAACCATTGGCTCATCCCTACTCCTCACATAGCCAATGTAGGAAGGAGATGAGGGAAAGAACTCCTCACATAGACCAATAGTTAAGGGCATGAAGGGGAAGAACTTTTCACATGAAGGACCTGGAGGAGAAAACTCTTCACATATTCACTCAGGGAAAGAGGTGGGAGGAAGAACACATCACATAGCTAGGGGCTATGTATGTATGGGGTTGGCCATCACTGATCTAACCTTAGTAGATTGTACCATTAAATTGGTTTGTGTTGTCAGTACTCTTGCAGCCGATCACAGTTGTTGGGCTCACACCTTTTTAAATCTCAATTTATAGCATTTCTGAGGTCCCAGTTCTGCTCAGTTCCTGTATTGGTCTAAACCCCTATTGTTACTTCTGTCCTTCAGGTTCTGGGGGAACACTCAGCCCGATGATTGGAAGGGTCATGGTCTCGGAGGAGGGGAAGACTGTGCTACGTTAAGCGATGGATATGACTGGAATGATCTTCACTGTTCTTCAAAAATAAAGTACATCTGTGAGAAGAAGATGACCTTTTGATATGAACTGAAGGACACCAGAGGACACCTGATATCTCTATCTACTGTACCTTTTCTGCTCCTCCATTATACTACAGCCATATAGAATCTACTACTGTATAAAATAATGCTGCAGGATATGCTGGGACTTGTTGTTCTTCTAGAATTGGAGGATCTCAGAGAGTCCAATCTGCAGTTTTCAAGTTGAACTCCAACCTTTTCTTTAGTCTTGCACAGTTGTATAATGTCATGTATTTCACCACATGCTGGGAGCTTCTCACAATTTGCATTAGAAGCTACAAAGAGTCAGATAGAGCCCCACCTAATTTCTTGGCTGGAGGAGGCCCAGTGTCACCTCGGTCTCTCCCCCCCAGCCTGACTGTCCCTGACCCACCACAAGTCATTTGTTGAATTTCAGTTCTTTCAAACATGGAGGCTCAGCATCACATGTGGGTGTTATCTAGGGTGATCTGCATGCAAACGAGTGAGACACCCTCCTTCTTGAGACATACCATTTCACATGTTATCAACATGGGGGGGGGTTTCCAGAGGGGACAAGGCCTTTAACCACTTCGATACCGGGCACTTTCACCCCCTTCCTGCTCAGGCCAATTTTCAGCTTTCAGCGCTGTCACATTTTGAATGACAATTGCACGGTCATGCAACACTGTACCCATATGAACTTTTTATCATTTTTTTCACATACATAAAGCTTTCTTTTGGGGGTATTTTGTCCCCATTAAGTTTTCTTCTTTTTGCCAAATAAGTAAAAAAAGATGGAAAATTTTGGAAAATAATGTGTTTTTCTTCATTCCTGTTATAAAACTTTGCAAATAAATAATCGTTCTTCATAAATTTAGGCCAAAATGTATTCTGCTCCATTTCTTTGGTGAAAATAACCCAAATCAGTGTATATTATTTAGTCTATAGGATAGTTATAGAGTCCACAAACTATGGCATATATATCTGAAAATTGATCAGTCCTGATGTACTGACGGCCTATCTCATTTCTTGAGGCCCCAAAACATCAGGACAGTACAAATACCCCCCAAATGACCCCTTTTTGAAAAGTAGATTGTCCAAGGTATTTAGTAAAAAGGCATGGCAAGTTTTTTTTAAGTTATAATTTATAACAATTTTTTGGAAAATGAAGAAATAAAAAAAAAATATTCATTTTTTTTTTTTTTACATACTGTCACCAGTATAATAGTACATATTATAACAAGAGTGGGGTGATCGGGGACACTGACTGGTGAAAGTATGTAAAAAAATATACTTAATTTCTTTTTCATTACATTTTTTTTCTTTTTTTTTAAGATTATATTTTTTTTTTTTTGCATACTGTCACCAGAACAACCCAGTGTTACCATAGTAACACTACACTACTCTGGGAGGTGATCAGGATTTTTGTTCTTTAAACACTGTGATTGCTGTTATAACACTGTTATAAACAAACATTTTTTTCTGAATGAAATCTATTTATTTAGTGTTTACTATTGTGAACCGCAGTAAATGTAGGCAGGTACAGCAGTCTATTTTCTCCTCTGCAGGTGGCGCTCGTCCGCAGTGGCATTGCAGCTAGAGAGGAAGTCAAGAGGGACATGGTTCCTCTATGGTTTCCTGGGTCACTGGGGAAGCTATCCGATTGGATGCTGCTGCCCCATGTGACTCCAGCAGCCATCAGGGGTCAGGCAGAGCCTATTTTAGGCCTTGGCTCCCAGGTTTGGCGTGCATTTGAGAGTGGATAGCATTGGGACAGGTTAGGGACAGAACTAGCGGCAGGGAAAAGTTCCTGGATGGGCTGTCTTCCCACCGGGTCTATTGTGAACTGTCTCTGCATTGTCTCAATACAAATTCTTTTAATTGCACTTAAGACTGTGTGTTATTACCGAGGCACCATGCTGCACCCCATCTACATACAGATAAAGATAACAAATGTAGTGATATTGGAAAATGTAATAAGAATACTTAGTTATAGATGGTTTTTCACCACTGAGTCCCTCGTCTTTACGGCATGGCATGATGATCAAACTAGACGCATGCTCGCCCTAGTACGAGGCTCACTGGGCTTTATTTACTAAAACTGATGTGTAAAATCTGATGTATCTCTGCTTCCAGGTTTTATTGTCAAAGCTTAATTGAACAAGCTGAAGTTAGAAGCTGATTGGCTACCATGCACAGCTGCACCAGATTTAAAGAGGAGTTTATGTAATGCCTTTCTAGACTCTGGTAGGTTACAGTCTTGTGGAAAACATAGTTTTGAGGCTTCTCTTGGTCAAGAGAGGAGTGGTAGAGAAGGGGGCCACCTCAGTGATGCATTTCAATTTTTTTTTAGTCCTCAACACCTGGGCTTTTAGCTTCCACATCCCATCAGCAGGGTCTGCATCATAGGGTGGGAGATTATCTAGGGGCGAAAACAGACATGGAGAGCTTTCCAGTTCATGATCCACTGGATTACTGGGTAATGAGAATAGACCACTGGCCAGAACATGCCCAGTATGCAATTGAGCTGCTGAGCTGCCCTGCATCCAGCGTGCTTTCTAAACAGGCATCCAGTGCTGCTGGAGGTTTTGTGACAGGTAAGAGAGGGCGTCTGTCCACAGACTCTGTGGTCCGGCTGACATTTATCAAAATGAATCAATCCTGGATTAGCAGCAGCTATTAAACCCCTGATGCCGATGTCACTGATTAAGCGCTTTCTGGATCTGGAATCGCTGAAAGACTAACTAGGCTGCCTAGCTTTGTGGGTGTTGATGTCATCTGAAAGACATTTTTTGGTGTAGGTTTTATGGTCACAATTAACACCCAAGGACCAATTTTTCCACACCTGTTTGACAGGTGCACGTCATTTAAACTTTTGACAGCAAGGCCAATTATTGCTTTCATCAAGAGTACCTCTATAGGGTTACTGTGTGAAGGCACCACCAACACACCCATTTTTCCCTACCCGTTACTTTATCCAAAGTCAGTGAAAGAGACACCAGACTTTATCCCAAAAATCTCTAATCTTGTTCTGAGTGCGCTACATTGTGGCCTCATCATACAGACTGGCTCCCCAAGCCATTGTTTATAAAGTAAAGAAAGCTGGTGGAGAAAATTTCATTTTTTTGGCTTTATAAATGTCATTATTGCTGCAGCAGGTTCTATATACCGTACAGATGTGCCACTTTACAGGCAGACTAAGGGGACTCCCCAGACACTATATTTAAAGGAATTTTTCATTTTTATTGATATTTCTCATTTTTGTGGTTTCACTTTAAGCCATAGTAAATCACTGCTCATTTTAAAATGATGTTTTTTGCAAACTTTGTGTCATTGATGCATGTCCCCCAGGGCAGTACCTGGACCCTCATAACCATTGTATGCCCAATAAGCCTTCAAAATAGGCACTTTTGATTTTTCCAGTTCGGGTCCCATAGACTTCAATGGGGTTCATTATTTTGTTCTGAACTCTTTCAGAGTTTGAAAGTTCTGCCGCAAACTGAACCGGGGATTGTTCAGCCCATGTCTATACTGTGTTAAACTTGCAATAACACACTGAAATATACTGCGGTAAACATGCAGCAACACACTGCAATATACTTCAGTAAACGTGCACTAATGCACGGAAATATACTGCGGTAAACATGCAGCAATGCACTGCAATATACTGCGGTAAACGTGCACTAATGCACTGAAATATACAGTGGTAAACCTACAGCAATGCACTGCAATATACTGCAGTATTCGTGCATTAATGCACTGAAATATACTGTGGTAAACCTGCAGCAAGGCACTGCAATATACTGTGGTAAACGTGCATTAGCGCACTGAAATATACTGCAGGAAACCTGTGCTGACAAAATAAACTGACACTGAAGTACAAATGAATGGTCGCACTACACTCACACTGAACTATCCCTAGATTCACACTAAACTGATACTTTACACTGACAATAGAATCAGATTAGCCCACTCTAGCCCACTAACTGTCTAGTTGCACTGAACAGAGTCCTGTTCTATCTCTCTCCACACCGATATCATACTACAAATGGCCGCTATGGAAACAATACTTTTATAGTGTGGGGTGGGGCTAAAAGCAATGAGCCATGATTAGATAGAGTCATCATGACAGTGTCCAATCATGGCTCTGATAGTGCAAAGCTTTCATGGCTGCAACCAATCAGGGCTTCCAATGCACTGTGCAGTGGTGCAGTGCGTGGTGGTCATTCAGGGGGCTGAAACAAACTGTAGAACGCCCTGATAATTTGGGTGTTCATTGAACGGGTGAATAGCCAGTGTTCAGCCCAAACTCATTCTCGGGCCAAACCATTCACACAACTCTATGCACCCATAGATTGTCCTAGTCTACAGACTATATATTGCCCAGTAATGTAACTGAAACATACAAAGTTGTGTTGAGAACAGAGCCGGGGGTTTTGACTGGGAGATCTCATCGATGGAGAAATGAAGACATAAAAGAAGCCAGCCAGGCTACACCTGTAATAAAGTCCAATATTGGGGGAAATGACCCATTAATGAAATCCTTTAGGGCCGGCAACATGCTGATTTTTGTTACTTGGTGAAATGTTACTTCCTGTCTGCTATGTTTTTTCACGCTCTGGTCTGTGGTTGGAGATCCGGAGATGATCAGTATGAGGAAATCTCTCATATCAGACAACATTTTCGGTTCTCATATAGTGAACAGCACAGAGCACACTTATCAACGGAGAGCAATGAAGAGGAACAATGAGATTGAAATGATGTCAGGTAATCTACATATAATAATCATTGGACTGGGACCAGTACCGGGATCACATGATACGTCACCTGAAACTGGGAGGAAGTTGGGAGGTTTGGTTTCAGTTTAATTCTTAGTTTTATCTGGTAAAGGCAGGGCTTTTTTTTAGCCGGAACTCACCGAAACTGCGTTCCCGGAACCTCTGGCAGCCCTCTCCTCTCCTGGGAGTGACATGTATGCTGTCCTCACGATCATCAGATTCATGTCTCCCGTCCCTGCAGCAGCCTGTCTCACTCACACACTGAAGAACGAAACTGTCTTCTCCCCCTCCTCCTTCTCATTCAGCTCTGTATATACAAGAGGAGGGGGAGCAGGAACACGCGCTGACTTCACTTCTGTACAAACTTTTCTATGCTTTATAGATAGACAGGGAGGAGGGGGGGAGAGTGGCTGGGATTGGGAAGGAGGAAACGAAAACGATGTACACTTGGTGGAGTGATTGGGGGGGTTAGGACATGTGCTTTGGTATGAGAAAGGACATATGCCAGAAATCAGTGTGGGATTAATTTGAAAGCTGACAGCCCCTTCCAGCACTAGCTCCTCTCTCCCCCCAGAACATTTCCAACACCCCCTTTCCAGCACCAGCCCCCCCTTCCAGCACTAGCCCCCCTTCCAGCACTAGCCACCTCTCCCCCCCTTCCAGCACTAGCTCTCTCCCCCCTTCCAGCACTAGCCCTCTCCCCCCTTTCAGCACTAGCCCCCCTTTCCAGCACTAGCCCTCCCCCCCTTCCAGCACTAGCCCTCTCCCCCCTTCCAGCACTAGCCCTCTTCCCCCCCTTCCAGCACTAGCCCTCCCCCCCTTCCAGCACTAGCCCTCTTCCCATCCCAGCACTAGCCCCCCCCCTTCCAGCACTAGCCCTCTCCCCCCCTTCCAGCACTAGCCCCCCCGTCCAGCACTAGCCCCCTTCTTCCCCCCTTCCAGCACTAGCCCCCTCCCCCCTCCCAGCACTAGCCCTCTCCCCCCCTTCCAGCACTAGACCCCCTTTCCAGCACTAGCCCTCTTTCCCCCCTTCCAGCACTATCCCTCTCCCCCCCCCTTTCCAGCACTAGCCCTCTCCCCCCCCTTTCAGCACTAGCCCTCTCCCCCCCCCAGCACTAGGCCTCTCTCCCCTCCCTACTAGTGCTGGAGGGGATTTGTGATAAGGAGAGCTGGGGGGGATTTTGGGGAATTTTCCTTATGTGATACATTTGGAGCCGCTGTAAATCTCTCCTCTAAGGAAGGTGTGGCTGGGGGCGGGGTTTGGGCATGGTTGGGGCAGAGAGTTGGACAGAGAGGGTGAGTTCCTGCACCTTTTCTCTGAGAAAAAAAGCCCTGGGTAAAGGTGACATTTAATTTGCTTATATTTTGCCTTTTTTCTTCTCATTACATTCCTTATTTTAGATTCAGTGATATCATCACTGGATATCTGTGCTTCTCTATGCAATGCTGGAAGGTCATGGCTGGTGAGAGGGGATGGCGGGGTGCTGTACATAGCTATTAATTTATTAAAATGTATTTACAATGTTGGCACTTTTATTGCACATTATTATTTATGCACAGGACATTTGATTTTTTTTTAACTACCGTATTTATCGACGTATAACATGCACTTTTTTCCCCTAAAATCGGGAAAATCGCGGTGCGTGTTATACGCCGATCCCCTGCGATCCTAAGTTGTCAGATCTAAAAAATCGCCGACCGCGATTTGAAAATGGCGCCGCAGGCGCCGAAATACACAGTGCCAGTCCTCGGCTATTCTCGGCCACTTTCGGCTTCACTCGAGCGCCGCCCAAACCTAGCCGAGTGTACTCGGCTAGGTTCGGATAGCTCTGCTCACAATCACGCCCATCCCGAGTGGAGCCGAAAGTGAACGAGAGCCGCCAAGAAGAGCCGAGGACCGGCTCTGTGTATTTCGGTGCCGGCGGCGCCATTTTCAAATCGCGGGCGGCGATTTTGAAGCTCAGCGAGCTGCAAGGCTGTACTGGGGCAAGGCTGCACTGGGGCAAGGCTGGACTGGGGCAAGGCTGCACTGGGGCAAGGCTGCACTGGACACTGGGGAAGGCTGCACTGACAAGGCTGCACTGACAAGGCTGCACTGACAAGGCTGCACTGACATGGCTGCACTGACATGGCTGCACTGGCAAGGCTGCACTGAGAAGGCTGCAATGATGGGCATTTAAATGTAAGTTTTTTTCCCTTCAACTTCCCTCCTAAAAGTTTTTTTTTCCTTAAAATTCCCTCCTAAATTGAGGTGCGTGTTATACGCCGGTGCGTGTTATATGCCGATAAATACGGTATTTCCCACCCAAGTCAATTGTGGCATTTCTCTCCTATATGTAAAAATGTATTGTTTTTTTTTTTGCTAGAAAATTACTGAGAACTCCCAAACATTATATATATTAGCCTTCAAAATGGGCACTTTTGATTTTTCCAGTTCGGGTCCCATAGACTTCACTGGGGTTCAGTATCCTGTGCCGAACTTTTTCGATGTTCAAAAGTTCTACCACAAAGCGAACCGAGGGTCGTTTAGCCCATGTCTATACTGTGATAAACATGCAATAAGGCACTAAAATATACTATTGTAAACGTGCAATATATATATATATATGTACAGTATACAGTATACAGTATGTACAGTATCTCACAAAAGTGAGTACACCCCTCACATTTTTGTAAATATTTTATTCTATCTTTTCATGTGACAACACTGAAGAAATGACACTTTGCTACAATGTAAAGTAGTGAGTGTACAGCTTGTATAACAGTGTAAATTTGCTGTCCCCTCAAAATAACTCACAGAGCCATTAATGTCTAAACCACTGGCAACAAAAGTGAGTACACCCCTAAGTGAAAATGTCCAAATTGGGCCTAGTTAGCCATTTTTCCTCCCCGGTGTCATGTGACTCATTAGTGTTACAAGGTCTGAATTGTGAATGGGGAGCAGGTGTGTTAAATTTGGTGTTATCGCTCTTCGGAAGAAACCGAAGGAAGATAGAAGATAGTAGAAAGAAGAAGCATTTAAATAAAGGAATTGTCAAAAACTGTCTCTTGTCATTTTTAACATTTTCAACTGTTTTTTGTGAAATGGTATCTGGGGGTTCCCTTGTTAAAGGGGGCTTCCAGATTCCGATAAGCCCCCCCACCCGCAGACCCCCACAACCCCCGGGCAAGGGTTGTGGGGATGAGGTCCTTGTCCCCATCAACATGGGGACAAGGTGGTTTGGGGGGCTACCCCAAAGCACCCTCCCAATGTTGAGGGCATGTGGCCTGGTACGGTTCAGGATGGGGGGTGCTCTCTTGCCCCCCTCTTTTCCTGCGGTCTGTCAGGTTGCGTGCTCGGATAAGGGTCTGATATGGATTTTTGGGGGGACCCACGCCATTTTTTTAAAAATTTTGGTGCGGGGTTCCCCTTAAAATCCATACCAGACCTGAAGGGTCTGGTATAGATTTTGAGGGGGACCCCACGCCATTTTTTTAAAAAAATTTGGCCGGGGTTCCCCTTAATATCCATACCAGACCTGAAGGGCCTGGTATGGAATTTAGGGGGACCCCCCACGTAATTTTTTTTTTTTAAATTTTGGTTCAGGGTTCCTCTGTAGGGAATTCCCATGCCGTTTTTATCAATGAACTTTTATGTATATTGTCGGACCGGCAATTCATTAATAGCCGCAAGTAGTTTTAAATGACTTTTTTGACGTCACCGACCCAGCATGAACTTAAAATATGCATGAGGGGGAGCCCAAGCTGTTTTTTTTTCATTTTTTTTTGTATTGCAGGCAATGGTATTTTATTGCCAGCAATTTAACCACTTCAGCCCCGGACCATTTGGCTGGCCAAAGACCAGAGCACTTTTTGCGATTCGGCACATCGTCGCTTTAACTGACAATTGCACGGTCGTGCGACATGGCTCCCAAACAAAATTGACTTCCTTTTTTCCCCACAAATAGAGCTTTCTTTTGGTGGTATTTGATCACCTCGGCGGTTTTTATGTTTGCGCTATAAACAAAAAAAGCAACAATTTTGAAAAAAACGCATTATTTTTTACTTTTTGCTATAATATCCTCAAAAAATCTATAAAAATCTATATCTAAAACATTTTTTTCCTCAGTTTAGGCCGATACGTATTCATCTACATAATTTTGGTAAAAAAAATCACAATAAGCGTTTATTGATTGGTTTGCGCAAAAGTTATAGCGTCTACAAAATAGGGGATAGTTTTATGGCATTTTTATTAATAATTTTTTTTTACTAGTAATGGCGGCGATCAGTGATTTTTATCGTGACTGCGACATTATGGCGTACACATCGGACACTTTGGTGCTATTTTGGGACCATTCACATTTATACAGCGAACAGTGCGATTAAAAATGCACTGATTACTGTGTAAATGTGACTGACAGTGAAGGGATTAACCACTAGGGGCAGTGAAGAGGTTAAGAGTGTCCTAGGGAGTGATTCTAACTGTGGGGGGGAGGGGCTATGTGTGACACGACAGTGATCACTGCTCCCGATTACAGGGAGCTGTGATCAGTGTCCTGTCACTAGGCAGAACAGGAAAATGCTTGTTTACATTAGCATTTCCCCGCTCCTCCTCTCCGTGAGACGATTGCGGGGTATCCCCGCGGACATCAGGTCCGCAGGACCCGCGGTCGGTACGGCCGCACGCGCACACGCCTGCTATACAGACCTCGTGAGATCACGTACAATAACGTGATTTTGGGCAGTGGAGTTAACCTCGGCGGCTGGTCCGCAAGCGGTTAAATTTAATTTTTTTTCTTTATATGTGTCAGTTTTGCTGCAGCAGGTTCTATACATGGTACAGATGTGCCACTTTACAGGCAGACTAAGGGGACCCCTCAGGTACAATATTTACTTTTAATTGGACTGTATTTACATCACACTGTGTTTGAGCACCTAAATCACATATTGGATGAAACTTTTTTTCACTTGACTTGCATTATTTACATTACTTGAGTGTTGTAGAAATATTTATGATTTAAAGAGACGTAACAACATTATCTTTTTCTTAAATGTTATTTTTGATGAGGAGTAATGCACATCAATTTATTATAGACCAACTCCCTGAGGTGAAATATTCTATTCATGAGTGGGAACACGTTTTTCTGCTATAATATTATACGGAATATTGCAAAGACTTCCCCTTTGCTAATTTGTGGCATTTTTTAAGGTTCCTGCAACGGAAAAACAATAGGCAACACTTTCTGAAGAAGATTATAAAGATAACAACAAGGTGTGTTGAAGATGCAGGTTGCACAGGGAACAGAATTGAGTTTGTCTGCAGCGTGTAATGAAGGAAGCTGAAAATCTGGAGATGGAGCCAGGTAGGTGGTAGATGTGATCATTGACTAATATTGATTGGGGGGGGGGCGGGAATATTGCAAAAATAACATTTAATATCCTTATAGGGTGTGTATTCAATGAACTTCACTTTTGGTCTGTTAAATATCCCCATGAAAGCACCTTGTTAAATGTGTCTATTGATCCTATCAGATACATAGTTGGTTAGTTAAAAAAAAACATTATAAAGAATGGTTCAATCTAATCCCATAACGCAGTCATATATACCCTGGACCAACCTTCTCTGGTGTAATTTTATGTATGTTAATAGTGAACTATATTCTATGCATTTAGGAATGAATCCAACAATTGTTTCTAAAAACAATCTACTGAGCTGTCCTGAGGGATTCTCTTCCACATTCTTCACATCTCTTACAGTGAAGAAGTATTTTTGTATGAGAAGGTTAATTCTCTTCTCCTTCAGGCATAAAGAGTCCCCCTTGTTCTTCATAATGACCTTAAAGTGAATATCTGAAGACCAAGTTCACTATATGGGCCACTTATGTATTCATACATGTAGATCATATCCCCCTTATGTATTTATACATGGAGATCATATCCCCCCTTATGTATTTATACATGGAGATCATATCCCCCCTTATGTATTTATACATGGAGATCATATCCCCCCTTATGTATTTATACATGGAGATCATATCCCCCTTATGTATTTATACATGGAGATCATATCCCCCCTTATGTATTTATACATGGAGATCATATCCCCCCTTATGTATTTATACATGGAGATCATATCCCCCCTTATGTATTTATACATGGAAATCATGTCCCCCCCTTATGTATTTATACATGGAGATTATATCCCCCCTTAATATGTTTTCAGTGTTTGATTCATATGTTGTCTTATGAAGTATTGATAGCGAGTATATTAAAATGTGGTGGACATTCCCTGTCTTCTTTTGATTGGTGGCTGATAGTCTAGCCCTTTGATCCCATGTCTGAAATACCCCACCAGTACTATAAATACTATTAACCCGGCACCCTCTCTAATTAGAGGTGGAGCTAGAGTTTAAATCTCTTATACTTAGTATATAAGAACATATGGGGTGCAGCAGACATTCAGCTCTGAAGAAGAAGGCGCACCCTCAAAACTCATCAGATTTTTAGGACTTGGTGAAATCTTCCCAGTCCATCTGGAGAAGTATACAGGGGGGTTCTGGGGATTTCTTCTTGAGATTTGTGACCAGCTTTTTCTGAATAACCATTTGTGAGTATATTATCTATTGTTACTTTGGAAATAAATTGTGTCTTGGTTAAAGTATGAGGTTGGTGCGCCCTCTTTTGTTCTTTTGCATGTGGTGCCTATGTAGACCCCAGGCTGAGGAGACAGCGATGCCTGGTGGATACCTTAGACTTGGGATGCCTCAAATAGAGATGGTCTTCCCACAGCATTGGTCCCATTCTTGAGGGCAGACGATGTATCATTATTAGCATTGCAAACTTATATGCAGTGGGGTGGATTTACTAAAGGCAAATCCACTGTGCACTACAAGTGCACTTGGAAGTGCAGTCCCTGTAGATCTGAATGGAAGATCTGAAATGAGGGGAAGCTCTGCTGATTTCTATCATCCAATCATGTGCAAGCAAAAATGCTGTTTTTTATTTTCCTCGCATGTCCCCCTCAGATCTACAGCGACTGCACTCACAAGTGGATTTGCCTTATGAAAATAAACCCCAAATTGAAACCACTTGCCTCCCTAGCCTATTCTGCCATTTTTCTCTTTCATGGAAAAATAATCATTGTATAGATAGAAAATGATTTAGAATCCCAAAATATTATATATATATTTTTATGCAGAGGCCCTGAAGAATAAAATGGTGAGTTTTGCAAAATTTTTTTATATCACACGGTATTTGGGCAGTTTTTTTCTAAATGCAATTTTTTGGGGGAAAAAAAGCACTTTAATGAATTTTGGAGCACACAAACACAATGTAATATCAATTGTTTTGGTAAAATATAAAAAGGTGATATTACGCTGAATAAATAGATACCTAACATGTTACTCTTTAAAATTGCGTACGCCTGTGGAACGGTGCCAAATTACCGTACCTAAAAAATCTCCATAGGCGACCCTTTAAATGCCTTTACAGGAGTTACACAGCAAGTCTGGTGGTAGAATTATTGCTCTTGCACAGATGTTCTCCATTATACCTCACATGCGTAGGGTGATCACCATTTACAGTATCTCACAAAAGTGAGTACACCCCTTACATATTTTATTCTATCTTTTCATGTGACAACACTGAACAAATGACACTTTGCTACAATGTAAAGTAGTGAGTGTACAGCTTGTATAACAGTGTAAATTTGCTGTCCCCTCAAAATAACTCAACACACAGCCATTAATGTCTAAACTGCTGGCAACAAAAGTGAGTACACCCCTAAGTGAAAATGTCCAAATTGGGCCCAAAGTGTCAATATTTTGTGTGGCCACCATTATTTTCCAGCACTGCCTTAACCCTCTTGAGCATGGAGGTCACCAGAGCTTCACAGGTTGCCACTGGAGTCCTCTTCCCCTCCTCCATGATGACATCACAGAGCTGGTGGATGTTAGAGACCTTGCCCTCCTCCACCTTCCATTTGAGGATTCCTCACAGATGCGTGTGTGTGTGACCAATATGTGCATCAAGCACAAGGGGATGCTTTCATTTTTTGTTTTAATTCATTAATTATTTCATTTGATTTTTTTTTTTTTTACACTGTCTGTCTGTCATTTTTTTTTATCATTTTTTTTTCATGTCACAAGGAATGTAAACATCCCTTGTGATGGAAATAAGCAGTGACAGGTCCTCTTTACTGAGACATATGGGGTCTATTAGGTCCCTGATGTCTCCTCTGCCCTTTTACAGCATCAGATCAGACCAAGATTGGTCCGATTCGATGTTTGCACAAGCTGGCAATAACTTGTAAACAAAAGGCCAAAACCGGAAGTGACAAAATACTAGTTGCTTCCAGCTTCTAATTCCATAGAGATGATCGGGTAAGATCTGGTCTCCAACTAGCTCTATGGTAGGGAAGCCTATAACACCTCCAGCTAATCTTTTATCACTTCCATCAGCTCATCCCCCGCAGTTACAACCCTTTGTGCCACTTGCCCCACCCTATTAGATTGTAAGCTCTTATAAAATTCTAATAATCTCTGCCTAAAAATTCAATGTAATTCTGTTAAATGTCTAAAATTCTTAAATATAGAGTGTTATGTGGCTTCATATATCATGATACAGTATGTATTATTAGAGTTAAAGCAGAGCTCCACCCATAAAGGGGAAGCTCCACTTGTTTGCACCCCCCCCCCTCCGCTGCCACATTTGGCACCTTTTGGGGGGAAGCGGGTACCTGGTTTTTACAGGTACCTGCTCCCACTTCCGTCTCCTTCCCCCGCAGCAGATCATTCACAACGTGCAGCGCAATTCACGCATGCGCAGTAGGAAACCGGCTGTGACACTGCAAGGCTTCAGTGCCAATTTCCCTTAGTCAAGATGGGGGCGCCAGCACCCGATAGCCAATTGAAAAATTGTCTCGGGTGAGGACACTGGATTCCTGGACAGGTAATTGCCTTGTAGCTGCTGACTTTTTTAATTTTTTGGTGGGGAGCCTGGACCTCCTCTTTAAATAATAAGGTAAAACTCTCATTTACTCCACAAGTCCCCATGAATAAATTCCTGGCTTCAGAATATACAGCTACAGTACCGTTTTTCAGAAAAGCTCCTACTTTTATCATTTAAAGTCATCCTTCATCTCCAGTCAGGGACTTTTCCTAGCCATTTGCCGACCGCCCACAGTGTAAATACGTCATTACTCTGACGTTAAATACTGGTGTTATGGCAGCAGACAGCCACCATAATCCCAGTACCTTTATTTACTGTGGGCAATTCTCTACAAGGGGTGCGCACCCCCTTCCCCCCCCGCCGGTTCCCCGAATTTCCGAGCTTATTGGACCCATCGGTAAAGTGAGGACAAGATGGCCCCCACTCTGCTCTATGCCCTTGCAAGACCGGAGTGACCTCTGACGTCACTTGCGGTTCTCAGGCATAAGCTGCTACAACGCCCAGTATAATTTTTTACTGTGGGCGATTCAGCATCTGATAAAAGTGGTCCAGCGAGCGCATTCACTGTGGGATCACTTTTAGAGGTGCCCCGCCGCCTCCCGCCACTTCCCGATTGTTTTGGAGCTTACTGAAGCTGTCAGTTAACCTGGAAACAATTCCATGTGACCGATGGCTAGGCAGGAAGTCGAGTGAAAGCAAGATGGCCCCCACTCAGCTCTATGCCCTTGCAAGACCGGAGCGACCTCTGACGTCACTTCCGAGTTCTCAGGCATAAGCTGCTATAAACCCAGTATCATTTTCTACTGTGGGCGATTCAGCCTCTGATAAAAGTGTTCCCGTGGGCGCATTTGCCAGGTGATCACTTTTAGAGGCGGTGGGAGAGGTGCCCCTTCTCCTCCTGCCACTTCCCGGTTGTTTCTGAGCTTACCAAAGCCGTTGGTTAACTCAGAAGCGATCCAATGCACCTGATGGCTAGGCAGGAAGACGAGTGAGGGCATTCCGGTTCTCGGGCATAAAGAAATTATTTTTGGGGGGGTTTTTTAAATCAAAATGTCAACTTTTTTTTTTTGCTTTTAAAGGTAAATAAGAGATCTTCTTTCTATTACTAGGGATTACATTCCTTGTAATAGGAATAAATGTGATAAAAATATATATAAATAAAGGGACCGTGTAAAAAAAAAAAATGTAAAATGTAAAAAGCACCCAATCCCTATGCACTCACACACAGAAGCGGACCTATATATAAGTTGTGCCCACATATGTAAAGAGTGTTCAGACCACACATGGTGAGGTATCACTGTGATCGTTGAAGTGAAAAATTATTATTTCACAATATTTTTATCGAATACAGCTAAACTCACAAAACAGTGAACAGACGCCAAGGTCAGTGGCAGAAAGTGGCTTGAGAATGATAACATATATATCACAGATAAATAGGCCTTTTACATTGTATAGCTAATAACTACAAACATAGGCAAAAGGTAACCAGGTGAGGATACCCCGTTACCTTAACGGTCTATAGGAAAATAACGAGCCATGTAATTTTCAATGGTCAAAAGTCTAGAAGCATGCTAAGCAAACAGTACTTCAAGAACCATCATATAAAAAATATTATGCAATACATGAGATTGACCTATGTTCGTATATAAAAAAAAAAGGTCCTGGCGTCCTCTCGAGGACCTCCCAAAAATGTGACCAGAGAGCAATTGACAGACTCACTGGGGTCTGGCGGTAAGTGACCAAAAGTAAGAAATAAGGAAGAATGACTGAAGAAAGAAATGAACAAGAGGGGGAATAAGAGTAGGAAACCAAAGAAAAAGTAATCACGAAGAAGAAAGTAAGCACCATCCCAGGGAATCCAAGGCCAGCATCAGTGGGCTCTGCAGAGTTTCCTATATGTCCAAAAAATGGGAGGGCGGGCTGGTCGCTGGGAACTGGTCCAACCAGGGTTGCCAGGTCTTGCAAGATTTGACCCTAGCGTCCGCAAGTTTCGCCGTAAACTTCTCATTTGTCAACGTACCATGCACCTGTCACTTCACCTCCTCAAATGAGAGGAGAGCCATTTTCCACGTCTTCACAATGGTTTTTTTAGTCACCATAAAGATGTATGTTGCCAAGACTCGTTCTCATTTCGTTAACTCCAAAATAGGCTTAGGAAGTGGCTCTTCCCACATGTCCTTGCGTATATTAGAATGAAAGAGCATATTGACCAAAGCGTACACTCGAATCCACAGCCTTTTAACATTTTGGGGCATGCCCACCATATGTGCTTTATATCACCCTGATCAGAACAGAACCTAGAACACAATGCTGGGTACGTAGGAAGATATTTTGCAATTCTCACTGGGGTGTAATACCATCTAAACATAACTTTGAATGAGTTTTCTAGGGCTATGACATTGCTGGAGGAACGGAAAAGGGCCTCCCACATCTTGGGCCAGTCCTCAGGGGATTGAAGGGCACCGAAATCTGACTCCCATCGTGAGCAGTAAAAGGGGGCTGAAGTGTTAGAGGTACACAGAAGAGAAGAGTAAAGTAATGAGACTAGGCCTTGAGTAGTCGGATGGGTCCTGATAGGCCCTGGTTTCGAATGCAGTTGATGATCAGGAACTATCATAATTTCTAACTAGGGAGTCCAGGAAATGGCGAATTTGGATATAGCGGTATCTCTCTCAGTCAGGAGCCTCATAAGTCTCCTGAAGTTGCTGAAAGGTGTAGACACCTCTAGACGTGAGAAACGAGAGGACCATTATCAGGCCTTTGGGGCACCACCCCTGAAAGCTATGGAGATCGTCCAGCCCTGGAGAAAACCATGGGCAGTTGAAGACATCCAGAAGAGGTAAGTGAGGTGAAAGTAGCCCTGCAGAATATTTAACCGGCTTAGGACGAAATTGAGCTAGTAGTCATAAAAGTGACGATAATGGGACGGGGTCCACATCCACCAGATAAATATATGTCCAAAGAGGAACTGACTCTCCAGCATACAGTTGTATCAAGGGTGCAATCTGCTTTATAGTAGTGCATCAAATTTGGAACTCCCAAACCACCTGCACGTTTCTGTTTGTATAACACTGTCTGATTTAATCTTGGCCTTGTCGATCCCCAGACAAATTTAACCACTTAAGGGCCGAGCCTCTTTCTGAGACTTGGTGTTTAATTACGTTTGGTGGTTAAGTTAAAAACAGTTTTTTTTTGCTAGAAAATTACTTGGAACCCCCAAACAATATATCGTTTTTTTTCTAACACCCTAGAGAATAAAATGGCGGTCATTGCAATCCTTTCTGTGACACCATATTTGCGCAGCGGTCTTACAAGCGCACTTTTTTTGGAAAAAATACACTTTTTTGCATAAAAAAAATAAGACAACAGTAAAGTTAGCCCAATTTTTTTTATATTGTGAAAGATAATGTTACGCCGAGTAAATTGATACCCAGCATGTCACGCTTCAAAATTGCACCAGCTCGTGGAAAGGCGACAAACTTTTACCCTTAAAAATCTCCATAGGCGACGTTTAAAAATTTCTACAGGTTTCATGTTTTGAGTTACAGAGGAGGTCTAGGGCTAGAATTATTGCTCTTGCTCTACCAATCACGGTGATACCTCACATGTGTGGTTTGAACACCGTTTTCATATGCGGGCGCTACTCACGTATGCATTCACTTCTGCACGTGAGCTCGTCAGTACTTAATTATTTTATTTTTTATTTTTTATTTTTACACTGTTCTTTTAAAAAAAAATGTGTCACTTTTATTCCTATTACAAGGAATGTAAACAACATGAGAGGACCTCTTAAATATGAGATCTGGGGTCAAAAAGACCTCACATATTTACACTAAAATGCAGTAAAAAAAAAAAAAGAAAATGTTGTCTTTTGGAAAAAAAAAGTGTCCCTTTAAGAGCTATGGGTGAAAGTGACGTTTTGACGTCACTTCCGCCTTGCAATGGTATGGAGACGGGTGGGGGCCATCTTCCCATCACTCATCTCCATACCTAACAGGAAGAAGGATCCGATTGCCTCTGCCGCTGCCAGCGGCTCCGGTAAGCGCCTAGGGGGCACCAGAGAGCGGCAGGAGGGGGTGGGCCCTCTCCTGCCGCCGATCAAAGTGATCTTGCGGCGAATCCGCCGCTGAGACCACTTTTATCTGAAACCGGACCGCCCGCTAAAGAGGGTAGCTAGCTGCTGTCAAAAACAACGATATCCCTCTGCAAAGTGCCGACGTATATTGGCGTGAGCCGTTCCGGAAGTGGTTAAGAATGCAACGTTGTAAAGAACGCAGGACATGTGAGGGGATTTGAACCGGTAGGACTCGGAAGCCATACAGAAGTGGGAGCAATAATTTTAGCACTAGACCTCCTCTGTAACTCTAAACATGTAATCTGTAAAAATGTTTAAAGAGTCACCTAATGGAGGTTTTTAAGTGCCGTAGTTTGTCACCATTCCACGAGCGTGTGCATTTTAAGGCAGTGACATGTTATGTATTTATTTACAATCTTTCACATTATACTAAAAAATTGGGGTAACTAGTGTGTTTTTTTTTTAAATTCATAAAAATGTATTTAATAAAGAAAGACCGCTGCGCAAATACAGTGTGACATAAAATCTTGCAATGATCAACATTTTTCTATCTCTAGGGTATCTGCAAAAAAAAAAAAAAAATTAAAATATATATAAAATGTTTGGGGGTTCTAAGTAATTTTCTAGCAAAAAATACTAATTTAAACTTGTAAACAAAAAGTTCCAGAAAAGACCTGGTCAGCAAGTGCCTAGGCTAGGGTTGCCACCCCGTCCGGAATTCACCCGGACAGTCCAGGTTTTGAAACGCGTGTCCAGGTTTCAGTCCACCTGAAACCCTGACACAATATTCAGACAGGAATGTGGCTCGGAACAGGGCCTGACAGGAGTGTGGGGGGGCACTATGTGCGCCACATTACTATTCTCTTTGGAGTACCCAAAGGTGTCCCAGGTCTTATACAATCCTATAGAACAGTGATGGCGAACCTTGGCACCCCAGATGTTTTGGAACTACATTTCACATGATGATCATGCATTTCTGCAGTATAGATGAGCATCATGGGAAATGTAGCAAAAATATATATCAAAGAGGGGGGCCCCAGGGATTTTGTGGGTGGGAGGGAAGTAGGGAGTAAAAATGTATATAAAGGTAAGAGGAATCAAGGTATATAAAACTATCGAATGCTTTATTCAAAAATTACACAAAAATAGAAAATTTTAAAACAACAAAGTATACAATAACTGCACTAGATCATAAAATCATGAGGGTTCTGGTAGTAAGAACGCATACATAAATGATGCATATGGGAAAATCCAACATGTTTCAGAATGTTTAGGATGTTAATTCCTTCTTCAGGGATTTACTGTGCAAATGTAATATATAGTCTGCAAAGTGTATGGAAATAGAGACATACTAAGCCAAAGTGCATAAATAGTAACAAAATACAATATAGTGGACATATGTGAATTAGGGACTTGGGGAAAAAGGACAAAAAGAATAATAGTAATGATAAAAGGGACTTACTAGTTCACACCGATTATGGTTGTTACATGGATTTTTTTCTTTGTTGATCCATGTAACAACCATAATCGGTGTGAACTAGTAAGTTATTGTATACTTTATTGTTTTAAAATGTTCTATTTTTGTGTAATTTTTGAATAAAGCATCCTATAGTTTTATATACCTTGATTCCTTTTACCTTTATATACATTTTTACTCCCTACTTCCCTCCCACCCACAAAATACCTGGGGTCCCCCCTCTTTGATATATATTTTTGCTGATATTTTTGGGATGAGGTGAGAGGTGAACCACATTCTTCTTTAAACCTTTTGTCTATTAGACTATCTATTAGACTGATTTGGTGGTCCAACCTCATTTATGTGATCATGGGAAATGTAGTTCCAAAACATCTGGGGTGCCAAGGTTCACCATCACTGCAATAGAGTATACTAAAAAAAAAAAAAAAATGACTGTGTGCCACTAAAGTGTTCGGGTTTGATGTAGAAGAAAAAGTGGCAACCCTAACCCATCAGTAATCAGTCTGATGTGAGGAATATTGAGCGGAGAGTATACATCGCTCTCACAGAGCTCAATTATATCTGCATTGCCTGAATGTCCTCCCGGGAATCTTAGGTTTTCATATGAAGGTCTCTCTTCCTTTATAGATCAACTTTGTGAGGACAGTGTGTATGCCAACACGTGTGATCTCGATGTACGGAGGATGAGGAAAACACCAAAAGCCAAAGGTGAGTTATTATAATGAGGGGTGTCCTCTTCATTCATTATAGACAGCTGAGGACCCGAGTCTTCATTTATAGGACACATGTCTACTAATTCTAATACTGCTATACTGGATCTGTAACCCAGAGCAACCAATCAGATATCACCTCTTACTATGTCTGTATAGAGGTAATAAAAGCCAGAATCTCCTTGGTTGCCATACTTCAGGATAAATTTCACACCTCAATGTGATATATACTGTATACTACATGACCCGGTGACATGATGTGATATAGGTATATAACACAGATGATCCAGGGTGAATGTAAAATATCTTTATGTGAGCAGGACCGGGGCAAGGAGTGGGTAGAAGGGGCAGCTGCCATGGACTCAGTGGTATCAGGTGAGGTATGGGGAGGAGGGCACCACAAGGGGAAGGGGATTTGTGTTGAGAAGGAGAACTTGGGGAGCAGCTGGGAGTAAGAATTTTTCTAGGAGGGCAAATCTGGGGAGGTGTGCTAGGAGTGGTGATTTGGGGAGGGGGTGGGGTTAGTGTTGGGAAGGGGGGTGGAAGAAGAGGATTTGTGCTAGGAGGGAGTGCTAGGAGAGGGGATTTGAGGGGGGGTTGATCGGAGGGGGGATGGAGGAAGAGGATTTGTGCTAAAGAGGGGATTTGAGGGAGGGGGGATGGAGGAAGAGGATTTGTGCTAGGAGAGGGGATTTGAGGGGGGGGGGTTGTTGGGAGGGGGTGGAGGAAGAGGATTTGTGCTAGGAGAGGGGATTTGAGGGGGTTTGATGGGAGGATGGATGGAGGAAGAGGATTTGTGCTAGGAGAGGGGATTTGAGGGGGGGTAGTTGGGAGGGGGGATGGAGGAAGAGGATTTGTGCTAGGAGAGGGGATTTGAGGGGGGAGGGTAGTTGGGAGGGGGGAAGGAGGAAGAGGATTTGTGCTAGGAGAGGGGATTTGAGGGGGGGTTGTTGGGAGGGGGGGTGGAGGAAGATTTGTGTTATGAGAGGTGATTTGAGGAAGGAGGGATGGAGAAGAGGATTTGTGCTAGGAGAAGGGATTTGAGGGGGGGGGGGGGTTGGGAGGGGAGATGGAGGAAGAGGATTTGTTCTAGGAGAGGGGATTTGGGGGGGGTTGTTGGGAGGGGGATGGAGGAAGAGGATTTGTGCTAGGAGTGGAGATTTGAGGGGGGGTTGTTGGGAGGGGGATGTAGGAAGAGGATTTGTGCTAGGAGAGGGGATTTGAGGGGGGGTTGTTGGGAGGGGGATGGAGGAAGAGGATTTGTGCTAGGAGAGGGGATTTGAGGGGGAGGATTGTTGGGAGGGGGGATGGAGGAAGAGGATTTGTGCTAGGAGAGGGGATTTGAGGGGGGGTTGTTGGGAGGGGGGATGGAGGAAGAGGATTTGTGCTAGAAGAGGGGATTTGAGGGAGTTGTGCTATAAAAGTAATATGGTAGAGGGGATATATATATATATATATATATATATATATATATATATATATATATATATATATATATATATAAAGTTATAGCGTCTACAAAATAGGGGATACATTTATGGCATTTATATTAGTATTTTTTTTTCTTCTAGTAATGGAGGTGATCTGCGATTTTTAATGGGACTATGACATTGCAGCGGACAGATCGGACACTTTTGACACTTTTTTGGGACCACTGACATTTATATAGCGATCAGAGCTATAAAAATGGCCACTGATTACTGTGTAAATGTCACTGGCAGGGAAGTGGTTAACACTAGGGGGCGATCAAGGGGTTAAGTGTGTTCCCTGGGAGGTGTTTCTAACGATAGGGGGGATTTGGAGTGGGGGGAGACGATATTTGAGAGTTAGAGGATTTGTGCTAGGAGGGGCAAGATTTTTGCTTACACATAGTGCTCATAAATATTGGGGGGGTACAATTTGCCATGTTTGCCCTGGGATCTAGATGACCTTGTCCTGCATGTGAGATAAGAATTCTGGAGGATTATTATACCGGCTGATACACACAGGATTATTCACTATCTTCTCTGTCTGTAGTGATTCCGGCTACCAGGAGTACAAAGTACCAGGTGATACTGATCCTGGGGGTCCTCCTAAAATTGGCCTTCCTTGTTGTGGTCATCCTCATCAGTCTCCTCTTCATTGATTGTAAGTATCTCTATTATAATTATTATTAGTGTTATTACATCAAACTATAAGAGAGAGAAAGCATTTATTAGTTGACCATTGATCAGGCAGGGAAGTACACTGCTCAAAAAAAAAATGAAAACACATCCGATCTCAATGGGAATAAAAATCTCATGCTGGATATCTACACTGGTATGGACTGGGTAATGTGTTAGAAATGAAAAGATGCCACATTGTTTCATGGAAATGAAAATTAACCTACAGAGCTGAATTCAAAGACACTCCGAAAATCAAAGTGAAAAAATGATGCAGCAGGTGAGTCCATTTTGCTGAAATTTCATTGCAGCAACTCAGAATGGTCCTCAGTAGTTTGTATGACCAAACCCTTGATTGCCTGACAACATCGGGGCATGCTCCTAATGAGGCGACGGATGGTGTCCTGGGGTATTTCCTCCCAGATCTGGACCAGGGCATCACTGATATCCCAGAGGTGTTCTATTGGATTTAGGCCAGGCAAGAGTGGGGGCCATTCAATGGTATTAACTCCTTCATCCCCCAGGAACTGGCTGCATACTCTCACCACAGGAGGCCGGACATTGTCGTGCACCAGGAGGAACACAGGACTCACTGCACCAGCATAGGGTCTGACAATGGGTCCAAGGATTTCGTCCCGATACCTAATGGCAGTCAGGGTGCTATTGTCCAGACTGTAGAGGTCTGTGTGTCCTTCCATGGATATGCCTCCCCAGACCATCACTGACCCACCACCAAACCGGTCATGCTGAGCGATGTTACAGACAGCATAACATTCTCCTTGGCTTCTCCAGACCCTTTCACGTCAGTCACATGTGCTCAGGGCGAACCTGCTCTCATCTGTGAAAAGCACGGGGCGCCAGTGGCGGACCTGCCAATTCTGGTGTTCAATGGCAAATGTCAATCGAGCTCCACAGTACCGGGCAGTGAGCACAAGGCCCACTTGAAGACGTCGGGCCCTCAGGCCACCCTCATGAAATCTGTTCCTGATAGTTTGGTCAAAGACATTCCCACCAGTGGCCTGCTGGAGGTCATTTTATAGGGCTCTAGCAGTGCTCATCCTGTTCCTCCTTGCACAAAGGAGCAGATATTGTTTCTGCTGATGGGTTAAGGACCTTCTACGACCATGTCCAGCTCTCCTAGAGTAACTATAAATAAAAATCAATCAGCACAATTATAATCCTATACCAACTAGCTGCTGAACACTCAGGGTCAAAATACCAAATCCCACAAAGTAATCATATTAGTAAAATGGTGCAGCGATAAATCTAAAATGATCAAAATCACAAGCACCAATAATAAGTGTCCATATAAAGTGCTGATGCAGATCGATCAAATAAGTGACTTTGTGAAGAACCTCCACCACTGGTAATATTAGCAGCTCATCTCCCGCAGTGGACCCCTGGAGGAAAAGGATTATAATTGTGCTGATTGATTTTTATTTATAATTACACATTCAATTTATCCCAATCAAGTGGCAATTATGGATGTTTTCCAGTATTTGGAAAAATGTGAGCTTAAAATCGGAGAGATATTCTTAAGGAACCAGTCCACCGATCATGCTAATGATTTATCTTATTCTTTTCAAAAATTGGGACATATTTTCAAGAAAAAGGTTAAAGCGTGGTGGGATATCACCTAAATCAAGCAATATCTATCAGCCAAACTCCTAGACGTCTCAGGTAGGATGTACCCCAAATGATGGATTATTAGATGATGAATGAATGAGGGAATGGGGGGGGGGGGGGGTTCCACCAAAACAAGGTTTTGAGCTGTTGGAATTTTTGCTTTTGGGCAAACAAAGAAAAATGAAAATTTTAGATTCACAAATTAGAGATATCACTAATAGTATAGAATCTCAAAAAGACAGTGAAGAGTTTCTCAAACTGTCAGCTGATTTAAAAAATAATCTTACTAAATGGGATCAGTCTAAGAAAAAAAGAACATTTATCGGAGATTTGGATGATTTTGGTAACGGCACAAAATTTAAATGGCAGATTGCTGTTATTCCACCTAGTCAGGTTCCTAAGAAAATAACCCCTAAATCAATCAAATACAGACTCCCCAATACCCACCCCCAGAGGAGGTTCTGCCTATGTGTATGATTGGCCTGATCGGGGAGGATATCATACACCTCAGATAGACTCGAAAATTGGGTGTTTACCGAAAAGCGAACATTATGCTGTGTTCACGGCAAATTCAAAAAGCCGCGGAACACCGTTAAAATCTATGGGACACTAACCTGAAAAACCAAAAGTGCTAATTTTAAAGGCTTATCAGCAAGTTATTGACAAAAAAAGTGTTTGGAGACCTGGGTCCTGCCCCAGGGGACATGTATCAATGCAGAAAAAACGTATAAAAACGTCTGTAAGTCTGTAAGTCATACTACCCAGCAGAGATGACATCCTCAGCAAACACTGATGTCGCAGCTCTAAAATTATTCCTCTACCTCTTGCGTGTGTGTGTGTGTGTGTGAGGATTTGTGATGAGTGAATGTGCCTGAATTTAGTTCACATGACATTTAGTGAACGCATCCTCAAAGTACAAATGTTAATGCACACCCTTCTCAAGTCAATTTGAGGTGAACCTTGAACTTTTATTCTGATCGTTGTCAAGGCTAATTGGTCAAGTGATAGGCAAACAAAGGACATGGCTAGCTGGGCACTGCCAACATGTACCAATGCAAAACTTTTTTTTAAATATAGTTCAGTGGGGAGTGGATGTTTTAATAAAATTTAACGTGAAACATTAAAAATGCACAAGTCCTTTTAAATAACATGACTGGGGAATGCCTTGAACCTGTCTGTGAAGTGGAGAACCTGTAGGATATACTAAAGTGTTATTTAAAAAGAAGAAAATGTGCTGCTAAATGATGGTTACAATCTTTCACCTGTTTCTACTTGTGTTGGAACCCGGTACTCAAGAGGAGTATGTCCATTGTATACGCTTCCCTTGCCCGGTAACAGACCGATACCAGATGCCGCAGCCCAACCAGTCACTAGTCGGGACATAGAGTAGGGTGGTGAAAAACCTAAAACTGTTTATTGAAAACTCACAGAGAACTTATATACCACACAAAATCTGATAAAAGCTTGAGCACATTATCGTATGTAAAGGAAACTGTATACAGGAATATAATTAACATAACTAAAGAACAGCCAACATAAACTATGCTAATCCACCTCTAGCAACTAATAGCTGACAGTGATATCATTAACATGAGCTAATTAACTAGGCCCTTAAATCAGCCTAGGTGACCAGACCATTCAGCACCTACAACCCTGAATACAAAGTACTGTACAATACACATGACATTTGTAGGACTTAAGCCCAGTCGAATGTTGACCTTATTATCCCAAAGTTTTATCCCCCTCCTTTAACCTTCATAAATGACTCGACCCGGTTTTTGGAGTAAATGGCCTTTACGGCCTATTTATTAACAACTCATAGATTTACATAAATAACAATAAATAACCATACTGTAATTTTTTTTAATAAACCTTTTTAGAGGTAATAGAGGAAAAACAACCATACCACTGATCACTGCAAACAACCTCTTTTAACTTTTAGGCCTCCAGTCGGCAACCCCCTGACTAGGAGGCATTATCCCAGCGTTTACAGTGACCTAACCTTTAACCCCTTCCAGGTTACCCCATCGTGACCTAAAAGTACCTGAAATCAACCCCCATCCTTCCATGGATGGGTACCAAACAACCCCCACCCAATGGATGGGTACCACATGTTCCATAAATGTAACCTTTTACTCCTCAATTCCAGCGACCCCAACACTGCCACAGCCCACAAGGGGTAACCCCTTACCCTTGCGAGCACCTCCACACCCTCAGCCCTCGCTGTATCCCGTCCTGCAGGCCAAGGGACCACAAATCCGTCCCCACATCATTAAGATGTACCCCATCACTATGCAAATACCTTCAGATATCTAACTCCAGTTCTCTGTGGCAAATGGCTAAACCACCGTTTTTTATGAAAAACCTGCTTACTTCTTTATTAACTTTTATTCTAGCCCTATCCACCTTTTTTGCCCACCATGCCCACCGCCATGACAACCTACCCACCATATCCGACCATACTATTACCATACCCGGATAGGCCACTCGAAGACGTAAAAAGTCACATTTTATTTCCCGAATCAGGTCCCTCATAGATCTGGCTCCCATATCATTACCCCTCAGGTGTAAAAGCAGAACATCGGGGGCCCTATCAAGGCGGGAAACCCGTGTACTTCCCCCAATACCCTGTTCCACCGCATACCCTGAAACCCAATCCACCTGATTTGAGCCTCCTGTCTTGGGATGCGAAGCTGCCTGCCATTTGGCCGAACATCTGCTCTCCTAGCCCCCCAATAAACGTATGAGTGGCCGAGAATCCATACTAGTCCCACTTCATGACCTGCGAACAAGAAAAATAACACAGAAACACATAAATTCCAATCCCCATGCCATGTAACCATAACCAACAGTACATGACACCTGTCATATTAACATATGTGGTCGAACGTACAACCTAAATCTATCCGAGTCCCACCGACCTATACGCCTAATGGCCTCCTGACTCAGACCCGCCCTGGCCGCCTCCGCGGCCGCCCCTATCCTAAAGGAGTGAGAAGAAAAACTGTCTGGGTCGTACCCCCCAATTGCCACACATTTTTTTAAACACCGCTATAAACTGGAACTTAGATAAAAACGAACCGCCCTCATGGTTGAGAAAAGACCCTGCGACTGTCGTTCGCACATCCAGAAATGATGCCACCACCCCGACTGGGCAAATGCTGGACTCCGCAATCTTCTGGAACTCGAGTTGGCTGCACCTTCCGGCTTGATCAGTCTTAGATCGCCTGATCCAAATCCTGATAGAATTCTGTAAATACTCTATGTCCCCATGTAACAACCCCCCTTGAACCCTCTTGGAAGGACTGACCAACTCGCTTATACGGAGTGCACCAAAGGAAGCCAGGGGGAAGGCTGCACGAAATAACACACATTCAAAGAATGAACTGCATACCTTTTCCAAACTATCATGTAAAACTTGTAGCATCCCGAAGGAGACCAGGCGCCTGCCATTCCTCTGCTTATGCGCCTTAAAGGACCTTTATACTGCCTGTCTTAACCAAAATTCTTTTGTGTAATCCCTTTGCCCTTGCCACTTAAAGAGAAAGGCCAAACCTGCCAATTCACGGTGAATGGCAGCTGCCGAGATTCCCCTTTCAAATCCCCGAGTAATAAAAAAGAGGACAGCCTGGGCTACTTCTGACCCCCCCGGGGGTATTCCTAGGTTGTTCAAGCAAACAAACCATTCCCTCCATACCTTTGAGTAGGCATTCCATGTAGCCATACTCACTGATTGCTTGATCCACTTTATTGCGGTCCCAAAGCAATGTTCCACATCCAGTCGGGACAGGCGACCCCGTGTTGTTCCGATTCTGGCGCCAACTTCCGGAACCTGTCCCACTAAAAATGAGACAAAGCGTCAGCCAAAGTGTTGTCAATCCCCGGTAAATGCACAGCATATATGAAGGCATTCACTTATAAGCAGCGTAGGACCAAATGTCTCAAAAGCCTGACCACCGGCACAGATGCCGAAGTCAGCCGATTAACCACCTGTACCACACCAAGATTGTCGCAATTAAAGCGAACCTTCAAGTTGCAAAAAGATTCCCCCCAAATTTCCATGGCCACCACAATTGGAAACGGTTCCAAAAGAACCAGGTTCTGCAAAAACCCAGCCTCCTGCCATGCCAAATGCCATCTGGCTGCACACCATTGTCCCTTAAAGAAAGCCCCAAACCCTGTAGAACCTGCCGTGTCAGTAAACAGTTCCAGGTCGCAGTTACTGATGGGGCCTGACATCCAAAAAACATGTCCATTAAATGACTCTAGGAACTCCTGCTACACCCACAAATCCTCCCTGTGTTCTCTGCCGAGACTCACAAAGTGTGTAGGTGCCCGGACCCCCGTGGTGGCTGCAGCCAGCCGATGGCAAAAGATCCTACCCATCGGGATTATGCGGCAAGCAAAATTTAGCTTGCCCAGTAAGGATTGTAGTTGACGTAATTGCAATTTGCGTACACCAATGGTCCCACGCACCTCCTCCTTCAACTTCTCCAACTTGTCCAATGGAGTGCAAACGGCACTTCATTCTCATCGAGTCTTTTTCAATTCCCAAAAAACGTAATTATCGCCATTGGTCCTTCCGTCTTTTCCAAAGCTAGTGGCACCCCGAAGCGGTCCGCCAGGTGTTGTAACATCCCTAACAATACAGCGCAGATATTGGAGCCCACCGGGCCAACACATAAAAAATCATCCAAATAATGAATGACTGAGTTGACATCCGAAACAACCCGAACTGCCCATTCCAAAAATGAGCTGAACGTTTCGAATAGGGCACATGAGATGGAGCATCCCATAGGCAAGCAACAATCAACGTAATAGGCCCCATTCCACGTACAACCAAGCAGCCGAAAGCTGTCCGGATAGACCGGCAGCAGCCGGAAAGCCGACTCAATGTCAGACTTAACCATCAAGGACCCCTGCCCGTACCTCTTAACCCAAGAAACCGCTGCATCAAAAGAGGTGTACATTACTGCACACTCTTCGAGTGCAATGGAGTCATTAACCGACCCGCCCTTCGGAAATGAGAGGTGGTGGATAAGTCTGAACTTGTTGGGCTCTTTTTTGGGAACTACTCCCAGCGGAGAGACCACAAAATCCGAAAGTGGCACCTCTTGAAAAGGGCCTGCCATGCGCCCCAGCGTAACCTCCTTCCCCAATTTTTCAGAAACCACCGCTGGGTGCAGCAGTGCTGACCGTAAATTCTTAGCCTTGGGTGGGACTGTTGCCAAAGAACAAGGTATTCTGAAACCACTAGTAAAACCTGCTTGCAATAAGTTCACCGCCACCCGGTCAGGGTATCTACTGAGGAAAGGGAGCATCCTTTCCACCCGCACCGGCGTCCTCCTTCTTGTTCGCAGGATCTCCGGCACAACCTTTTCCTTTCTTAAAGCACTTGGACAGCGCATGGGATCCCCGACAGCCTGAACACGAATGTTTGAATCGACAGTTAGACCCAAATTTGCATGTGCCCTCGTTAAACTACCAACAAAAACCCCATCTTTTGTCGGCCGGTTGTCCCGGGGCTGCCGAACCTCCGACCCCTGCCTGAAAAAAACTGATTTGGGGCCCGCGCCACGGTCATCAGCTTCATCCACAGACTTATGTCCTTATGGTCCCAGCATAGGGTCAGTCGTATGGCCATCCGTTGTCTAAATTGTTCGTCGTACCAAAGCCAGGCCATACTTCCATAAGTCTTGTGTGCCTCACTAATGGCTTCCAGGTAAACGAACAGCACTGAGCAGTGTTCGGGGGCCTTTTCCCCTACCACGCTTGCCAAAATGGCAAAGGCCTGCAGCCAAATTGAAAAGGCATGCAGAATTAAAAGGTATCTCCTTTTCTCTTCATCTTCCTTCTTGTCTTCTACTGGCTTTAATCTGTCCAGATTGAACTTTTCCAAAGGCAATAACATGCATATCTCCACATATTCCCCTTTCCAAATTATTTCCCTGACTTCTGCTTTAAGATGAGCCCCAAGGGGGCCCTCGAAGCAGACATATACTTATATATACTTATATAGCCGGAGTCGCCCCGCTAGCTGTTAAGCTAGAAGACTCACCGATGCAGCAGTGGACACGAGCACTGCGCCTGTGGCACGTGTGGGGCACAAGCTAACGGAGTGGCCCAAGCACGCTCCGGACCGGCTGTATTCCTGGCCTCCACGCGCTGTATCTCTTTTAAACCTGACAATAATTCCCTGAGCCCCCTGTTCCCGGACAGGGAGGGGGCCGCCTCTGGCGGCGGTGCTGGGTTAGACTTGGAACCCACCACCCCCGCTGTCTCCCTAGGACCCGCCTGCCCAGTCTGCTTACTCTGCCCCAACAAACTATGCAATAAAGTAGAAATAGACAATCAAGAGTCACACTCACCGGGCTGCACAGGACTGGGCCCATCAGCCGCCACTCCTGGAACCACCGCTGCAGGACGTCCCCGATCATCACTTCCGTCAGATCCGGACAGCTCCCCCTCCGATCTGTCGCTGCTTATCTCATTCCTGACGACAGCCGCCTGCACCCCAGAAGTACTCGCCCTGGGTGCTGTGGGTCTGCGGTGTTGTGCATGTCCCTCTCTCCCCGCCTTCCCACCAGACCCACTCAGTGCCTCTCGTGACGGGCTCCTGCATCTGCGATTTTGTTGGGCACGTAAAAGTTGACTGTCCCCCTCACTTGCCCCTGACCCAGCACTCCTCCCGTGTCCTCTCCTGGACTGTCTAGTGTTGCTGGCCGACCATGATGTCCTTGCAGTCTCACTCAGTGTGGTTCCCCGTTCCTGAGTCCCCTGGCCACTCCGCTCCTCCCCCGCAGCCCCCTCCGGCTGCTCAGTGCATCTACGACGTGCAGGGGGGAAGAGCCGTGTTCTATGCTAGGCTCCCTTCCCACTGGGACATTGCCTCCATGCCAGGTCCCTCTCACCTCTCCTTGTCTGCTCCTCCGGGTCCCCCGGGAGCCAGGGGGCCATTGATCGTCCCTTGCCTCTTGCTGACGCTTCCTCTGGGAACCACTGGGGCCAGCATCTGGATTGAATCTCTCCGGCGGCCGGGACCGCCACGCACGAGGTGTTGCCGGCCGCCCCGCTGGAGTCCGTTCCGCCATCTGCAGCAATAGCTGCCAGCTGCTCCTGCAGCCAGTCCGCACCTCGAGCGGCGACCGCCGCTCTCAGTTGTTGAATAAAACCCTCCATCGCTGTCATGTTCTAATAGGGGGAGATAGAGATGCAGAGTGGTGAGGGCGATGTCTAATCTCTTCCTCCTCCACTCTGTGACTGACGTATTTTCCCCCTCTCTCCTTTTATCTCTAAACATGGCCCAAGCCTGACTAAATCCCCTCCCCTTTTCTAAAAGGGGAAACACATCCTTAAGGCGGCATGCCGTCCCTGCGCCCATTTGTTGTGCTATATGGTTCCGGGACTCTCTTTATTATAAGTATAAACACATAGATGAGACGACAGACAGAAACAATAGAACAATGGGAAAGACCTACTTAACAATAAACACATAACAAACCCCACCCCACCTCAGGCTATCCGGCAAAAAGTCTACAATAGTCTATGAGACAAACTCATACAATATTCCAGCAGTCTGAAAAGGAGGAATTAATTTATCTTTGTATATCTCTTTTGGTATATAGTTGATAAATATTTCTGTCCCAAGTGAAGGCGCCTCTCCAACCCAGCCTGCAGGTGGGCCACCATATTTCCTCTGACCATTACCCTGTACAAGATTAATATTACATCTTTCCATCCACTCCAGAAGGGAAGCTTTATTGTCCTTATTCAGAGAAGTAATCCAAGTCTCGCTCTAAGCGTCCATTACGTGGCTGTCTATCATTAGAGAATGATCTGCTCTCAGTCCCTGGGCCATAATCAGTAGGCTTTCCCCTAGTTCTCTCCAAAAGCCTCTGTCCTGGTTGGGTCTGTCACACTACTTGTAAACAAAAGGGAATTCCTGGTGACACCATTGACCTCATATTGGCATGGTCATATACAGTATGATCAATGGCATCATCAAGCAAAAAAAAAAAAAAAACACATCCTTATCCGAGCATGCAGGCTGGCTTGCCAGGAAAGAGAGAGGCAGCAAGTATATGGTCTTTCTGAACTATACCAGTCCTTATAACCTAATCCAGTAAATTTGAACCGGGGTTCTCAACTGGGAGAGGTCCCCAGGGGTTCCACCACAATCTGTCATTCATCACAAGCAGGTCTCCAAAGGGCTGAAGAGCACAGAGGAAAACAACTGACATCACTGCCATCCCAGTAGCCTGTGTGTGACATCATTCAGGGGGGCGATAGAGGAGGGCGGGCGAGAATCAGCGTGTGAGATAGTCGCAATCCATCGGCTTCCCTAAGCCACTCTGCATGAGGTAAACTACTACAGATGCCAGTATCGTGCCCTCCAGTTTCCTCCTGGCCTCCCTGTTCTATACAGTTCCCTTCTGGCCCCCTGTACTATGCAGTTCCCTCATATTCTCCCTGTACTATACTGTTCTCTCCTGGTCCCCCTATACTTTTCTTTTCTGCCCCCCCTGTACAGTTCCCCTCTGTACTATACTATTCCCTCCTTGCCCCTCATGTACTATATTATACCCCCCTAGCCCCCCTGTACTATACTGTTCCCTCCTGGCCCTCTTGTACTATACCGTTCTCTCCTGGCCCCCTCTACTGGTCCCTCCTGGCTCCCTATACTTTTCTCTCCTGGCCCCCTGTACAGTTCCCTCATGCCCCCTATACTGTTTTCTCTTGGCTCCCCTATACTGTTCTCTCTTGGCTCCCCTATGCTGTTCTCTCTTGGCTCCCCTATGCTGTTCTCTCTTGGCTCCCCTATGCTGTTATCTCTTGGCTCCCCTATGCTGTTCTCTCTTGGCTCCCCTATGCTGTTCTCTCTTGGCTCCCCTATACTGTTCTCTCCTGGCTCCCCTATACTGTTCTCTCCTGGCTTCCCTATACTGTTCTCTCTGGCTCCCCTATACTGTTCTCTCTGGCTCCCCTATACTGTTACCTCCTGGCCCCCCTATTCTCTTCCCTCCTGACCCCCATACTCTTCCCTCCTGCCCCTGTACTGTTCTCTCCAGTCTCCCCTGTACTGTTCTCTCCTGGCCCCCTGTACAGTTCCCTCGTGCCCCTATACTGTTTCCTCCTGGCCCCCCTATTCTGTTCTCTCCTGGCCCCCTATACTGTTCCCTCCTGCCCCCCTGTACTGTTCTCTCCTGCCCCCCCGTACTGTTCTCTCCTGCCCCCCCCATACTGTTCTCTCCAGGCCTCTCTATACAGTTCTCTCCTGGCTCCCCTGTACTGTTCTTTCCTGGCCCCTCTATACTGTTCTCTCCTGGCTCCCCTATACTGTTTTCTCCTGGCTCCCTGTACTGTTTTTTCCTGGCTCCCTGTAATGTTCCCTCCTGCCCCCCCCTACTGTTCTCTCCTGCCCCCCCTACTGTTCTCTCCTGCCCCCCGTAGTGTTCTCTCCTGCCCCCCCGTACTGTTCTCTCCTGCCCCCCCGTACTGTTCTCTCCTGCCCCCCCATACTGTTCTCTCCAGGCCCCTCTATACTGTTCTCTCCTGGCTCCCCTGTACTGTTCTCTCCTGTACTGTTCTCTCCTGGCTCCCCTGTACTGTTCTTTCCTGGCTCCCCTGTACTGTTGTCTCCTGTACTGTTCTCTCCTGGCTCCCCTGTACTGTTCTTTCCTGGCTCCCCTGTACTGTTCTCTCCTGGCTCCCCTGTACTGTTCTATCATGATCCCCCTATACTGTATTCTCCTGGCCCGTCTATACTGTTGTCTCCTGGCTTCCCTATACTATTCCCTCCTGCCCCCCCCCCCCCCATTATGTTCTCTCCTGGTTCCCCTCTACTGTTCTCTCCTGGCTCCCTGTACTGTTTTCTCCTGGCTCCCCTGTACTGTTCTCTCCTGGCTCCCCTGTACTGTTCTCTCCTGGCTCCCCTGTACTGTTTTCTCCTGGCTCCCTGTACTGTTCTCTCCTGGCTCCCCTGTACTGTTTTCTCCTGGCTCCCCTGTACTGTTCTCTCCTGGCTCCCCTGTACTGTTTTCTCCTGGCTCCCTGTACTGTTCTCTCCTGGCTCCCCTGTACTGTTCTCTCCTGGCTCCCTGTACTGTTCTCTCCTGGCTCCCCTGTACTGTTCTCTCCTGGTTCCCTGTACTGTTCTCCCCTGGCTCCCCTGTACTGTTCTCTCCTGGCTTCCCTGGACTATTCCCTCCTGCCCCCCTATACTGTTCCTTCTTGCCCCCCTCTGCATTGTTCTGTGCTCTCCTGGCCCCCTTATACTGTGCTGTGCTCCCCCCCCTCCACCTTACTGTTCCCTCCTTGATCCCTTGTGTTCTGCCCTGATGATCCCCTGTACATTGCTTATCTCAAGTTTGACACAGAATTGAGCATCTGCAAAAAAAGCAAGCACAAGTTTCAAATTAAAAGGGTTGTAAAGCCAGAAGGTGCATTCTATGCATTAAGATAAAAAGGCTTTTGTGTGCAGCAGCCCCCCTTAGCCCCCCAAACACTTACCTGAGGTCCATCTAGTTCCAGCAATGTCCATGAATGTCTGAGCCATCTGAGATTCTCCTTCCTGATTGGCTGAGACATAGATGTGGCGCCATTGGCTCTAGCTGCCGTCAAGTCAAGTCAAGTAAGCTAGCTAGTCAGAGAGGGGGCGGGGCCTTTTCAGGGCCCCTTGTCTGAATGGACACAGGGAGCTTTGACTCAGCTCGGGTGCCCCCATAGCAACCTGTTTGCTGTGGTGGCACTGAACAAGAGGGAGGGACGAGGGACACAAGAAGAGGAGGATCGGGGCTTCTTTGTGCAAATCCACTGCAACAGAGCAGGTAAGTAAAAAACAAGCTTTTACAATCACTTTAAGGAGGTAAGTTTTAGAAATGTATTCTATTTTTTAATGCTACGGTATTTCTGAAAATAATGGTTATATGCAAAGCTCGCTGATCATACCAATATTCTGTGAGCTAAAATAATTTCAGGAGTCCCCCGAGATCTTTTTGCCAGGGGTTTCTCAAAAGTAAAAAGGTTAAGACACTCTGCCCTAATCATTGGGAGGGTACCTTGCCATGGGGGGCTCCTTGGTAAGGAACTATGTCCTCATGTTGATGGGAACAAAGGCCTTATTCTCTGCAGTAGGCCTTATCAAAATCTAGACGCCCTCTTTAAAAATAAAAAGTCCCCAGATGTTTCACTACCCTCAACAGATGTTTCACTACCCTCAACTTGATTGGGTAAGGGGTACATAGTACTCTTGATTACTAAATACATGAACTGTAACAAGCTATTTATTTTAAAATGGAAGTTCAGCCTAAAACTAAAATCTCTAAATGCCACATGCACGCGATCGGTTTTCTCGTCGGAAAAAGATATGGCGGCTTTTCCGATGGGATTCCGCTCAAGTTTGCCTTGCATACACATGGTCATGCAAAAGTTCGCTGAAATTACGACTGTCAAGAACGCGGTGACGTACAACACTAAGACGAGCCGAGAAAATAAAGGTCAATGCTTCCAAGCATGCATCAAACTGTTTCCAAGCATGCGTAGGGATTTTGCACGTCGGAACTGCCACAGACGATCGCATTTTCGGATAGGAACTTTTCCCAACCGAAAAATTGAGAGCATGCTCTCAATCTTTTGCTGGCTGGAATTCCGCCAGCAAAAGACCGATGGAGCATACACATGGTCGCATTTTCTGACGAAAAAATCGGTCTTTTGCGGGCCGAAATTCCGACTGTGTGTACGCGGCATTAGACTAACCTATATAGCAATGTAAAGCAAGAATCGCCATGCATACCTTTTCTAAAACCTTTACCTTTTCAGTAAATTATTGACTATTTTTAATCTCCATTTTTGTTCTCCTCTATCCCTTCTTTACATGTTACCACATCCCAAGGTTTTAATGGCAGAGATCTTTTCATCATCCCGAAATCTGGGGATGGAGAATATTTACATCTCGAGCTGTCATATCTGCCTTCACCCGTCCTGTTACTGGAGGGTAGGGATGAGCTTCGAGTTCGAGTCAAACTCATATTCGACTCGAATATCGGCTGTTCGCAAGTTCGCAGAAAAGCGAACAATTTGGGGTGTTCGCGGCAAATTCGAATGCCACAGAACACCCTTTAAAAGTCTATGGGAGAAATCAAAAGTGCTAATTTTAAAGGCTTATATTCATGGTATTGTCATAAAAAGTGTTTGGGGACCTGAGTCCTGCCCCATTGGACATGGATCAATGCAAAAAAAGTTTTAAAAACGGAAGTTTTTTCGGGAGCAGTGATTTTAATAATGCTTAAAGTGAAACAATAAAAGTGTAATATTCCTTTAAATTTCGTACCTGGGGGTGTGTCTATAGTATGCCTGTAAAGGGGCGCATGTTTCCCATGTTTAGAACAGTCTGACAGCAAAATGACATTTCAAAGGAAAAAAAGTCATTTAAACTACTCGCGGCTATTAATGAATTGCCGGTCCGACAATACCCATAAAAGTTCATTGATAAAAATGGCATGGGAATTCCCCACAGGGCAACCCCGAACCAAAATTTAAAAAAAAAATGACGTGGGGGGTCCCCCTAAATGCCATACCAGACCCTCAAGGTCTGGAATGGCTATTAAGGGGAACCCCGGCCAAAATTTAAAAAAAAATGGCATGGGGTCCCCCTCAAAATCTATACCAGACACTTCAGGTCTGGTATGGATTTTAAGGGGAACCCTGCGCCAAAAAAAAAAAAAAAAAACGGCGTGGGGTCCCCCCAAAAATCCATACCAGACTCTTATCCGAGCACGCAACCTGGCAGGCCGCAGGAAAAGAGGGGGGATGACAGAGTGCCCCCCCTCCTGAACCATACCAGGCCACATGCCCTCAACATTGGGAGGGTGCTTTGGTAGCCCCCTCCCAATGCCGCGGAGATAGAATTTAAATAAAGGAATTGTCAAAAACTGTCTCTTGTCATTTTTAACATTTTGGACAGTTTTTTTGTGAAATGGTAGGGGTACAGAAGTACCCCCTTACCATTTCATACGGGGGGAGGGCCGGGATCTGGGGGTTCCCTTGTTAAAGGGGGCTTCCGGATGCCGATAAGCCCCCTGCCCGCAGAACCCCACAACCACCGGCCAAGGGTTGTGGGGATGAGGCCCTTGTCCTCATCAACATGGGGACAAGGTGTTTTGGGGGCTACCCCAAAGCACCCTCCCAATGTTGAGGGAATGTGGCCTGGTATGGTTCAGGAGGGGGGGCACTCTCTCGCCCCCCCTCTTTTCCTGCAGCCTGCCAGGTTGCGTGCTCGGATAAGGGTCTGGTATGGATTTTTAGGGGGACCCCACGCCATTTTTTTAAAAATTTTGGCACGGGGTTCCTCTTAAAATCCATACCAGACCTGAAGGGTCTGCTATAGATTTTGAGGGGGACCCCACGCCATTTTTTTTTTTAATTTGGCCGGGGTTCCCCTTAATATCCATACCAGACCTGAAGGGCCTGGTATGGAATTTAGGGGGACCCCCACATCATTTTTTTTTACATTTTGGTTCGGGGTTCCCCTGTGGGGAAATTCTATGCCATTTTTATCTATGAACTTTTATGTGTATTGTCGGACCGGCAATTCATTAATAGCCGCAAGTAGTTTTAAATGACTTTTTTTCCTCCTTTGAAATGTCATTTTGCTGTCAGACTGTTCTAAACACGGGAAACATGCGCCCTTTTACAGGCATACTATAGACACCCCCCAGGTATGAAATTTAAAGGGATATTACACTTTTATTGTTTCACTTTAAAGTGGGGTTCCACCCAAAAAAACAAAAATACCTGAAAATTTCTAAAAAACAAAAAACAAAAAAAAATTTGAATTTTTTTTTTTACTTACCTCTAAATGCCTGTTGCTAGGTGGTCCCTCGTAGTCTGCCTCTTCCTTTGCCTGGGCTGGTGACATCACTTCCCCCTCGGCACAGGAAGGGCTTGGCTCTGCTCCCTCCCTCCTGTCAATCATCTGGGACCCATTACAGGTCCCAGGTGACTGAGCGGCCAATCACGGCATGCGGCGCCGCTCGTGCATGCGCAGTGGGTGCCAGGCTGTGAAGCCACAGCCTGGTGCCCACAGTTGAAATTCCGGCGCCGACGAGCGGAGGGGGGGGACGAGCAGGGCTTCAATCCCCTGCATCACTGGACCCAGGGACAGGTAAGTGTCCAATTAAAAGTCAGCAGCTGCAGTATTTGTAGCTGCTGACTTTTAATTTTTTTTTTTTTTAATGGACCCCCTGGGTGGAACTCCTCTTTAACCATTATTAAAATCACTGCTCCCGAAAAAACGTCCATTTTTAAAACTTTTTTTGCATTGATACATGTCCCCTGGGGCAGGACCCGGGTCCCCACACACTTAAAAAATTAGCACTTTTGATTATTCATGTTTGTGTCCCATAGACTTTAACGGTGTTCGCAAGTTCGAACAAATTTTTTGCCTGTTCGCAAGTTCTGGTGTGAACCGAACAGGGGGGTGTTCGGCTCATCCCTACTGGAGGGCCTTCCTACCATCCTAGAACTGCTGCTCTACTCACATCCCTAAGGTCCACCTCCATGATATGTTCCATCTGATAGTCATTACCATTTACATTGTGAGTTGCCATATCGGCCTTCACCCGTCCTGCCACTGGAGGGCCTTCATACCATCCTAGATTTGCTGCCCTACTCACATTCTTGAACTCCACCTCCAATAAATATTCCATCTGATGGAGTCACTAAACATTTACATTGTGAATTGTCATATCGGCCTTCACCCGTCCTGCCACTGGAGGTCCTTCTTACTATGCTAACACCAAGTAATCCATAGATATTATTGGTTGAAGAAATTTTAGTTACAGCCTTGCCCATGTTTATTTTACCAGGGTAGGGGCAGCTTTACAAGGTAAAAAAATAACAATAAAAAAATGTAAAATGAAAACCAAAAAATTTTACAAAAGTTAATCTATATATAATTAAAAAAAAAAAAAACATTAAAAACGTTTCAATGGTGGGTGGAAAAATGTCTGGGTCTGGACGAGCTTTTCACTCAACACTATCAAAGGTCAAAGTTCTTCCCTTTAAGTTCTGTTTCAGAGATCCTTGGCCTCCCACTCCTTAATGAAGACCTTTGTATAGGGTATCCCCCATGTAGCTGAACACAAATTTAAGGCTTGACATGTTGGGTATTTATTAAGCGCAACCTTTTTTATATTGTACAAAAAAAATGGGTATTTTCTTGTGTTAGTGTGCACTAAAATACATTTAGGAGGAGGCTAACCTCCTATCACAGCTAGAAATGACAGCAAGGCATAATGGGTTATATTAATTTTCCAGATATGGACTGGGCGGAAGCAACTGCCCATTCATCTAAGGCTTGCAATTTTCTTAAATGTCTTGCAGGACAATTTTATGAGTCTTTTGGTGAATGCACTAACAAGAGATAATGCATTACTAGACCTACTAAATACAAACAACACGGATGTGGAAGTATGGGGCAACTTAGGAAACGGCAACCGCAGGTCAATTAAATTCAGTATAAAGCACAAAATATGAAGCACAAGGGTGATACAAGAACACTGAATTTCAAAAAGGTCAACTTCCCTAAAGCTTGCTCTTTGCTAGACAATATTAAATGTGTTAAAATCCTAGGTACAAGGAACACTGAGGAACAATGGGAGTGCTTCAAGATCATACTAAATAAAGGTATTGACCAGTGCATTCCAATGGACAATAAGTATAAAAGAGCTAAAATAAATCCAGGGTGGCTAAACTCTAATGTAAAAATGCATATAAAAGCAAAAGAAAAGGCCTTCAAAAAATATAAGGCTGAGGGGTCATTATCAGCATTCCAACAATACAAAGAATGCAATAAGAAATGTAAGAGGCAAGAGAAAGACTACAAGCATAAGCATTGAACTTATTCTCTCTGGAGAAGAGACGCTTGATAGGGGATATGATAGCGATGTACAAATGCCGTACTGGTGACCCTAGCATAGGGAAAAAACATTTCAGTGGAAGGGAGTTTAAAAAGACGCACAGCCATTCACTGAAACTGGAAGAGAAGTGGTTTAATGTTAATCTGCGTAGAGGGTTCTTTACTGTCAGAGCAGTAAAGATGTGGAACTCTCTTCCACAAGTGGTGGTTTCAGCAGGGAGCATCGATAGTTTTAAAAAACTTTTAGATGGGCATCCTAATGATCACAACATCTAGGGATATACAATTTACTATTGACATAAACACACACACACACAGGTTGAACTGGATGGACTGGTATCTTTTTTTCAACCTTACCGACTATGTAACTATTTTTTACTGAAATTTATCTTTTTATAGACCTTTGAGCAATTATAGTGTAAAAAAAAAATATATATATATATTAACTGACATAATTTTATTCTCTAGTTTGTCTGCTTTCAGAAAATATATGATATTTTGGGGGTTCAATGCAATCTTCAGGTCTAAAATTATTTTGTAAACATGAGTGCAAAAGAGAAATGCAAAAAACAGCTCTGGCAGGAAAAGGGTTAAACCCATTTTAGAAATCTCTCTCCAATCTTATCTACATGGTGGACATTCATGTTGTAGCCATCAATCCAGCACAACTTTTTCTTTAAAAAATGTTCATCTGTTTTAGGGTGGTGGCATTTGGGGGATTTTCTTTATTTTCAGTGTATATTGACTTAGTTAATATTGATAGGGCCCTAATTTAAAGTTATATGGCTTTTTTTGCAGCAAGACTTCCCTTTAAAGAACCTGGATGGTGGCTTTGGGGTTTTAGATTTCTTTGGTGTTTTCTAGATTTGTATTTTATGTGGGAAGCATTTTTTTTTAAAATGGGATGTTCAAGAACATTATTCACTGGTTATTGACCATCTGTACTTGGTACTAGGGAAGAGCTTCGAGTTCGAGTCGAACATCGGCTGTTCGCCAGTTCGATGAACAATTTGGGGTGTTGCGCGGAAAATTCGAATGATGTGGAACACCCTTTAAAAGTGTATGGGAGAAATCACAAGTGCTAATTTTAAAGGCTTATATTCATGGTATAGTCATAAAAAGTGTTTGGGGACCTGGGTCCTGCCCCAGGGGACATGGCTCAATGCAAAAAATGTTTTAAAAATGTCCATTTTTTCGGGAGCAGTGATTTTAATAATGCTTAAAGTGAAACAATAAAAGTGTAATATCCCTTTAAATTTCGTACCTGGGGGTGTCTATAGTATGCCTGTAAAGGGGTGCATGTTTCCTGTGTTTAGAACAGTCTGACAGCAAAATGACATTTCAAAGGAAAAAAAGTCATTTAAAACTACTTGCGGTTATTAATGCATTGCCGGTTCGACAATACACATAACAGTTCATTGTTAAAAATGGCATGGGAATTCCCCACAGGGAAACCCCGAACCAAAATTTAAAAAAAAAATGATGTGGGGGGTCCCTCTAAATGCCATACCAGGCCCTTCAGGTCTGGTATGGATATTAAGGGGAACCCCGGTGAAAATTTAAAAAAAAACGGCGTGGGGTCCCCCTAAATATCCATACCGGACCCTTATCTGAGCACACAACCTGGCAGGCCGCAGGAAAAGAGGGGGGGGCGAGAAAGCGCCCCCCCTCCTGAACCGTACCAGGCCACATGCCCTCAACATTGGGAGGGTGCTTTGGGGTAGCCCCCAAAACACCTTGTCCGCATGTTGATGAGGACAAGGGCCTCATCCCCACAACCCTGGCCGGTGGTTGGGGGTCTGCGGGCGGGGGGCTTATCGGAATCTGGAAGCCCCCTTTAACAAGGGGACCCCCAGATCCCGGCCCTCCCCCCTGTGTGAAATGGTACCCCTACCATTTCACTAAAAAACTGTCAAAAATGTTAAAAATGACAAGAGACAGTTTTTGACAATTCCTTTATTTAAAGGCTTCTTCTTTCTTCTTTCTTCTATCTTCTATCTTCCTTCGGTTTCTTCCTCCATCTTCTTCTTCTTCTGGTTCTTCTGGTTCTTCCTCCAGTGTTCTCGTCTGGCATCTCCTCCGCGGCGTCGGCGTCATCTTCCCTTCTTCTCCTCGGGCCGCTCTGCATCCATGATGACATGGAGGGAGGCTCCCACTCTTCTCTTCATCTTCTTCTCTTTATCTTCTTCTCTTCATCTTCTTTTCGGGCTGCTCCGCATCCATGATGGCATGGAGGGAGGCTCCTGCTGTCTGACGCTTCTCCTCTTCTGACGACTCTTATATAATGGGGGGTGGGGCCACCTGGTAACCCCGCCCCCCTCTGACGCACGGTGACTTGACGGGACTTCCCTGTGGCGTCACGCGGAATGCCACAGGGAAGTCCCGTCAAGTCACCATGCATCAGAGGGTGCGGGGTCACCGGTGGCCCCACCCCCACTATTTAAGAACCGTCAGAAGAGGAGAAGCGTCACACAGTGGGAGCCTCCCTCCATGCCATCATGGATGCGGAGTGGCCCGAAAAGAAGATGAAGAGAAGAAGATGAAGAGAAGAAGATGAAGAGAAGAGCGGGAGCCTCCCTCCATGCCATCATGGATGCGGAGCGGCCCGAGGAGAAGAAGGGAAGAAGACGCCGCGGAGGAGATGCCGGACGAGAACACTGGAGGACGAACCAGAAGAAACAGAAGAAGAAGAAGATGGAGGAAGAAACTGAAGGAAGATAGAAGAAAGAAGAGAGAAGAAAGAAGAAAGAAGAAAGAAGAAAGAAGAAAGAAGAAAGAAGAAGCATTTAAATAAAGGAATTGTCAAAACCTGTCTCTTGTCATTTTTAACATTTTTGACAGTTTTTTAGTGAAATGGTAGGGGTACTTTTGTACCCCTTACCATTTCACACAGGGGGGAGGGCCGGGATCTGGGGGTCCCCTTGTTAAAGGGGGCTTCCAGATTCCAATAAGCCCCCTGCCCGCGGACCCCCACAACCACCAGTCAGGATTGTGGGGATGAGGCCCTTGTCCTCATCAACATGGGGACAAGGTGTTTTGGGGGGCTACCCCAAGGCACCCTCCCAATGTTGAGGGCATATGGCCTAGTACGGTTCAGGAGGGGGGCGCTCTCTCGTCCCTCCCTCTTTTCCTGCGGCCTGCCAGGTTGGGTGCTCGGATAAGGGTCTGGTATGGATTCTTGGGGGGCCCCCATGCCGTTTTTTTTTTATCTTGGCCGCGGGGTTCCCCTTAAAATCCATACCAGACCTGAAGGGTCTGGTATAGATTTTGAGGGGGACCCCACGCCATATTTTTTTTTGGCCGGGGTTCCCCTTAATATCCATACCAGACCTGAAGGGCCTGGTATGGAATTTAGGGGGACCCCCATGTCATTTTTTTTTAAACTTTGGTTCGGGGTTCCTCTGTGGGGAATTCCCATGCGGTTTTTATCAATGAACTTTTATGTGTATTGTCGGACCGGCAATTCATTAATAGCCGCGAGTAGTTTAAATGACTTTTTTTCCTTTGAAATGTCATTTTGCTGTCAGACTGTTCTAAACACGGGAAACATGCACCCCTTTACAGGCATACTATAGACACCTCCCAGGTACGAAATTTAAAGGGATATTACACTTTTATTGTTTCACTTGAAGCATTATTAAAATCACTGCTTCTGAAAAAACGGCCATTTTTAAAACTTTTTTTTGCATTGATCCATGTCCCCTGGGGCAGGATCCAGGTCCCCAAACACTTTTTATGACAATACCATGAATATAAGCCTTTAAAATTAGCACTTTTGATTTCTCCTATAGACTTTTAAAGGGTGTTCCGTGGCATTCGAATTTGCCGCGAACACCCCAAATTGTTCATCGAACTGGCGAACAGCCGATGTTCGACTCGAACTCGAAGCTCTTCCCTAGTGCCAAGTACAGATGGTCAATAACCAGTGAATAATGTTCTTGAACATCCCATTTAAAAAAAAAATGCTTCCCACATAAAATACAAATCTAGAAAACACCGAAGAAATCTAAAACCCCAAAGCCACCATCCAGGTTCTTTAAAGGGAAGTCTTGCTGCAAAAAAAGCCATATAACTTTAAATTAGGGCCCTATCAATATTAACTAAGTCAATATACACTGAAAATAAAAATCAGCGAACTCGTGAACAGCCGATGTTCAAGTCAAACATGAGTTTGACTCGAACACGAAGCTCATCCCTACTTGGCACCATCCCTCTGTAGCGAAAGGCAGATAAAGGTATTGTCAGTGGGAGTTCTGTGATATCTTTTAGAGGTAATAAATACCTAGAAATATTACACACATTACTATTAGGACACATTACTAAACATTTTACACCCACCATTAAACCCTATGAATGATGAGAGGTTCACTTTAAAATTATTTGATGAATTATTGTAAGTGAATGAGGTCCTGTGATGCCCACAGTAAAGATGTGTTGACAAATGTGTTTAGATATTTCTGTAACTGCATTTGATCACCTGATCTCTCCAACAGTTGAGGATTCCATTTCTCTTTTCTTTTAGATAAAAGTACGCAAAAGGAAATATTACAGATGAAGAATGGTGAGTATTTGTAAACCGAGGGTTACTTTTGAGAGGATTCAGCAGCTACTCCCATACTCTCAGCAGTAAAATGTCAGTGGAAAGAGCAGAAGACATGATTCTGCAGAGGAGGAGGTAGTGGAAGGAGATCCTGCATACATAATTCTGTGGAGGAGGAGGTAGTGAAGGGAGATCCTGCATACATAATTCTGTGGAGGAGGAGGTAGTGGACGGAGATCCTGCATACATAATTCTGTGGAGGAGGAGGTAGAGGAAGGAGATCCTGCATACATAATTCTGTGGAGGAAGAGGGTAGTGGAAGGAGATCCTGCAAACATAATTCTGTGGAGAAGGAGGTAGTGGAAGGTGACCCTGCATACATAATTCTGTGGAGGAGGAGGTAGTGGAAGGAGATCCTGCATACATAATTATATGGATAAGGAGGTAGTGGAAGGAGATCCTGCATACATAATTCTGTGGAGGAAGAGGGTAGTGGAAGGAGATCCTGCATACATAATTCTGTGGAGGAGGCGGTAGTGGAAGGAGATCCTGCATACATAATTCTGTGGAGGAGAAGGTGGTAGTAAGAGGAGATCCTGCACACATAATTCTGTGGAGGAGAAGGTAGTGGAAGGAGATCCTGCATACATACTTCTGTGGAGGAGGAGGTTAGTGGAAGGAGACCATAGCTCTGCTATGCTGTGCATTGCCCAATTCCCTGTGAACCGTGAAATTGCACACAAATAAATGCATAGATGGTGGAGAAATGTCCAAGCCTACAAAAAAGAGGGACCTCTAATACTGAACTCCCTGGCGCGCAAGGCACACTAAAGTCTACCTAGGCCAAAGCCAGTCAACCAAGTACTTGGTAAAGGCCTCTCCTGTAGAGAGACCCATCACAGTTGGGAAGTAGTTTAAGGCCAGAGAACCTCCCCCAACATCAATGCAGGCCCCAATAACCTGCACCCTCCAACTCTGTGTGTAAAAAAAAAAAAACACACATGCAGTGCTAGTACCCTTGATAAATTAGTGCCAATTGCAGATTCACAAGGCAGGCCTTGTAACCAGTATCAAAATGATCTCTCTCTCTCTCTATCTCTATCCCTCCCCCACGTTCCTCTTCCCCTGTCTGTCAAGAGCAATGGCACAACCATCCACCCGTCTTCACATGTCAGGGTGCTAGGTGTTATCCTGGATTCTGAACTCTCCTTTCGGCCCCACATCCAATCACTTTCCAAAACTTGCCGCCTCAACCTCCGCAACATCTCTAAACTACGTCCCTTTCTAACCAATGAAACCACAAAGCTCCTGATTCACTCCCTGGTTATCTCTCGCCTGAATTACTGCAATTCGCTCCTCATTGGCTTACCTTTAAATAGACTATCCCCCCTTCAGTCCATCATGAATGCTGCTGCCAGACTCATCCACCTTACAAACCGCTCAGTGTCTACTACTCCTCTCTGCCAATCCCTCCATTGGCTGCCACTCGCCCAACAAATTAAATTCAAAATACTAACAATAAGTTACAAAGCCATCCACAACTCTTCCCCCAGCTACATCACTAGCCTAGTCTCAAAATACCAACCTAATCGCTCTCTCCTTTCCTCCCAGGACCTCCTGCTCTCTAGCTCCCTCATCACCTCCTCCCATATCCGCCTCCAGGACTTCTCCTGAGCCTCGCACATCCTCTGGAATTCACTACCCCACTCTGTCAGACTGTCTCCAAATTTATCCACTTTTAGGTGATCCCTGAAAACTTTCCTCTTCAGAGAAGCCTATCCTGCCTCCATCTAACAACTGCACTATTTTCTCCATTAGCTCATCCCCCACAGCTATTACCCTTTTGTATAACTTGACCCTCCCTCCTAGATTGTAAGCTCTAACGAGCAGGGCATCTGATTCCTCCTATATTGAATTGTATTGTACTTGTACTGTCCTCCCTAGTGTTGTAAAGCGCTGCGTAAACTGCTGGAGCTATTAAAATCCTGTATAATATTATTATTATTATTATCTGCTCCTTTCTACATGTTTTGTAGGCTCTCTTTTCTGTTTTCTTAGAAAAAAAAATTATTCTGTACAGAGCTCAATAGCTTAAGTTTAAATATACTGTACATACACAACTGAAATAGGGAAGTGACTCACCCTTCTAATGTCACTTTCTGAATCAATTGTAAAGCTTTATAGCTGTCTGATTACCCTTATGGTCTGAGGAGAGTTTTGTTGTCCAATGTTCCTGATTTATATTTACTTTTTTTATTATTATATTTTATTTTTTAGATTCTGCATTCAAAAAGAATATATCTGATCTGCAGAAATCAGGTAATTATAGGAAATTCTCAAAAAGCTCAAATCATTCTTTTGGATAGAAAGCAGGATTGGAATCTCTGAGTTTATTTATTTGCAGTCTGTGTCCCCACTTGAGGAGTTCCACCCTGTATATATGTCCTGGTGACCATTGTCATTTAGAGAGGAAGTGAAGAAAAACATCATTACAATGTTCAGTCTCATCAGCTTTGTGTTTTTTCTATCCAGTTGCCAACATAACGGATGACCTGAACAAGATAAAACTGATTAAAAATAAAGGTAAACATTCTGCATTCTTTATTGGTGGTTAGCACTTCTGCCTAGCAGAAATAGAGTTATTAGTTTAAATCCCAACCATGGCACTACCTGCCTGGAGTTTGCATGTTCTCCCTGTCCTTACATGTGTTTCCTCTGGGTACTCAGTTTTCCTCCCGCACTCCAAAGAATTCTGGTAGGTTAATTGGCTTTTGCCTAATTTGGCCCTAGTATGTATATGAATGTGAGTCAGAGATCATAGATTGTAAGTTCCTTGAGGGCAAGGACTGATGTGAATGTATAATATATATATAAATGTAAAGCATGGCATAAATTGACAGCTCTAAATAAGTATCTGAAATAAATTATGAAACAGGAGCCCAAAAAGTGATAGCTAGCTCTACTCTCCTTTTCCCTCCTTGGCCTAATGCAGAGCTGATGCTGTGATGTGTGCTCTAAAATCAGGTAGCACCTTTAGTTATGGAGTCCCACCAAGAACCTTTATTTATAGTATTCATCTATAGACCTTTAAGGAATCCCAACCTTGACCTTTATTTAGTGTCCCACCATCAACCTTTATTTCAGGCATCTCTCTATGGACCTTTATTTATGGGTAGGGATGGGCGGAATAACCCCCTGTTTGGTTCACACCAGAACTTTCGAACATCGTGAAAGTTTGGAACCGAATAACAAACCCCATTGAAGTTTATGGGACCCGAATGTGAAAAATCAAAAGAGCCCATTTTGAAGGTACTGCCCTGGGGGACATGTATCAATGAAAACAAAGATTGTAAAAAAACTAATTTTTAAATGAGCAGTGATTTATTGATGCTTAAAGTAAAAACCTTAAAAATAGAAATTCCTTTCAATATAGTGTACGGGTGGTTCCCTTAGTTTACCTGTAAAGTGGCACATCTGTACTGTGTATAGAAGCTGCTACAGCAATAATTGAATTTATAAAACCCAAAAAATTAAATTTTCACTGCAAGATTTCTTTATTTTTTTAAAAACGGCTTGAGGAGCCAGTCTGTATGATGAGGGCACAATGTAGTGCATTGGGAACAAGATTAGAGATTTTTTGGAACAATTCTGGTTTCTCTTCCACGGACTTTGGATAGAAGAAATGGGTGTGGAAAAATTGGGCTTTGGGTGTCAGTGGCGCCTTCACACGGTAACCCTATAGAGGTACTCTTGATGAAAGCAAGAATTGGCCTTGCTGTCAAAAATTTAAATGTCTTTGCATGTTAATTGTTCCCATGAAACTTACACCAAAAAAAATCTTGCAGATGAAATCAGAACCCACAATGCTGGGCAGCCTAGACTTCTTGCAGATATTCCACAGCCCAATGCTAGGAAGCCTAGACTTCTTGCAGATATTCCACAGCCCAAAAACACTTAATCAGTGGCATCAGGGGCTTCCTAGCTGCTGGTAATCCAGGACTGATTAATTTTGATAAATGTCAGACGGTCCACGGAATCTGTGGACAGACATGTTCTATTATCAGTAGGGATGAGCTTGATGCATTGGACTCGAACATCGGGTGTTCGCCCGTTCACCTGTTCATCCGTTCGCGGCAAATTTGAAAGCAGCAGAACTCTGTTTAAAGTCTATGGGACATTAACATGAAAAACCAAAAGTGCTTATTCTAAAGGCTTATATTCAATTTATTGCCATAAAAAGTGTTTTGGGACCCGGGTCCTGCCCCATGTATCAATGCAAAAAAAAAGTTTTAAAAACGTTTTTTCGGGAGCAGAGATTTTAATAATGCTTAAAGTGAAACAATAAAAATGAAATATTCCTTTAAATTTCATGCCTGGGCTCCTGTGACCCAATACCCCTACTGCTGGGTATTTGCGACACATTAGATGCCCCACAGTCCAAAAAAAGCTATTTGTATGTTATGCCGCTTTCTATGCTAGGAAAGCAAACCTGTTACAATGGAACAGGCCCCTTCCCCCCACGGTCCAACAATGGCAATCCCTGATAGATCTAGTACTGCCATTATACAAGCTGACGCACATGGGACGTAATTGCCCAAAAAAACTTTGACAAGCTATGTGAAGCCTGGGTCCGTGAGCGACTGTTGCCTCTGGGCAGGACTCTGAACGAAGTAACACAGCTGATCTGAGATAGGTAGAACTGCACACAATGTTTAATGATGGTGACTCCTGGTGGAAGTGGAACCCATTCCCTCCCACCCTCCACCTCCTTTGTCCCCTCCCTCGCCCCTCTCCCCCGCTCTTCACCTTCCCTCACCCCCCGCCCCTCCCAGGAAACTGGGGCTTCTCTTCTCCTCTCTTATATACTTCCAGATTACACTGCTGTGCTCCTGACAATAGTTTCCCCCTTACTGATGTTCTGATATCAAATTGCCATAATACTGCCGAATTGATTATACTGTGATTGGGTGCTTATTGTATGGTTGATGAGAATGCACCACTGTTTTTTCTCTTTTTTATCTGAAACCTAAATAAACTTTTCTGTTTAAAAAAAAAGAATGTGCCTGGGGGTTGTCTATAGTATGTCTGTAAAGTGGTGCAGTTTTCCTGTGTTTAAAACAATACAACAGCAAAATGACATTTCTAAAGGAAAAAAAATGATTGCGGCTGTAATGTATTGTCATGTCTTGGCAATATAGATAAAACTCATTGAAAAAAACGGCATGGGCCCCCCCCCCCAGTCCATTACCAGGCCCTTTGGGTCTGGTATGGGCTTTTAGGGGAACCCTGCGCCAAAAGTAAAAAAAAAAAATGGCGTATGGATCCCCCCAAAATCCATACCAGACCCTTATCTGAGCACGCAACCTGGCAGACAGGAAAAGAGGGGGGGACAAGAGAGCCCCCCCCTGAACCGTACCAGGCCACATACCCTCAACATGGGGGGATGCTTTGGAGTCACCCCCAAAGTAACTTGTCCCCATGTTGATGAGGACAAGGGCCTCATCCCCACAACCCTTGCCCAGTGGTTATGGGGGTATGCGGGCGGGGGTTTATAGGAATCTGGAAGCCCCCTTTAACAAGGGAACCCCCAGATCCCGGCCTCGCCTCCTATGTGAATTGGTAACGGGTACATTGTACCCCTACCATTTCACAAAAAAACAAGCTTTTCACAAGTCCTTTATTAAAAAATAAAAAAATAAAAATGTCCCACAATATAGCTCCATCATACATCACCCGACGAACCGAAAAAAAGCAAAAAAAAAGCCGCAACAGCTCCACCTCCATGGGAGGCTCCCGCTGAGTGACGCTTTTTCTCAGTGACAGCTGTTATATAGCTGAAGGCGGGGCCACTGAGACAGCTGTTATATAGCTGAGGGTGGGGCTATATATATATATATATATATATATATCTATATATATAGATATATATATATATATCTATATATATCTATATATATAGATATATATATATATCTATATATATCTATATATATAGATATATATATATATCTATATATATAGATATATATATATATAGATATATTTATTTATTTATTTATTTATTTATATATATAAATATATATATATCTATATATATCTATATATATATATATATATATATAGATATATATAGATATATATATATATAAACCTTGATGTAAGGGGTGACTCTTATGGGGACTCTGTTATAAGGGAAGACTCTCATGGGGAATCTAATGTAAGGGGTGACTCTTATAGGTACTCTGATGTAAGAGGAGACTCTGATGAGATCTAGATGTAATGGGGTACTCTGATGGGACCCTGATGTAAAGAAGGACTCCAGTGGGGACCCTAATGTAAGGATAGACTCTGATGTAACTGCAGACATTGATGGGGACCCAGACGTAGGAGAGACTCTGTTGGAAGTGAGAGTGGTGGGGGGCCTGATGTAAGGAGGGCATTTATGGTGACCCTGGTGTAAGGGTGGAATCTGACGGGTATTCGAATGAAAGGGTAACTCTGGTGTAAGGGGAGACTTTGACGGGTATTCTAATGTAAAGAAGACTCTGATGTAACGACAAGTTTGATGCAAGGGGGACTCTGATGGGACCCTAAAATAATGGGGTACTCTGATGGGGACCATAATGTAAGAAAGGACTGTGATAAGGACACCTTGTAAGGGTGGGAGCTCTGATGTAAAGGGGACTATAAATGGGATTTTGATGTGAGGGGAAACTCTGATGTAAGGGTGGACTTTGTTGAGGACTCTGCTTGGGACCCCAATGTAAGGAGGTTCTCTGATGGGCTCAAGCTTATTTATAAATTCTTGGCTTTGTTTTACTTATTCTAAATAGTGGATCATGTTTAAAGCAAAACATATTCATCTAAATTGTATTCATTCATTCATAAAACTGACTTTTTTTGGCCCAGAAATATTAGTAAAATATACAATGTGACCCCCATATAGAAAAGTTTGGAGACCTCTGCTTTATACACGCAGGTACTCGTGGGATGTGAGATCCTCCTTCATATCTATCTATCTATCTATCTATCTATCTATCTATCTATCTATCTATCTATCTATCTATCTATCTATCTATCTATCTATCTATCTATCTATCTATCTATCTATCTATCTATCTATCTATCTATCTATCTATCTATCTATCTATCTATCTTTCTATCTATCTATCTATCTATCTCTCTATCTAATCTTATCTAATCTAATCTTATTTATCACTAAACTTCTTGCTAATGTCCAACTAGCCATCTACCCCCTGGACCCTGTTCCCTCGCAAATGCTACGGTCACCCTCTGGCTCTATTCTACACTCTCTAGCTCACATGTTCAATTTCTCCCTCTATTCTGACTTCTTCCCCAACTTTCTAAAACATACACTTCTTAAAAAGCCCTCACTGGACCCCACCAATCTTAACAACCTACGCCCCATCTCCTTACTCCCCTTTTAATCCAAACTCTTTGAACGTCTAGTCTTCAACCGACAGAGTGACCGCTTCCCTGAGAAAAACCTTCTTGATCCCCTTCAGTCTGGATTTCGCCCTCAACACTCCACAGAATCTGCCCTCCTAATACTAACAAATGATTTACTAAGGGCCAAAACCAATGGACACTATTCTGTACTCTTACTCCTGGACCTTTCTGCTGCCTCTGATAAGGTTGACCACCCCCTTCTCCTAAAGAAACTCCATGCTTTTGGTCTCCGTGACTGTACTCTTTGCTGGTTCTCTTCCTGTTGATCCGTCCACACATTTAGTGTTGCTTACAATTCTACTTTCTCCTTTTCTCTTACTTTCTCAAGGTTCTGTTCTTGGACTTCTCCTATTCTTGATCTACACCTCCTCCCTGGGTCAGGTGATAGCCTCCCATGGCTTCCAATGCCATCTCCATGCCGACACCCAAATGTATCACTCTACCTCTCAGCTCACTCCCTCGGTCTCATCATGTATCACTAATAGGGATGGGCCGAACACCCCCCATTCGGTTCGCACCAGAACATGCGAACAGGCAAAAAATTTGTGCGAACACCATTAAAGTCTATGGGACATGCACATGAAAAATCAAAAGTGCTAATTTTAAAGGCTTATATGCATAGTATTGTCTTAAAAAGTGTTTGGGGACCTGGGTCCTGCCCCAGGGGATATGTATCAATGCAAAAAAAGTTTTAAAAACTGACTTTTTTCAGGAGCAGTGATTTTAATAATGCTTAAAGTGAAACAATAAAAGTGTAATATTCCTTTAAATTTCGTACCTGGGGGTGTCTATAGTATGCCTGTAATGTGGCGCATGTTTCCCGTGTTTAGAACAGTCCGAGATCAAAATGACATTTCTAAAGGAAAAAAAGGTCATTTAAAACTACTCACGTCTACAATGAATTGTCGGTCCGGCAATACACATAAAAGTTCATTGATAAAAAACGGCATGGGATTCCCCCACAGGGGAACCCCGAACCAAAATTTTTTTAAAAATGGCGTAGGGGTCCCCCTCAAAATCCATACCAGACCTGTAGGTAATTTTAAGGGGAACCCCATGCCAAAATAAAAAAAAATGGCGTGGGTTCCTCCAAAAATCCATACCAGACCCTTATCCGAGCACGGAACCTGGCAGGCCGCAGGAAAAAAGGGGAGATGAGAGAGCGCCCCCCCCTGAACTGTACCAGGCCACATGCCCTCAACAATGGGAGGGTGCTTCGGGGTAGCCCCCCCAAAGCACCTTGTCCCCATGTTGATGGGGAGAAGGGCCTCATCCCCACAACCCTTGCCAGTGGTTGTGGGGGGTCTGCGGGCGGGGGGCTTTAACAAGGGGGCCTCCAGATCCTGCCCCCCTATTTGAAATGGTAACAGGTACATTGTACCAGTACCATTTCACAAAAGAAGTGTGAAAATGGTAAAAAAAAAACACACACCGTGGGAGAAGTCCTTTATTAAAAAAAAAAAAAAGCAACTGTCCTACGTAGCCCATTCACCTCCGCCGACGAACCGAAAAAAATAAAGATCTGCCTCCACGGGAGGCACCCGCCATATGACGCGCCCTCGCAGGTGACAGCTCTTTTAAAACTGTGGGCGGGACCACACGGTGTCATTGCTGGGTGACCCCGCCCCCCTCTGATGCACGGGGACATCCCTATGGCTTCCCCCGTAGCATCAGAGGGGGGCGGGGCCACCACTCGACCCGAACATAAAGCCCATCCCTAATCACTAATTTACTAACAGACATATCAGCCTGAATGCCACACCACTTCCTCAAACTCACTCTATCCAAAGTCGAGCTCATCATTTTTCCTCTCCCACGTGCCCCTTCCCCTGATCTCTCTGTCAAGATCGATGGCACAACTATCAACCCATCCCCCCATGCCAAAGTTCTAGGTGAAATCCTGGACTCTGATCTATCCTTTTTAGCCCCCACATCCAATCACTGACCAAATCTTGCTGTCTCAACCTTTGCAACATCTCCAAAATATGTCCCTTTCTAACCAATGATACCACTAAGCTCTTAATTACCTCTCTGGTCATCTCTCGCCTCGACTATTGCAAACCCCTTCTAATTGGCTTACCTTTACATAGGCTATCCCCCCTTCAGTCCATTATGAATGCTGCTGCCGGGCTCATCTAACCTACCAACCACTCTGTGTTTACTACTCCTCTCTGTCAATCCCTCCACTGACTCCTGCTGACCCAACAAATTCAATTTAAAATACTAATAACGACTTACAACGCCATCCCGCCCAGGTACATCCCTAACCTACTCTCAAAATGCCAACCTAATCATTCTCTTCATTCCTCCCAAGACCTCCTGCTCTCTAGCTCCCCCGTCACCTCCTCCCATGCGCTCGTCTCCAGGACATTTCCCGAACCTCTACCATCCTATGGAACTCCCTACTCCAATCTGTCCTATTATCTCTTACTCTGTTTGCTTTTAGACAATCCCTGAAAACCCTCCTCTATAGAGAAGCCTATCCTGCCCACACCTAACAATTGTACTTTTATTTTCTCCATCTGTTCATCCCCCACAGTTATTACCTTTTTGTATCACTTGACCCTCCCTCCTAGATTGTGAACTCTAAAGAGCAGGGCCCTCTGATTCCTCCTGTATTGCATTGTATTGTGATTGTTCTGTCTGCCCTAACGTTGTAAATCACTGCGCAAACTGTTGGCGCTATATAAATCCTAATAATAAACTGAATGTATCTATGGACCTACTTACACCAACTCAGCGCTCTGTTAGTATTGAGTTAAAACAGGCAAATAACCAACAATCAATCAAAATGATCGCTAACGTAAAAAAGCAGCCACTAAAATAACATATAAAACATAATAAACTAATAGTATCTAGTCCACAAGTATTGAAAAATGCGCCCTCCAATACGACAGCAGCGCTCCTGTCAATCCATATCTTGACCGGCATTCATATGTTAAAGCATATGAGAAACATTTGAATGGCATAAGGTGGTTAAAGTTCAGACAGTAGATGGTGATTCTAGCTGATAATAAACAAGCGTGCCCCGTACTCAAGATCTTCACCACGTGGGTCACTCTCCCCTAGGGGTTTAAACTCACCAGCAATAGAAAAATCACAAGCCTTGATATAATCAGAGAAGTGTCATCCAAATGGCAGGTAGGTTAGGGATGCAGATCACTCCACAGATAGTGAGGCATGATCTGCATCCCTAACCTACCTGCCATTTGGATGACAATTCTCTGATTATTAGGGATGAGTCCGATGTTCGAGTCGAACGTAAGTTCGACTCGAACATTGGGTGTTTGCCGAACAGCAAACATTATGCGGAGTTCGCAGCAAATTTGAAAGTTGCGGAATTAAAGTCTATGGGACACTGTCCTGCCCCAGGGGACATGTATCAATGGAATATTGAGTTGGCCCACCAAATACTTTTGAGAATTTAGTGAATGTTCAAATTGTATTGTGGAGATGGGATACTCCAAACACCCCTGATGAAGGAGATTTAATTTCTCCGAAACGTATCGGGTGAAAAAAGTCACATCAATTCATTTGTAACACCTAGGACAGTGATGGTGAACCTATGGCATGCGTGCCACAGCTGGAACGCAGAGCCATCTCTGTGGGCATGCAAGAGGGTCCAGGTTCATGGCGGGGAGAGCGCAGGCGCAAGCAGAGGCAAGGTGCAGGAAACTATCTGCACGAGTGAGTGGGCAGCCCCGCAGCCTCCCTGCGGAAGGCTACAGGCCTGAGAGCATGGGAAGGAGAGAAGCAAGCAGTGGCAAGGTGCAGGAAATTATCTGCACGAGTGAGTTGGTGACCCCGCAGCCTCCACGCGGAAAGCTACAGGTCTAACAGCACGGGAGGGAGATAAGAGCTTCACCGCTTACTTGATGGCCGAAGAGGGGTGCAGCATCCCTGGCACCTTCTGGAGCCTGGAATACTCAAACCTCCTCTTCAACAGTGAGGCCTGGAGAACAGGCTGACTGTGGGCCCAGAAGACGAGGACAGGCGGGAGGCTCAGGCTGTGAGGGAGCCGCTGGATGGAACAGAGAAGAGAGCTCTCCTGGATCAAGGACAGAGACAGGTACCAGGCACAATTATACACTGACAACCTGCAGACAAAGACTGGGGCAGGGAGGCAGAGCAAGGACTGCAGAATAGGACAGAGCTAGAGGTCTCTCTCTCCTCTCAGCCCCCCTCCCTCTCTCTCAGCCCCCCTCCCTCTCTCTCAGCCCCACTTTTTCAGTCCCCCCTCTGTGTCCCCCTCTCTCTGTCCCCTTCCCTCTCTCTTACACCCCTCTCTCTCAGTCCCCTTCCTTCTCTCTCACACCCCTCTCAGCCCCCTCTCTCTCAGCTCCCCTCTCTCTCAGCATCTCTCTCACACCCCTCTCTCTCTGTCCCTCCTCCCTCTCTCTCAGCCCCCCTCTCTCCCTCAGACCCTCTCTCTCTCTCTCTCTCAGCCCCCTTTCCTCTCTCTAAGCCCCCCTCTCTCTCTGTCCCCCTACCTCTCTCTCTGTCCCTCTACCTCTCTCTCTGTCCCCCTACCTCTCTCTCAGTCCCCCTACCTCTCTCTCAGCCCCCCTCTTTCTCTCTCAGCCCCCCTCCCTCTATCTCATCCCCCCTCCTTCTCTCTCAGCCCCCCTCCATTTCTCTATTCTCCCTCACTCTCCACATCTCTCTCTCTCACCCCCTCTCTCTCTCTCTCTCTCTCTCTCACCCCCTCTCTCTCTCACCCCCTCTCTCTCTCTCTCACACACACACACCCCCATCTCTCTCTCACACAACCCCTCTCTTTCACTCAGCCCCCCTTACTCGTGAATTGCAGTGTTGGCACTTTGCAACACAAAACCAACTTTATTATTTCAGTTTGGGCACTTGGGCTAAAAAAGGTTCTGCATCACTGATCTAGGACATTTCCAAAGTAATATTTTATGCCATACTTATATGTTTTTAGATCTTTGTATGATGTTGTACTAATAAAAGTATTACATAATTTTAAATATGTGTTGTGATAAGTGCCCTTCAAAATCCCATTAAGGACATTTTTTTTCAGTGATAAGGGGATGTTGGCATGTAGTAGAGTACCCCCATTGCCCCCACAAAATTTATGTCTGCATGCTGTGCCTGATTTCCTTTTATTATAATTTTAATGTCTTGGCTAAACTGTACGGCTATTACCATAACAATCCAGCGGCACCCACCTAATCCTCTTTCTTGCTCCCTCAGGCTCCTCCAATCCATTATGCAGTGAGGGATGGAATCACTATGGACTCAGCTGTTACTACTTGTCTTCAGACACAAAACCATGGAACGCCTCCAAGAAAGACTGCGAGGACAAGGAGGCCCACCTGGTGGTCATTAACAGTGAGGAAGAGATGGTATGCACAGATATACACTTCCTATTGTATTAGTCCCATTGTCTTATCACATCACTGCCAGCAGTATTTCATTATTATCAGGGCTTTTTTTCTAAGACAATAGGTGCAGGAACTCCCCCTTTCCGAGTCGCCCCTTTTCTCCGCCCCTACCCACCTCCCAGTACCGTCCCTTTTAGACAATATAGAACCAAGTATCATTTTGAGGTGCTGAGTAATTTGTATGGAATTTGGTAATGATATCAAGAAAAGCAGTAAAATAGATCCCCTGCAGCCAGCAACAATAGATCCCCCTAACAACAATGGACCAACCACAACAAAATTTCCCCGCCAGCAACAATGGACTCCCTGCAGCATCAACAGATCTCACAGCATAGTCTGTCTGGCTGCCATCAACAATAGACTCCTCCCCCCAACAGTAGATCTCTTTCAACAACAACTGACTCCCCAGCAACATAAGACCCCCCACCAGCAACAATAGACCTCCCCAGAAGCAATAGACCCCCTTTTCAAAAATAGATCCCCACCAGTGAGCATCAATACCCTGCAGCACACACCAGCACCCCTTGCCATTACATACAGTCAGCCCAAGAGGTGCCGGAACTGTGTTCCCCCGCGTTCCCGCTGAAAAAAGGCCCTGATTATCTGATTATTATGCTCCCAGCCTCACCCTTGGAAGAGATTTTCCAGTTTGTGGGACAACAATCTAAGCACTGGTAGACAAAGAAAGATTATGACTGAGTCATGTCAAATGAAACGTTAACACTTTTCACACACGGTAGCCAACACTACATGTTTTCACAGGAATCTGCACCCTTTATAGAATCTCTTGGTGAAATTCTGACATTTAAAAAAAATGTGTGTGTCACTTTCTGCCTCATCCGGACAGGAATGTAACAGAGCTTACACTGCTGAAGCTTCTTCACAGAGACAAAGTTCTTTCTAAATAGAGCGTTCAGCTTCATGATTATCAAACATTGAAAAAAAAAGGTGCAGGAATTATATACAGACAAAAATGTACTTTAATGGCATCCCAGTCTTAGTCCATGGGGTTCAATATTGAGTTGACCCACCCTTTGCAACTATAACAGCTTCAACTCTTCTGGGAAGGCCGTCCACAAGGTTTAGGAGTGTGTCTATGGGAATGTTTGATCATTCTTCCAGAAGCGCATTTGTGAGGTCGGGCACTGATGTTGGATGAGAAAGACTGGCTCGCAGTCTCCCGCTGTCCAGAAGGTTTTGGAGTGTGTCTATGGGAATGTTTGACCATTCTTCCAGAGCATTTGTGAGGTCAAGCACTGATGTTGGACGAGAAGATCTGTTTTGCAGTCTCCACTCTAATTCATCCCAAAGATGTTCTATTGGGTTGAGGTCAGGACTCTGTGTAGGCCAGTCAAGTTCCTCCACCCCAAACTCGCTCACCCATGTCTTTATGGACCTTGCTTTGTGCACTGGTGCGCAGTCATGTTAGAACAGGAAGAGGCCATCCCCAAACTGTTCCTACAAAGTTGGGGGCCTGGAATTGTTCAAAATGTCTTGGTATGCTGACGCCTTAGGAGTTCCCTTCACTGGAACTAAGGGGCCAAGCCCCACCCCTGAAAAACAACCCCACCAGTGCACCAATGCATAAAGCAATGTCTATAAAGACATTGGAGATTGGGGCCGGGAGCATCGATTAGGGTGATGGCAACTATTGAAGTGCAGATAGGAATTCCCAGCAGCATTATTATTACAATGGGAAACAAAAGATTCAATATCATCGGTATTACCGTCTTTTGTTTCCCATTGTAATAATAACAACATGGGCCTATCCTTTACATCTGTTCACGATAAAACACATCTAGCATTCTTAGACCTTGATCTATTTCATGATACTGGTCGCATCCATGCAAAAAATTATTGCAAACCCACTGCTGGGAATTCCTATCTGCACTTCAATAGTTGCCATCACCCTCGTTGGTTAAAAAACATTCCAAAAAGTCAATTCTGCCGTCTCAGATATAATTGCACCATGCAGTCAGACTATCAGACACAAAGCATAAATCTCAAACAAAAATTCATTGAAAAAGGCTACCTTCCTTCACTCATCGAACAAGCCTACACCACATACATCAATCCTGATACTCATACCCATAAAATGAATTCATCAAAGGACATTCGGTTCACGACTCAATTTCATAACAAATACAAAAATATGGAACACATAGTTCATAAACATTGGCCAATCCTACTGCAGGATCCCCATCTCAAAGACAGTATATCAAATAAACCTAAATTTTCATATAGGAAAGCACCTAATGCCGCGTACACACGAGCGGACTTTACGGCGGACTTTGCCCGGCGGACTTTCCGACGTACTTTCCAACGGACTTTCTGAATGAACGGACTTGCCTACACACAATCCACCAAAGTCCGTCAAATTCATACGTGATGACGTACGACCGGACTAAAACAAGGAAGTTCATAGCCAGTAGCCAATAGCTGCCCTAGCGTGGCTTTTTAGTCCGTCGAACTAGCATACAGACGGCGGACTTTTCCACCGGACTCGATTTCAACGGATAAATTTTAAACAAGTTTCAAATCTAAGTCCGTCCAACTTTTGAGCAAACAAAGTCCGCTGGAGCCCACACACATCGAATTGTCCGACGAAATCCAGTCCGCCGGGCTAAGTCCGCCGTAAAGTCCGCTCGTGTGTACGCGGCATTACATTAAGGGAAAGATTGCCCCAAGCAAACTCAAAAAGAAAACAAATACGTCATCTTCACTCCAACTCTTTTTTATGATTGGGATGTATCAATGCCGCAAACCCCTTTGCCTTACATGCAGTTTTGTACAACATGGTCAAAAAACATTCACGATTAAAAATAAAACATACAAAATTTCAGAATTCTACACCTGTTCTACAGACCATGTAGTATACTGCCTGACCTGCCCCTGCGGCCTCCACTATGTAGGTCAAACTATACGCCCCCTACGCCAGCGTTTTGGAGAGCACCGCCGATTCATCGAGGCCGGTAAAGACTATCATAGCGTCCTACGACATTTCACCCAACATCACGCTAAATCTACCGTAGGCCTAAAAGTATGGATCATCGAATCCATACCAGCCACTCTCCCTGCGGCAGAGAGATTTAAACGTCTCTGCCAACGGGAGACTTATTGGATATACGCTCTTGACGTACTTTCACCTGGAGGTATCAATGAAGAATTGGAAATTAGCACCTTACTCTAGATGATACCACATTTAACATACAGACTGTAATATTATGGTTCATTTATCATTCATCCCTCCTTATTATCATATCCATACGTCATGGTGTTTGCCTGTTATACATGTACATATCTGCCATCTGTCACAATCAAATACTATTTGTAGAGCATCCATTACATCTTATTACCTATTTCTATAAGTTAATTCCTTATAGTAGATTTGTGACCTTATTTGCGGGTGTGTAAATGCCCGGCCGCCCCTGTAACACACTCGCATACTTATTTACAGTCTATTATTATCTATTATCGTCAGAGTATTGCTACAGGCATAATCTGCACTATTTGTATAAGTATCCACCACCTCCTATTATCCTTCTGTAGTTTATAGACGCCCAGCCGCCCCTGTAACACTTTTATATTCTAGTACACAGTTGAGTAATACCTCTCACCGTGAGATTATTGCTACAGGCATAATCTGCACAATTCGTACAACCTGTATAAGCATCCACTATTTTCCTCTATCTGTCCTTAGTGTATAGACGCCCGACCGCCCTTGTAACACACCTATACACTTATTCATAGTAAAGTAATATTCATCACTGTTTTATCATTGTTACAGACATAATTAGTAATCGCTTATTCCTTTTTTTTTTTTTATTATTTTTATTTTTTTTTATCCCCTTACAACAGATTTATTACTTTATTTGCATGTGTACAGATGCCTGGCCGCCCCTGTAACACAGGTGTATAGCTCCCCGGCTGCCCTTGTAACACGGCTACATATTTATTTATTATTTATTCATTGTTAATTCAACATTAGACTTACTACCTTATTTGCATGTGTACAAACGCCCGGCTGCCTTTGTAACATGTGCACATAGATTCCTGGCTGCCCTGGTAACACATGTGTATATACGCCTGGCCGCCCTTGTAACACGGCTGTAGATTTATTCATTGTCAACTCAACATTAGACTTACGACCCTATTTGCATGTGTACAAACGCCCGGCCGCCTTTATAACACATTCATATAGACACCCGGCCGACCATGTAACACACCTGTATATTAATTCAATGTCAACCTTATGTTTGTATATTTATTTATTATTGTTAATTTAACCACTGCCATCTGTGCCCTGTACCCCTGTGTCAAATTCCTTCAGGACTTCATTGTATATAGCACTGACGTTAATAATCCATTTTGCGAGTGCACGGTCATCTTGGCCGTCCTCATAATACATCTGTCACTTCCCTTATTATTGTGTATTTTGTATCTGCCCACACTCCTCCCCTTGCTCCTCCCCCTCACCATTTATAAGCCAGCTTGAGGAGTGTGGGCGTAGGTCTGACGAAGGAGCCGCACATGCTCCGAAACGCGTTACCACCCCCTTCTCTACACTGACACCATCAGCCTTGTGTGTCCCGCAGTGAATACAGGCTTCCCTGCTGCCTCCTCTTTCCAACACGCATGAGAACGCTTTACAGCTGCTGGACGGCTCTACACTGCTCTCTACCACCGTGCTGAGGATGGACACATGCCACAGATCAGGACTCCTGATTTTATCATGTCTTTTAACACTCAACAATCTTGTAAGTGCTTTTAACCCTTTGTGCACTTCATTAAATTTGACATACTGCACTTAGAGGCGCCTTTCTTTTCCTTTTTTATATCTTCAGAGTTGCTTCTCCTCTAACCAAAGTGCTGCCAGAAGTGCCATCTCATCACTATCATCCCTCTGACCAGCTACCCACCTCCACCAGAGCGCCCTTATCACCTCTCTGTTAGGTGCTTGTGTAGGCTCATTGAAGTATTTCCAGCTACTGTACTGTGTACCCTGCACAGTCTGACCTACAGTATAGCAACCTGCAGCCAGGTGCTTGTGTAGGCTCATTGAAGTATTTCCAGCTACTGTACTGTGTACCCTGCACAGTCTGACCTACAGTATAGCAACCTGTAGCCAGGTGCTTGTGTAGGCTCATTGAATCCAGTTACTGTACTGTGTACTATGCACAGTCTGACCTACAGTATAGCAACCTGCAGCCAGTTGCTTGTGTAGGCTCATTGAAGTATTTCCAGCTACTTTACTGTGTACCCTGCACAGTCTGACCTACAGTATAGCAACCTGTAGCCAGGTGCTTGTGTAGGCTCATTGAAGTATTTCCAGCTACTGTAGTGTGTACCCTGCACAGTCTGACCTACAGTATAGCAACCTGCTGCCAGGTGCTTGTGTAGGCTCATTGAAGTACTTCCAGTTACTGTACTGTTTACCACGCACAGCCTCACCTACAGTATAGCTACCTGCAGCCAGGTGCTTGTGTGGGCTCTTGACATATTTCCAGTTACTGTACTGTGTACCCTGCAAAGTTGCACCTACATTATAGCTACCTGAAGACAAGTGCAGGGGTTATCATACTAATAATACTACAGGCAGGCAGTTCATTCTGCTAGCTGCAGTATAATCGGTATATATATATATATATATATATATATATATATATATATATATATATATATATCCCAGTTTTGTGCAGCTACATCTCACTGCAGGCCAAAAGTATGTCTGGAAGGCCAACAAGGGGAGGCAGACAGTCACAAGCCAATAAAAGAGGGCAAGCAGGCTCTGTGTCTAGAGGCAACAGTGCTGGTCGTGGACACGGTGCATACTCATCAGCACGTGGCCGTGGGACACGCTTGGCCTTTTTTTCGGCAGCTGCCTGTGTTGAGCCGCAACATGCGGAAGACTTGGTCGAGTGGATGACCAAGCCTTCCTCATCCTCCTCATCCTCTCTCACCCAGGCTCAGGGTACTTTGTCTGGCAAAGCAGCTGCCAACGCGGCCTCTCCTCTCGGCTCAATGGCATCAGTGACTCCTTCCCTAGCCCCACCATGTCCTCCTGAGGACACACAGTGTTTGACCACAGTGTTGGGTAAATGCTCCAGGAGCATGCCCAGCATTTTTAAGGCTCTGATGATGATACTGAGCTAGATGAAGGCAGTAACGTGAGCACGGACAGAGGGGGTGCCCAAGAAGGACAGCAATCTGGCAGTAATGTCCCCCTGCTGCAGCATACTGCCAGGTTTGCTCCAGTGATGAGGAGGGAGGGGATGATGAGGTTACTGACTCAATGTGGGTGCCTGATAGGAGAGAGGAGGAGGAGGCACATCACCAACAAAGCAGGATGCCCTCTAGGGGCCAGCCTAAGGGCAGCACACTGACTGCATCACACCTCAGAGCTCCGCATGTGCAGGGCGCTGCTGTCTCTACGCGTTATTCCAAAAGTTCTTTGGTGTGGGCCTTTTTTGAGACGAGTACATCAGATCGCACCGCTGCTATTTGCAACATATGTCTCAAGCGTATCTCGCATGGCCAAAACATCTCCCGCTTGGGCACCACATGCTTGACCAGACATATGTTGACCTGCCATGCAGTTAGTTGGCAAGCATACCTAAAAGACCCACACCAAAAAACAAAGAGGACCTCTCCTTACTCCTCATCAGCTGGGATCTCCAACCCTACTATACCTTCAGTCCTCTCTGAGACCTGCACTGAGAGGAATGATGGTGTAGAATTAGGCGTGTCGCAGCCAAGTACTTGCGGGCAATCTGCTATCGGTACACTGACGTCAGATTCTACCAGGCAAATTTCCCTGCCCCAGCTGCTGCACGGCCGAAAGAAGTTCGCTCCCAGCCATCCACATGCCCAGCGGTTGAATGCTAGCTTGGCAAAATTGCTAGCACTTCAACTGCTACATTTTCAGTTGGTAGACTCTGCCCCCTTCCGTGAGTTTGTGGAATGTGCGGTTCCTTAGTGGCAGGTTCCCAAATGCCACTTTTTCTCATGGAAGGCGATTCCGGCTCTCTACCAACATGTGGAAGGCAATGTCTTGGCCTCGCTGGACAGGGCGGTCAGCAGTAAGGTGCATATTACCACTGACTCATGGTCCAGCAGGCATGGACAGGGACGTTACCTAAGTTTCACCGTGCATTGGGTGACTCTGCTGGCAGCTGGGAAGGATGCAGGACAAGGTGCAGTAGTGTTGGAGGTTGTTCCACCACCACGCCTCCAAAATGCCACTACTAGTGATTCTGACACACCTCTCTCCTCCACCCCCTCCTCTTCTTCTTCCTCCATGGCCTCTTCCTGTGCTTTGTCCACGGAACCAGTGGTGCTCCATAGGCGTTCAAGGGGCTACGCAAGTACGCAGGCCAAAAGATGCCACGCGGTGCTTGAACTGATGTGCTTGGGGGAAAGGAGCCACACTGGGGCAGAGGTTCTGTCAGCTCTGCAGGGGCAGGTTCAGAGGTTATTCACGCCACGTCAACTTAAGGCAGGAATGGTGGTTTGCGACAATGGCACCAACCTCCTCTCCGGCCTCCAACAGGGACAAATGACCCATGTGCCCTGTTTAGCTCACGTCCTTAACTTGGTGGTGCAGCGGTTCTTGGGCAGGTACCCGGGCTTACAGGATGTCCTGAGGCAGGCCAGGAAAGTCTGTGTTCATTTCCGCAGGTCATATAATGCCAGTGCTCGGCTGGCTGACCTCCTAAAGGAATTTAACCTGCCCAAGAACGGCCTAATCTGTGACATGCCCACCAGGTGGAACTCAACGTTAGCCATGCTGCAGCAGCTGCACGTTCAGCAGAGGGCCATCAATGAGGACCGACTATGTGCGACTATGGCACCAAGACAGGGTCAGGGGAGCCTGTTTTTTTTTTCCCCACGCCATGATCAGGGATGCATGCACTGTCCTGTCACCATTTGAGGAGGCCATGAGGATGGAGAGCAGTGACAGTGCATGCATCAGTGACACTGTCCCCCTTGTCCACCTGTTGGAGCATGCACTGCGGGTAATAATGGACAGGGCACTTGAGGCAGAACAGAGGCAGGAAGAGGAGGACTTCCTTAGCTCTTAAGGGCCCCTTTATCCAGACAGTGTTCCTGCGTGCCCGCCGATCACACAGGAAGAGGAGGAGGAGGAGGAGGAGGATGTCAGCATGGAGGTGGAGTCTGGCACTCAGCATCAGCAGCAGTCTTTAAGGGATCATTTACAGAAGAAGAAGAAGAAACCCATGGACTTGTACGTGGGTGGGAGGAGGTGGCTGCGGATCATGTCGTCCTTAGTGACCCAGAGTACTCCGGACCGAATGCCTCAGAAAACCTACGCTGCATGGCCTCCCTGATCCTGCAAAGCCTTCGGAAGGATCTCCGTATTCGTGGTATCAAGGAGAGGGATCAATACTGGCTGGCAACCCTCCTTGATCCACGTTACAAGGGTAAGGTTTTAAACCTTATCTTGCCGTTGCAGAGGGAGCAGAGGATGAAACATCTTCGGGAGGCCTTGCAGAAAGGTCTGTGCAACGCATTCCCAGAGACTGGGAGGTTACAAACTCCTGTTCCTGGACAACTGAGGCTTTGGTCAGTCAAAGAAGGAGCGGTGGAGAAGGTGGCTATCTGACCGATGCGTTCAGACAATTTTTTAGTCCGCAGCCCCAAGGTATGATCGATTCCAGCAACCATCGCCAGCGTCTGTTTTACATGGTGCAGGAATACCTAGGGGCAAGATCTGACTTGGACACCTTTCCCACCGAAAATCCTCTGGGTTACTGGGTCTTGAGGATGGATCACTGGCCAGAGCTTGCACAGTATGCAATTGAGCTACTGGCCTGTCCTGCATCCAGCGTTCTTTCGGAACGCACATTCAGTGCTGCTGGAGGCTTTGTAACCGATCACAGGGTGCGTCTGTCCACCGACTCGGTCGATCGACTGACCTTCATAAAAATGAATCATTCTTGGATCACCACCAGCTACCAAGCACCTGAGGGGTTGCAGTGTTGTGGCACCAGCACCAGTGCCTAATGCCCAATTTTTCAGCCCCTGTTTAACAGGGGCGTGTAATTACAATTTTTGATGCAATTCTTTGCAGCAGGGCTAGTTCCTGTACTCCAACTAGAGTATCTGTGAGGGATTGCAGTGTTGTGGCACAATTTTTCTGCCCCTGTTCATCAGGGACATGTAATTACAATTCTTGAACTAATATTTCACAGCAGGGCCCTGTGAGGGCTTACAGTGTTGTGGCCACAACAACATCTAAGGCCCCGATTTCTGCAGAGTATATAGGGCAGGCCCCTACTTTCAAACATCCAACTTACAAACGACTCTGAAATCTACCCCTAGGAAGGGAAATTCTCTCCTGTAAGAGTTAATATGGGAAAAAATGTTTCTCCTTTCCACTGATGTTTTATCACCAATCCTTGTTTCACTAAAAACCCCAAATTGTCAAAAAACATTTGTCATTGGGACACAAAGTGAGGTAAAATCTTCTGAAGAGGAGCACAGACAGCAAAACAAATGTCACAGGGGTGATAACCCTTCCCTATGTTTTCCAAAAAGCTTAAAAAAAGATTTTTTAGCTGGAGCTACACTTTAAAAATGTACCCGTTCAAAATTACAAACAGATTCTACTTAACAACAAACCTACAGTCCCTTTCTTGTTTGTATCGCCTGTATACTACTGTTCAGAGTATATAGGGCCTGGGGGCCCCATGCCTTTTCTTTTTTTTAATTTGGGTGCGGGGTTTTCCTAATATCCATACAAGACCCAAAGGGCCTGGTAATGGGCTGGGGGGTACCCATGCCGTTTGTCTCACTGATTTTCATCAATATTACATTAAAGCTGCAAGCAGTTTTAAATTACTTTTATCCCTTTAAAAAGTCATTTGGTGCAGGGACTGTTCTAAACACGGGAAACACGCGCCACTTTACAGGCATACTACAGACACCCCGCAGGTACGATATTTAAAGGAATATTTCACTTTTTTTTTACTTTAACCGGTTCAATACAGGGCATTTTCACCCCCTTCATTCCCAGACCAATTTTTAGTTTTCAGCACTGTCGCACTTTAAATGACAATTGCGCGGTCGTGCAACGCTGTACCCAAACAAAATTGATGTCCTTTTTTCCCCACAAATAGAGCTTTCTTTTGGTGGTATTTGATCACATCTGCGGTTTTTATTTTTTGCGCTATAAACAAAAGAAGAGTGACAATTTTGAAAAAAACACAATATTTTATACTTTTTGCTATAATAAATATACCAATTTTTTTTAAAAAAACCCACATTTTTTCCTCAGTTTAGGCCGATACGTATTCTTCTACATATGTTTGGTAAAAAAAATTACAATAAGCGTATATTGATTGGTTTGCGCAAAAGTTATAGCGTCTACAAAATACGGGATAGATTTATGGCATTTTAAAAAAAAATGTATTTATTTATTTTTTTTTACTAGTAATGGCAGCTATCTGCGATTTTTTTCGTGACTGCGACATTATGGCGGACACATCGGACACTTTTGACACATTTTTGGGACCATTCACATTTATACAGCGATCAATGCTATAAAATTGCATTGATTACTGTATAAATGTGACAGGTAGGGAAGGGGTTAACCACTAGGGGGACACGAGGGGTTAAATATATTTCCTAGGGGAGTGATTCTAACTGTAGGGGGAGGGTACTCACAAGGGGAGGAGACCGATCAGTGTTCCTCTGTACTGGGAACACAGATCGGTCTCCTCTCACCTGACAGGACGTGGATCTGCGTGTTTACACACACAGATCCAAGGTCCTGCTCGGTTAACGGGCAATCGCGGGTGCGCGGCGGACATCGTGGCCGCCAGGCACACGCACCGTGTCCCGACCAATGCGGTGGGCGCACGCATGCACCCCCTAGATGGCCGGGAAGCCCAGGACGTCATATGACGGCCACCCAGGATGGGAAATCCCATCTGTGGCCGTCATTTGACTTTGGGCCGGTGTTGAAGTGGTTAAGCATCATTAAAATCACTGCTCCAAAAAAAATTGACCGTTCTAAAAACTTTTTTTTTGCATGGATATATGTCCCCTGGGGCAGGACCCGGGTCCCCAAACCTTTTTTAGGACAATACCATGCAAATCAGCCTTTAAAATTAGCACTTTTGATTTTGAACGTTCGAGTCTCATAGACGTCAATGGGGTTCTATCGTTTGTGCAAATTTTCAGTCCGTTCGCAGGTTCTGGTGCGAACCGAACCGGGGGGCGTTCGGCTCATCCCTACTTAAAACCATAGTACCCTCATTAAAATCAAGTTAACAGGATAAAATGGTCATATCAAACAGGTAGCAATTGTAAAACACCAAACACTGTACAATAAAGCATATGAAACCGAAGCATTTCACAACAAATTGCTTCCTCAAGGTTCACGCTTGATGATGACCAGCTGAGATGTATGAAAAACACTCAACATCAAATATAAATGCAATCTACTCACTGGGGGAGAACCTCTGGGGGGAATCTAGTATGGAAAAGGACCTGGGGGTCCTAGTAGATGATAGGCTCAGCAATGGCATGCAATGCCAAGCTGCTGCAAGCAAAGAAAACAGGGTATCGCCATGCATTAAAAAGTAGATTAATTCCAGAGATAAAACAATAATTCTCCCACTCTACAAGACTCTGGTCCGGCCGCACCTGGAGTATGCTGTCCAGTTCTGGGCACCAGTCCTCAGGAAGGATGTACTGGAAATGGAGCGAGTACAAAGAAGGGAAACAAAGCTAATAAAGGGTCTGGAGGATCTTAGTTATGAGGAAAGGTTGTGAGCACTGAACTTATTCTCTCTGGAGAAGAGACGCTTGAGAGGGGATATGATTTAAATTTACAAATACCGTACTGGTGACCCCACAATAGGTTGAAAACTTTTCAGAGAAAGGGAATTTAATAAGACATGCGGCCATTCACTAAAATTAGAAGAAAAGCGGTTTAACTTTAAACTGTGTAGAGGGTTCTTTACTGTAAGAGCGGCAAGGATGTAGAATTCTCTTCCACAGGCGGTGGTCTCAGCGGGGAGCATCGATAGTTTCAAGAAACTATTAGATAAGCACCTGAGCGACCGCAACATACAGGGATATACAATGTAATACTGACATATAATCACACACATAGGATGGACTTGATGGACTTGGGGATGGGGAGGGGGATGGGGGAATAAGGAAGGAAGGAAGGAAAGAAAGGGGGGAGGGAGACATGAAGGGATACTCCATGGGGAGACATATACCAAAAAAGGAAAAGAGCCAATACACGCATCAAAGGGCCAAAAAAGAAGGGTGCTCTTCTGTCTAACAACCAAACTTACCTCGTCTCAAAAGGAACATAGAACTAGGTTGTCATCCCAAATAGTAATACGCCACAAAAAAGAAGCCCGCCTCGAAATACCAATACAAAATTTTCCCTCCTTCCCCTGTTCTATACATTTTTGGGATGGTGCCATTGTGGATGTTTCACAGCATAATGCTCTGACCGCACACATACATTTACAACACTAAAGGAAACCTGCCCTAAGAGAAACACGGAGTCGGCTATTTTTGACATCTCCCTATAAAGTTGTGAGTTTTCAGGCTCTCATGCTGACTCTGTGGCTTTGATGTTCTGATTCACTGACCCGGGATGAAAATTCATCTAAGGATACCAGTATGCTAACGTAGAAGCCATCAATCTGGTATATTTAGTAGGAGGTCAGCAGTGGCACCCCCTGTGTTTATATTAGGGTAAGTTTACATTAAAATAATTTTTTTGTGGAAATATTTTTTCTTTTTTCAGAATGAATTGGTTTCTAGGTATGATCCTCAGATGTAAATGTCATGAGGTTATGTTGGATCACCACACACAGCCAAAACATTGCTATTGTAGAATAAATTTCCTCTCTCCTCAATTTTTCAACCTTGACTTTGCTGTCCATTTTCTAAGGCAGACCTCAGGGGTGTCACGAGCCTGGAGATAAGTTGTACCATGTCTTTGTCTCTGGGGGAAGATTACATTTGTGTTGGGGTGTGACGTGTTCTCATCATTTTAGTGGATTTCCTCCTGGTTCCCCAGTTTCCTACCCAAACCCTAAAATATACTGGTAGCCCAACTGTCATGTGACCTAATCAGCCATTGTGCTGATTAGGTCAGGTCATTTAATCAGCCATACTAATTCATCTTCTAACAAATTCTATATTTTGTCTTTCTTAAGAATTTTCTGCGTGGGATTGCAAATAAACAAACCTTTTGGATCGGTCTAACAGATGCGGATGGAACCTGGAGATGGGTGGATGGAACGTCTTATGACATAACTCCAAAGTAAGACACTGAAACCTCAAATATCAGAATCCTTCTCTCATATCTCTAAGATCTGGCAAAATGATCTGAAAAGGTGGCACACCAATGGATCCTTGAGCACATTGTTAAGACTTTAATTCACTCCACCCAGTGCTGTACAATACTTTGTCACCCAGAAAACAATAATATACTGTTGCGGTGTGTTGCCACTAGTTACTAACATCCACGCATATTCACCCTGCTGCCAGACATCCATATGTCACACTTGTAGACAATGAAAAGTCTTTTGCTTTGTTTTGTTTCTTTTATTTAGGGAATTGAATTTGGTTGGGGGAAAGGGTATGGGATGACCATGGAACAAATAGGTATTTGCAATAATATAGAACAAAATGGTGGAATCTAATCTTGACAACGTTACTCCAGTCCATTCTCCTCCTCTGCACTCTTCCTGCAGACTTCTACCTCCAGGACACTTCTCCTCCTGCACAAAACTTTCCTGTCACAGCATTAGACATTCTGTTCTGCCATTTTGAGCTGACTAGGCCTCCCTCTGAACAAGTCCTAGGATTAGTTTCACTTGATGATTCTTAATAGGCCAGGGGCCTGCAGTACCCCTTCTTGATGGCCCTGAACATTTAGTTGAAAAAGACATTTCATGAAGTACTACTGATCCCTGTAGACCTGACTTGCAAATCTTGTGCCCTCCGGCTGCAACGATTTGATACAAAACCCTACAGTCTCTCCTCTGCCTCTGCACCCAGCTTCCCTGGCATGCGTCTTCCAGATCTCCACTGTGCTTCACTCACCGACTCCTGCTCTGAGTCCTTCCTGAAGGATTCTCCCGGACCATGCGTCTTCTCCAGCTCCTGTTCCAGGATACATAGTTACATAGTAGGTGAGGTTGAAAAAAGACAAAAGTCCATCAAGTCCAACCTATGTGTGATTATGTGTCAGTAATACATTGTATATCCCTGTATGTTGCGGTCATTCAGGTGCTTACCTAATAGTTTCTTGAAGCTATTGATGCTCCCCGCTATGACCACCGCATGTGGAAGGGAATTCCACATCCTTGCCGCTCTTGCAGTAAAGAACCCTCTACGTAGTTTAAGGTTAAACCTCTTTTCTTCTCATTTTAATGAGTGGCCACGAGTTTTGTTAAACTCTCTTCTGCGAAAAAGTTTTATTTCTATTGTAGGGTCACCAGTACGGTATTTGTATATTGAAATCATATCCCCTCTGAAGCGTCTCTTCTCCAGAGAGAATAAGTTCAGTGCTCACAACCTTTCCTCATAACTAATATCCTCCAGACCATTTATTAGCTTTGCTGCCCTTCTTTGTACTCGCTCCATTTCCAGTACATCCTTCCTGAGGACTGGTTCCCAGAACTGGACAGCATACTCTTGGTGCGGCCGGACCAGAGTCTTGTTGAGTTGGAGAATTATCGTTTTATCTCTGGAGTTGATCCCCTTTTTAATGCATGCTAATATTCTGTTTGCTTTGTTAGCAACAGCTTGGCATTGCATGCCATTGCTGAGCCTATCATCTACTAGGACCCCCAGGTCCTCTTCCATCCTAGATTCCTCCAGAGGTTCTCCCCCCAGTCTATAGATTGCATTCATATTTTTGCCACCCAAATGCATTATTTTACATTTTTCTACATTGAACCTCATCTGCCATGTAGTTGCCCACCCCATTAATTTGTTCAGATCTTTTTGCAAGGTTTCCACATCCTGCGGAGAAGTTATTGCCCTGCTTAGCTTAGTGTCGTCTGCAAATACAGAGATTGAACTGTTTATCCCATCCTCCAGGTCGTTTATGAACAAATTAAATAGGATTGGTCCCAGCACAGAACCCTGGGGAACCCCACTACCTACCCCTGACCATTCCGAGTACTCCCCATTTATCACCACCCTCTGAACTCGCCCTTGTAGCCAGTTTTCAATCCATGTACTCACCCTATGGTCCATGCCAACTGACCTTATTTTGTACAGTAAACGTTTATGGGGTACTGTGTCAACTGCTTTTGCAAAATCCAGATACACCATGTCTACGGGCCTTCCTTTATCTAGATGGCAACTCACCTCCTCATAGAAGGTTAGTAGATTGGTTTGGCAAGAACGATTCTTCATGAATCCATGCTGATTACTGCTAATGATACCGTTCTCATTACTAAAATCTTGTATACAGTCCCTTATTATCCCCTCCAAGAGCTTACATACTATTGATGTTAGGCTAACTGGTCTGTAATTCCCAGTGATGTATTTTGGGCCCTTTTTAAATATGGTGCTACATTGGCTTTTTTCCAATCTGCTGGTACCATTCCAGTCAGACTGTCTGTAAAAAAATTAGGAACAACGGTCTGGCAATCACTTGACTGAGTTCCCTAAGTACCCTCGGATGCAAGCCATCTGGTCCCGGTGATTTATTAATGTTAAGTTTCTCAAGTCTAATTTTAATTCCGTCCTCTGTTAATCATGGAGGTGCTTCCTGTGTTGTGTCATAAGGATAAACACTGCAGTTTTGGTTACTGAAGCCCCCCGATTCACTCGTGAAGACTGAGGAGAAGAATAAATTCAATACCTTCGCCATCTCCCCATCCTTTGTAACCAGATGTTCTTCCTCATTCTTTATGGGGCCAATATGGTCTGTCCTCCCTTTTTTACTGTTTACATACTTAAAGAATTTCTTGAGATTTTTTTTGCTCTCCTCTGCTATGTGTCTTTCATGTTCTATTTTAGCCATCCTAATTGCACCCTTACATTTCTTGTTGCATTCTTTATAAAGTCTGAATTCTGATGATGATCCCTCAACCTTGTATTTTTTGAAGGCCTTCTCCTTTGCTTTTATATGCATTTTTACATTGGAGTTAAGCCATCCAGGACTTTTGTTCGCTCTTTTAAATTTATTACCCAATGGGATACATTGGCTAATGCCCTTATTTAATATACTCTTAAAGCAAACCCATCTCTCCTCCGTATTCTTTGTTCCTAATATTTCATCCCAATCCATGCCTTTTAGCAAGGTTTGTAGTTTAGGGAAGTTGGCTCTTTTGAAATTCAGTGTCTTTGTATTTCCTATTTGTGTGATTTATACTGAAACTAATTGACCTGTGATTGCTGTTACCTAAATTGCCCCGTATTTCCACATCCGTGATCAGCTCTGTATTGTTGGTAATCAGTAGATCCAGTAATGTTTTATTTCTAGTTGGTGCATCTACCATCTGACCCATAAAATTGTCCTGCAAGACATTAAGGAACTGTCGAGGCTTAAATGAATGCACGGTTCCCTCCGCCCAGTCTGTGTCTGGATAATTAAAAACCCCCTATTATGATAACACTTCCTATCCTTGCTGCTAATCCAAATTGTGATAGGAGATCTGTCTCCACTTCCTCCCTCAGGTTAGGGGGCCTATAGCAGCATACTCCCAGGATTATTTTCCCCTTAGCTTCATCCCTTTGGAGCTCTACCCATAAGGATTCCACCTCCTCCCTAGCTCCCTCAGTGATGTCATCTCTCACATTCACTTGTACATTATTCTTGATATATAGGCATACCCCTCCCCCTTTTTTACCCTCTCTATCCTTGCGGTAAAAGGTATACCCTTGAATGTTTGCCAGCCAATCATGAGAGCTGTTGAACAAGGTCTCTGAAATTCCCACAAAAGCCAAATCCTCCTCCTACAACAGTATCTCTAGTTCACCCATCTTGAGATCACCTTGGCGTGTGTATTGGCTCAGCAACGCGCCAGCACCTTTGCAGCCATTGTGCTATTTGCTGGGTGTGTCTAGTTCACCCATCTTGTCCGCCTGGCATTGGTGAACATGCCACATAGTTTAGACAGGTCGCATATTGTCCTCGTATTGGGAGTTTCGAGATTGCAACTAGGACTTGCTACTATACTTACCTTGTGTTTTTGTGCTTTGGTCAACCTACCACTAATGCCCCCAATACTACCCTCTGGAATATCTTCCGCTCTATCTCTACCTCTGGACCCTCCCCCCATCACCTAGTTTAAAAACCCCTTTAACTTTTTGGCCATCTTCATTCCCAGCAGATCTGCACCCTCCTCATTTAGGTGCAGTCCGTCCCTTCTATAGTACCAGTTACCGACTGAGAAGTCAGCCCAGTCCTCCAGGAACCCAAACCCCTCCTTTCTACACCAGCTCTTCAGCCACTTGTTTACTTCCCTAATCTCCCTCTGCCTTTCTGGTGTGGCTCGATGTACAGGTAGTATTCCTGAGTATTCTACCTTGGAGGTCCCTTTCCTCAATTTAGCTTATAAGTCCCTAAAATCGTTCTTTAGGACACTCCATCTGCCTCTGACTTTGTCATTGGTGCCAACGTGCACCATGGCAGCTGGGTCTTCCCCAGCCCCTCCCAGTAATCTGTCCACAAGATCCGTGATGTGCCGAACCCGAGTGCCCGGTAGACAACATACTGTTCGGCACTTCAGGTCTTGGTTACAGATTGCCCTCTCTGTCCTTCTAAGAATTGAGTCCCCTACCACCAGAATCTGTCTTTCCTTTCCCTTCACTGCCCCCCCCCCCACTCTCACTGGAGGAGTTCTTCCCCTGGCAGCTAAGAGAGTCCCTCAGCTCCAGCAGTGCTGGTCCCTGACTGGTTTCACCAATGGAGCGTACTTATTGGGATGCTCCAGTCCTGGATCGGCCTCCCTGGCACTTCCCCGTCTACCCTTCCTCACTGTCACCCATCTACTCTTTGCTAGTGCCTGCACCTCTTTGTCTCCACCCGCCTCTGTGCTGGCCCCTGCCGGCACCTGCCGTGTACGTTCCTGGCTCTCCTTTAGTATACCTACCCATACCTCCCAGCTCCTGAGCTCCTCCACCTGAGTCGCAACCCCCCACAGATGGGGGGCTCCCCCACACGCAGTCTAGCACTCTATCCTTCAGTTCTCCCAGACAACAACTCCTCCCCCAGCAGGTTGACCCTGGGTATATGTAGGAGGCCTTCCCCCTGCCAATCCTAGTTGGGAATTGGTCAGGGCTCCTCACATGTACTCCATGCTACTCCAACTCTCCAGAACATTCTCACTGAAAGCAGGGGAGGCACTCAAAAGCTGAAGTACATCTCAGTCACACCCACTGCTACACTAATAACTTCCTGCCCCCGGATCAAAAACAAACAGGCCTAGCTCACAGCATTAGGCCTGCTTAAATTTACCTGCACTGACAGAACCTACAACACTACACCTCTAGCACCTACCTATGGTAGAGGGTGCTACAGTACTGTGGCATAGAGGGATTAGACACAGTGGTAGATGCGTTTTTTTAGTGAAGTCCATGCCAGTTTTAAGGGCCTGGTAGCCCACTTTTATGAAAACAGATTAACCTAAAGTCCATAAACTTTCACAGCACACAGTATAAACAGGCAAAGAAATATCAAGCCACCTGGCTCTTTCTTCAGCAGTACTTCTGCTCTTAGTAATGTGTCCCTCACACCAACATCTCTTCAATGCACATATCTTCAAGCCTGTCAATGCACACAGCTCCTCATTAAGACACACAGCTCCTCTTTAATGTGCCCAGCGATACTGGCTCACATCTGTCTCCTAAGGTGAAGCCCTGTCTCCAAAATGGGAGCACAACTCCCTCCTGGCTGGAGCCCTGAAATGTTCACAGTCCTTCACACACACCCTGATGGGCTTCAACAAAACCCGGACGCTGGGTTGGAGATTTCTTCTCTCCCAAGGCACTTTGAAATCCCCAAATGTTCAGGAATACCAAAATTCTGGGAAAGCTGTAAAAATAATTTTCTCAGCTCAAAATCCATACTCCAGAGTCCCGCACTCTGCACAAGTGCGAACCCTGTGTCGTTTTTCAACCATTTCTCCAGTGGCAGGACATGTTTATTAATAATCTTTGAGTCAGTCTTTATGAGAAAGCCCTTTTGAGCAGAACATACCAGTGGGGGGCTGGGTAGAGGGACTCTGTAATAAAAGGTTCCAGCGGGGTGTTGTCTCTTCTCCTGATCTATGTACTTGATTTTCAGTCTCTTGCCTCTTTGTGTGAGTGAAAGGTGAGTATCCTAACACCTGTGGATGCTATTGGCAATGCTTTCATATCCTTAAAGTGATACTAAAATCTCAGTTTTTTTTTTCTTTAAAAATAACAAACATGCCATACTTACTTGCCTTGTGTTTTGCACAGAGCAGCTCGGATCCTCCTCTTCATGGGTCCCCCATCGGCGCTCCTGGCCCCTCCCTCCTGTCGAGTGCCCCCACAAGGGGGCAGACACGCTTTAGCCCCACCCCTCTCTCTCCTCATTGGCTGACTGACTTTGATTGACAGCAGCAGGAGCCAATGGCATCACACTTCTGTCTCAGCCAATGAGGAGGGAGAGTCCCAGGCAGCCAAAACACTCCTGCAACATCGCTGGTTCGAGATGGGGCTCAGGTAAGTATTAGGGGGGCTGAGGGAGGCTACTGCATGCAGAAGGCTTTTTATCTTAATTAGGGATGGGCAGAACGTCCCCCGGTTTAGTTTTTTTGCTCCCCCCTGAGCCATGCTAGACCACATGACCTTAACTTGGAGGGATACCATGCCAGGTAGGCCCCCCTGGCAAAGCACCTTATCCTCATGTTGATGAAGATAAGGGTCTGTTCCCTAGGACCATTGCCAATGGTTGTGGGGGTCTGTGGGAGGAGCTCATCAGAATTTGGAAGCCCCTGTTAAAAATATGGGCGCCTACACAAACCGCCTCCCCTCATGTTAATGAGTAGGAAGTGCATTATAACTGTGTAACCCATAAATAAAGACACCCAAATAAAAACTAAAAATACCCAAAAAAGAGTCCCTCCTTGTAAATCCATCATCAATCAGGATGCCCTACGCCTGCCGGCTTGTCAGAATTAAAAACTGGGTTGACCTGATGTATATGGCTATTCCCAATGGTACTGCTCGCTGAATGATAGCTCCCTGAGCTGCCATCAGCTATATAAGGGATGGGGAGGGAAAGTAGTGACATCATTGACCAAATATGGCCAGTGATCGTTGCTGTTATCACTGTCCCTTTGCTAATGTAACTGTAGATTTCTACCCATGTGAGTAATGTGCCAGAGATGGTTGCTAGGAATGCAGTGGGCACCAGCACTTGCTGCTTCTTTAGGAACCACTGACAATAGGAAGCTGTTATATATAGAAGTGGTAGAAATACCACTTCTATAGATGATGCTGAGCTCCCAGCGCACAGGGGACCAAACGTTTGGCCATTCTTCCAAACACCCTAACAGCCTAGGTTTAAGGCAAACCATTGGCTCATCCCTACACCTCACATAGCCAATGTAGGAAGGAGACGAGGGAAATAACTCCTCACATAGACCAATAGTTAAGGGCGTGAAGGGGAAGAACTTTTCACATGAAGGACCTGGAGGAGAAAACTCTTCACATATTCAATCAGGGAAAGAGGTGGGAGGAATAACACATCACATAGCTAGGGACTATGTATGTATGGGGTTGGCCACCACTGATCTAACCTTAGTAGATTGTACCATTAAATTGGTGTGTGTTGTCAGTACTCTTGCAGCCGATCACAGTTTTTGGGCTCACACCTTTTTAAATCTCATTTTATAGCATTTCTGAGGTCCCAGTTCTGCTCAGTTCCTGTATTGGTCTAAACCCCTATTGTCACTTCTGTCCTTCAGGTTCTGGAGGAACAGTCAGCCCGATAATAGGAAGAACCCTGGTGCCAAAGAAAGTGAAGACTGTGCTACGTTAAGGGATGGATATGACTGGAATGATCTTTTCTGTTCTACAAAAAGAAAGTACATCTGTGAGAAGAAGATGACCTTTTGATATGGACTGAAGGACACCAGAGGACACCTATCTCTATCCTGTATACTATATACTATACTGTACCTTTTCTGCTCCTCCATTATACTACAGCCATATAGAATCTACTACTGTATAAAATAATGCTGCAGGATATGCTGGGACTTGTTGTTCTTCTAGAATTGGAGGATCTCAGAGCGTCCAATCTGCAGTTTTCAAGTTGAACTCCAACCTTTTCTTTAGTGTTGCACAGTTGTATAGGGTCCTGTATTTCACCACATGCTGTGAGCTTCTCACAATGTGCATTAGAATCTACAAAGAGTCAGATAGAGACCCCCCTAATTTCTTGGCTGGAGGAGGTCCAGTGTCACCTAGGTCTCTCCTCCCCAGCCTGACTGTCCCTGACCCACCACAAGTCATTCATTGAATTTCAGTTCTTTCAAACATGGAGGCTCAGCATCACATGTGGGTGTTATCTAGGCTGATCTGCATGCAAACGAGTGAGACACCCTCCTTCTTGAGACATACCATTTCACATGTTATCAACATGGGGGGGGGGGTTGCCAGAGGGGTCAAGGCCTTTAACCACTTCGATACCGGGCACTTTCACCCCCTTCCTGCTCAGGCCAATTTTCAGCTTTCAGCGCTGTCACATTTTGAATGACAATTGCGCGGTCATGCAACACTGTACCCATATGAACTTTTTATCATTTTTTTTCACATAAATAAAGCTTTCTTTTGGGGGTATTTTGTCCCCATTAGGTTTTCTACTTTTTGCCAAATAAGTAAAAAAAAGATGGAAAATTTTGGAAAATTTTGGAAAATATTGTGTTTTTCTTCATTCCTGTTATAAAACTTTGCAAATAAATAATCGTTCTTCATAAATTTAGGCTAAAATGTATTCTGCTCCATTTCTTTGGTGAAAATAACCCAAATCAGTGTATATTATTTAGTCTATAGGATAGTTATAGAGTCCACAAACTATGGCATATATATCTGAAAATTGATCAATCCTGATGTACTGATGGCCTATCTCATTTCTTGAGGCCCAAAAACATCAGGACAGTACAAATACCCCCCAAATGACCCCTTTTTGAAAAGTAGATTGTCCAAGGTATTTAGTAAAAAGGCATGGCAAGTTTTTTTAAGTTATAATTTTTAACAATTTTTTGGAAAATGAAGAAATAAAAAAAAATATTCATTTTTTTTTACATACTGTCACCAGTATAATAGTACATATTATAACGGGTGTGGCGGTGGTCAGGGACACTGACTGGTGAAAGTATGTAAAAAAAATATTTTATTTCTTTTTCATTACATTTTTTTTCTTTTTTTTTAAGATTTTATTTTTTATTTTTTGAATACTGTCACCAGAACAACCCAGTGTTACCAGTGTTACCATAGTAACACTATACTACTCTGGGAGGTGATCAGGATTTTTGTTCTTTAAACACTGTGAGTGCTCAGCACTGTTATAAACGACCATTTTTTTCTGAATGAAATCTATTTATTTAGTGTTTACTATTGTGAACCGCAGTAAATGTAGGCAGGTGCAGCAGTCTATTTTCTCCTCTGCATGTGGCGCTCGTCCGCAGTGGCATTGCAGCTAGAGAGGAAGTCAAGAGGGACATGGTTCCTCTATGGTTTCCTGGGTCACTGGGGAAGCTATCCGATTGGATGCTGCTGCCCCATGTGACTCCAGCAGCCATCATGGGTCAGGCAGAGCCTATTTTAGGCCTTGGCTCCCAGGTTTGGCGTGCATTTGAGAGTGGATAGCATTGGGACAGGTTAGGGACAGAACTAGCGGCAGGGAAAAGTTCCTGGATGGGCTGTCTTCCCACCGGGTTTATTGTGAACTGTCTCTGCATTGTCTCAATACAAATTCTTTTAATCGCACTTAAGACTGTGTGTTATTACCGAGGCACCATGCTGCACCCCATCTACATACAGATAAAGATAACAAATGTAGTAATATTGGAAAATGTAATAAGAATGCTTAGTTATAGATGGTTTTTCACCACTGAGTCCCTCGTCTTTACGGCATGGCATGATGATCAAACTAGACGCATGCTCGCCCTAGTACGAGGCTCACTGGGCTTTATTTACTAAAACTGATGTGTAAAATCTGATGTATCTCTGCTTCCAGGTTTTATTGTCAAAGCTTAATTGAACAAGCTGAAGTTAGAAGCTGATTGGCTACCATGCACAGCTGCACCAGATTTAAAGAGGAGTTTATGTAATGCCTTTCTAGACTCTGGTAGGTTACAGTCTCGTGGAAAACATAGTTTTGAGGCTTCTCTTGGTCAAGAGAGGAGCGGTAGAGAAGGGGGTCACCTCAGTGATGCATTTCAATTTTTTTTTTTAGTCCTCAACACCCAGGGCTGTCAGCTTCCACATCCCATCAGCAGGGTCTGCATCATATGGTGGGAGATTATCTAGGGGCGAAACATACATGGAGAGCATTCCAGTACATGATTCACTGGATTACTGGGTAATGAGAATAGACCACTGGCCAGAACGTGCCCAGTATGCAATTGAGCTGCCCTGCATCCAGCGTGCTTTCTAAACAGGCATTCAGTGCTGTTGGAGGTTTTGTGACAGGTAAGAGAGCGCGTCTGTCCACAGACTCTGTGGTCTGGCTGACATTTATAAAAATGAATCAGTCCTGGATTAGCAACAGCTATTAAACCCCTGATGTCGATGTCACTGATTAAGCACTTTCTGGATCTGGAATCGCTGAAAGACTGACTAGGCTGCCTAGCTTTGTGGGTGTTGATGTCATCTGGAAGACATTTTTTGGTGTAGGTTTTATGGTCACAATTAACACCCAAGGACCAATTTTTCCACACCTGTTTGACAGGTCCATGTCATTTAAATTTTTGACAGCAAGGCCAATTCTTGCTTTCATCAAGAGTACCTCTATAGGGTTACTGTGTGAAGGCACCACCAACACACCCATTTTTCCCTACCTGTTACTTTATCCAAAGTCAGCGAAAGAGACACCAGACTTTATCCCAAATATCTCTAATCTTGTTCTGAGTGCGCTACATTGTGGCCTCATCATATAGACTGGCTCCCCAAGCCGTTGTTTATAAAGTAAAGAAAGCTGGTGGAGAAAATTTCATTTTTTTGGCTTTATAAATGTCATTATTGCTGCAGCAGGTTCTATATACGGTACAGATGTGCCACTTTACAGGCAGACTAAGGGGACTCCCCAGACACTATATTTAAAGGAATTTTTCATTTTTATTGATATTTCTCATTTTTGTGGTTTCACTTTAAGCCATAGTAAATCACTGCTCATTTTAAAATGATGTTTTTTGCAAACTTTGTGTTCATTGATGCATGTCCCCCAGGGCAGTACCTGGACCCTCATAACCATTGTATGCCCAATAAGCCTTCAAAATAGCCAGTTTTGATTTTTCCAGTTCGGGTCCCATAGACTTCAATGGGGTTCATTATTCTGTTCTGAACTCTTTCAGAGTTTGAAAGTTCTGCCACAAACTGAACCGGGGGTCGTTCAGCCCATGTCTATACTGTGTTAAACGTGCAATAACACACTGCAATATACTGCGGTAAACGTGCACTAACGCACTGAAATATACTACGGTAAACATGCAGCAATGCACTGCAATATACTGCAGTAAACGTGCAGCAATGCACTTAAATATACAGTGGTAAACGTACAGCAATGCACTGCAATATACTGCAGTAATCGTGCATTAATGCACCGCAATATACTGCGGTAAACGTGCATTAACGCACTGAAATATACTGCAGGAAACCTGTGCTGACAAAATAAACTGACACTGAAGTACAAATGAATGGTCGCACTACACTCACACTGAACTATCCCTAGATTCACACTAAACTGATACTTTACACTGACAATAGAATCAGATTAGCCCACTCTAGCCCACTAACTGTGTAGTTGCACTGAACAAAGTCCTGTTCTATCTCTCTCCACACCGATATCATACTACAAATGGCCGCTATGAAAACAATACTTTTATGGTGTGGGGTGGGACTAAAAGCAATGAGCCATGATTGGATAGAGTCATCATGACAGTGTCCAATCATGGCTCTGACAGTGCAAAACTTTCATGGCTTCAGCCAATCAGGGCTTCCAATGCACTGTGCAGTGGTGCAGTGCGTGGTGGTCATTCAGGGGGCTGAAACAAACTGTCGAACGCCCTGATAATTTGGGTGTTCATTGAACGGGTGAATAGCCAATGTTCAGCCCAAACTCATGCTCGGGCCGAACCATTCACACAACTCTATGAACCTATAGACTATCCTAGTCTACAGACTATATATTGTCCAGTAATGTAACCAAAACATACAAAGGTGGGTGAGAACAGAGCTGGGGATTTTGATTGGGAGATCTCATCGATGAAGAACTGAAGACCTAAAAGAAGCCAGCCAGGCTACACCTGTAATAAAGTCCAATATTGGGTGAAATGACCCATTAATTAAATCCTTTAGGGACAGCAACATGTTGATTTTCGTTTGTTGGTGAAATCTTACTTCCTGTCTGGTATATTTCTTCCCGCTCTGGTTTGTGGTTGGAGATACGGAGATGGTCAGTATGAGGAAATCTCTTATATCAGACAACATTTCTGGTTCTCATATAGTGAACAGCACAGAGCACACTTATCAACGGAGAGCAATGAAGAGGAACAATGAGATTGAGATGATGTCAGGTAATCTACATATAATAATTATTGGACTGGGACCAGTACCGGCATCACATGATACGTCACCTGAGACTGGGAGGAAGTTGGGAGGTTTGGTTTCAGTTTAATTCTTAGTTTTATCTGGTAAAGGCAGGGCTTTTTTTAGCCGGAACTCACCGGAACTACGTTCTGGAACCTCTGGCAGCCCTCTCCTCTCCTCTCCTGGGAGTGACATGTCTGCTGTCCGTACGATCATCAGATTCATGTCTCCCATCCCTGCAGCAGCCTGTCTCACTCACACACTGCAGAACGAAGCTGTCTTCTCCCCCTCCTCCTTCTCATTCAGCTCTGTATATACAAGAGGAGGGGGAGCAGGAACACGCGCTGACTTCACTTATGTACAAACTTTTCTATGCTTTATAGATAGACATGGAGGAGGGGGGGAGAGTGGCTGGGATTGGGAAGAAGGAAACTAAAATGATGTACACTTGGTGGAGTGATTGGGGGGTTAGGACATGTGCTTTGGTATGAGAAAGGACATATGCCAGAAATCAGTGTGGGATTAATTTGAAACCTGACAGTCCCTCCAGCACTAGCTCCCCTCTCCCCCCAGCACATTTCCAACCCCTCCTTTCCAACACTAGCCCCCCTTCCAGCACTAGCCCCCCTCTCCCCCCGCTTCCAGCTCTAGCCCTCTCCCCCTCCCAGCACTAGCCCTCTCGCCCCCTTCCAGCACTAGCCCTCTCCTCCCCCTTCCAGCACTAGCCCTCCCCCTTCCAGCACTAGCCCCCTTCCCCCCCTTCCAGCACTAGCCCCCTTCCCCCCCTCCCAGCACTAGCCCTCTCCCCCCCTTCCAGCACTAGCCCTCTTCCCCCCCTTCCAGCACTAGCCCTCTCCCCCCTTCCAGCACTAGCCCTCCCCCCTTCCAGCACTAGCCCCCCCTCTTCCAGCACTAGCCCCCTTCCCCCCCTCCCAGCACTATCACTCTTACCCCCTTCCAGCACTAGCCCCCCCCCCCCTTCCAGCACTAGCCCTCTCCCCCCTTCCAGCACTAGCCCTCTTCCCCCCCTTCCAGCACTAGCCCTCTCCCCCCTTCCAGCACTAGCCCTCTACCCCCCTTCCAGCACTAGCCCTCTCCCCCCCCTTCCAGCACTAGCCCTCTTCCCCCCCTTACAGCACTAGCCCTCTTCCCCCCCTTCCAGCACTAGCCCTCCCCCCTTCCAGCATTAGCCCTCTTCCCCCCTTCCAGCACTAGCCCTCTTCTCCCCCCCTTCCAGCACTAGCCCTCTCCCCCTCCCAGCACTAGCCCCCCCCCAGTGCTGGAGGGGATTTGTGATGAGGAGAGCTGGGGGGGGATTTTGGGGAATTTGACTTATGTGATACATTTGGCGCCGCTGTAAATCTCTCCTCTAAGGAAGGTGTGGATAGGGGCGGGGTTTGGGCGTGGTTGGACAGAGAGGATGAGTTCCTGCACCTTTTCTCTGAGAAAAAAAGCCCTGGGTAAAAGTGACATTTAATTTGCTTATATTTTGCCTTTTTTCTTCTCATTACATTCCTTATTTTAGATTTGGTGATATCATCTCTGGGTGTCTGTGCTTCTCTATGCAATGCTGGAAGGTCACGGCTGGTGAAAGGGGATGGCAGGGTGCTGTACATAGCTATTCATTTATTAAAATTTATTTACAATGTTGGCACTTTTATTGCACATTGTTATTTATGCACAGGACATTTGATTTTTTTTAACTATTTCCCACCCAAGTCAATTGTGGCATTTCTCTCCTATATGTAAAAATGTATTGGTTTTTTTTTGCTAGAAAATTACTGAGAACTCCCAAACATTATATATATATATATATATTAGCCTTCAAAATGGGCACTTTTGATTTTTCCAGTTCGGGTCCCATAGACTTCACTGGGGTTCATTATCCTGTGCCGAACTTTTTCGATGTTCAAAAGTTCTACCACAAAGCGAACCGAGGGTCGTTTAGCCCATGTCTATACTGTGTTACAGGAAAATGTAAAAAACACTGCGCTCTAGTGCAAAAACTACAATAAATATAGACCAGCAGCTGCATACATTGTGACAAACAATCGGTGACAAATGAGAAGAAAAAATGCAGCGCTACAAAAATATGAAAGGTTAGGTGTAGCTAAACCTAATAGAAAGGGATAATGTGCTTAGCAGTAAAACATGTGTTCAAAAAACCATATACAAAATAAAGGTATACAACAACTATATGAAAAGTCCACTTATAGCAGAGGGATTATTTAAAACTCAAAATTTTAAGGGAAACCTGCATAGGCAGGTGTGAATGATGTGGGTCCTCAAGTGAGAAAAAACAAAGTCAATAATGAACAATGTAAATCCGTGACTGTAAACTGACATCAAGATGCAGGACATCCGTGACTGCAAACCAACAGCAAGGTGTGGGATGTCAGAGTAAAAACATCAAAAAGTAGAGAAGGGTGGGTACTCTTACCAGATGGCGTGGACTCCCCTGTCGTATGACATGGATTCGATAAAGCATGGAGCCCCACCAGGGCTAAGAACGATATCCAGAGCGATGTAAGCTTTGTCTCACTCCTCGACCTCCCTGATGTGATGAAGGGGTATCTGGAGGGACGGCCCGATGAGTATCAACCGATGGACATTCAAATATCACCCAGAAGCAAACAGAGGGCAAACTTGGTCCAGACCTCCTGGTGGAAGTGGCTACTGGAAGGCAGTTTCTTTCATCGAGATAGTATGCAAAAAGAAAATAAAAGCTCCCGCATAGTGCAGGTAAACCAGGGATTTTTATTTCTAAAAACACCGTACAAAAAATCAATAAAAGTGATCACTATTAAAACAAACAAATGCAGCGTAAGGAAGGGGAGATGGCCCGACGCGTTTCGACCAAGAGGGTCTTCAACAGGGACATCCTGCGAAAATAAGAGGTATGCTCAAGCTGTGGATGTCCGATCCTATCTCTTTAGGCTGAAGTTGAGGTCTGTTTCTTGGGTCTCATCATTTATAAAAAAGGGCCACCTATATACCAAAATATAAAATAAAAAATCAGACAGGAATGGGTATATCCCTGTACAAAGTTGTTGCCATGTGGCCTGGTTAAGGGCAATACCCAAAGGACAATTTCTTAGGATTAGATGTAATTGCTCTGAAAATTAAGACTTCAAGATGCAGGCCAATATATTTAGACAGAGATTTGTGGACTAGGGATATAATACGCATGGCCTTGATGGTACGATTTAAGAAATCTCCCAATTGGACATGAAGAAATTATTATAATTTTTTATAACAAAGTGGATAACTCAAGACAGCAGTAAATTGGAGTGGTCATTCAATATCACCTTTTCAAATATAAAAACAGTCAGTGAATGGTCTATTGAGGAAACACTGGCATACTTTAAAGAATGAAAAAGGTTCTGGGATTGGTATTACCATTAGCATGAAATCTTCAAAGTATGATATTTACCAATATTATTGATCAGCTTTAATGTATTTCTCTCTTTGGGATTAGAGTTTAATCCCTGTAAGAGGTTCCCGGTTTGCAAGTGCAGGGGGGTTCCAAAATATTTAGGACCAAATATTTTCTTCTACAGTAACCAAGAGGTCCTATAATATTAAAAAGTTTATTACTTGCTCTACTCATGGAGCTGTATATGTCTTGGAGTGTCCTTTTAAGTTGCAATGTAGAGGGTACACTACAGGTTAGAATCAGTGAACATATTGCTAATATTAAGAAGGGTTTCCATGGGCATAGCTTATCTAGGTAATAGGCTACACATGAGCAGGATCCAACTAGTCTCAAGTTGATAGGAATTGATAGGTTTGTACCTCACTAGCGGGGTTCCAATCACAAAAGGGAAATCTCACATGCCATGTTGAACTTTCAGTGGCCAGTATGAGAGAGTGAGAGCGATGACACCAAATTTAACACACCTGCTCCCTATTCACACCTGAGACCTTGTAACACTAAAAAGTCACATGACACCGGGAAGGGGAAAATGGCTAATTGGGCCCAATTTGGACATTTTCACTTAGGGGTGTACTCACTTTTGTTGCCAGCGGTTTAGACTTTAATGGCTGTTAAAGCGCAAGGTCTCTAACATCCACCAGCTCTGTGATGTTGTCATGGAGGAGTGGAAGAGGACTCCAGGGGCAACCTGTGAAGCTCTGGTGAACTCCATGCCCAAGAGGGTTAAGGCAGTGCTGGAAAATAATGGTGGCCACACAAAATATTAACACTTTGGGCCCAATTTGGACATTTTCGCTTAGGGGTGTACTCACTTTTGTTGCAAGTGGTTTTGACATTAATGGCTGTGTGTTGAGTTATTTTGAGGGGACAGAAAATTTACACTGTTATACAAGCTGTACACTCACTACTTTACATTGTAGCAAAGTGTCATTTCTTCAGTGTTACATGAAAAGATAGAATAAAATATTTACAAAAATGTAAGGGGTGTATTAACTTTTGTGTGTGTGTGTGTATATAAAAAAACAATTAAAAACCAATCAGAGTCCAGAACTCCCTGAGATGAAATATTATAATTATCTCCTGGTCATACCTACACTTTATCTTACAGCGCTGGAGTTTTGGCCCACACTTCCTACAATGGATTACTGCCCTATATACCCAACCCCAGGCATATGTAAACTATTCTGGGTTTCGCTCAGAATCTTTCCCAATCCAAAGAGGGACAAGAAAAGGCTGCCCCCTATCCCCCCTGGTTTTTACCCTTGCGATTGAACCCCTTGCAGCTCTGATCAGAACTAACCCAAATATCCAAGGCCTGGAGGTCACCTCCACGTCACACAAATTACGAAACTCATTCAAATTAATGTCACCGCATTCTCCCCTGCTCTCTTTCCTTGGCCACCCACTCTTTTATCCGGCCTACACCGAACCAGCCCCATTCCAAGCCTGGGCCCGGGCTGGTCTGAGCCGTATATATGACTTGGTCACTGACAGTGCTATAAAGACATTTCCAGCCCCACAAGCACAAAGTCAACTTCCATATCAGAAGTGTTTTCGTTTCCTACAAATCTCCCACTTTGTCCAAACAATTATAGGATCTAGTTCAGAGCTGAACAACCTCTCCATGTTTGAGGGTTTATGCGAATCGGACCCACATGCCCCAGGTATCATTTCCCATCTTTATTCTCACCTCACATCTTCCTCAGCTGCACTCCCATCATATGCTCTACAGTGGACCAAAGATTTAAGTATAGCCCTAGACACAGAAGACTGGTCGAATATATGGTCTAACACCAAAATTTTGTCTCTGAATATTGCCGCATTAGAAGCAAATTACGTTATGATGCGTTGGTATTTGGTCCCGGTTATTATCGCCAAATTCCTACCGACATACTCACCAGACTGTTTCCGGGGCTGTGAAAAAAGAAGCACACATGCACATATATGGTGGACTTGCCCGACAGCACAACGCTTCTGGGCGACAATATTCCAAATGGCCTCCACCCTGCTTCGAATACCTATTGAGCCAGACCCATCTTTGGCCCTATTGAACTACTCTCCACAAGACCTTACTAGAGCACAGCTGCGTCTTCTCCTTCAACTCACCACTGCGGCCAAGCAAACAATAGCCAAGGCCTGGAAAACCCCAACCTTACATATAGCTGAAGTGAAGAATAGGGTGACTCAAACTATGATACACGGCAAAATAGAAGCCACTATTTTTGACAAAATCCCCCAACATCTCCAAATCTGGCGCCCATGGATAGACCTTGTTACCTCCCGATTTTGACAAGCACCTTGTAGAACCTTAAAGCCCCCTATCCCCCCACACAACTGAATTCTACAAATGTGGGCGACCCATGCGGGTCAGCCGACCACCACTTCTTAAGTCTATGTTTCTCTTCTTCTTTCTTACTCTTACCTTTTCCTGTCACCCTTCCCTCCTTCTAATCCCCCTCCCTACCCAATGATTATTACTGGTAGCATAACTTAGTGGTCTCAGCTAAACAGCATATATCACTATCTCCTCCTTACGGAGTCTCACTTTTGAGGAATCTGCCCGTTAACCACTTGACGACCGCCTCACGCTGATGTACGTCAGCAGAATGGCACGGGCAGGCAAAATCACGTACCTGGTACGTGATTGCCTTCCCGCGGGCGGGGGGTCCAATCGGACCCCCCCGGTGCCCGAGGCGGTCGCCGTTGGTCTGGCAGCGATCAGAGATGAGGGGGAGGCCATCCATTTGTGGCCCCCCCTCACGATCGCTCCCAGCCAATGAGAATCTTCCCCTGCCTCTGTGTAGTACACAGAGGCAGGGGATGTGATGTCATCTCTCCTCGGCTCAGCAGTTTCCGTTCCGGCGCCGAGGAGAGAAGACATCTGAGTGAGTTGCACAACACACACACATCACAGTAGAACATGCCAGGCACACTTTACACCCCCCTTTACCCCCCGATCACCCCCCAATCACCCCTCCCCCCCTGTCACACTGACACCAAGCAGTTTTTTTTTCTGATTACTGCATGGTGTCAGTTTGTGACAGTTACTGTGTTAGGGCAGTTAGGGTTAGCCCCTTTTAGGTCTAGGGTACCCCCCTAACCCCCCCTAATAAAGTTTTAACCCCTTGATCACCCCCTGTCGCCAGTGTCGCTAAGCAATCATTTTTCTGATCGCTGTATTAGTGTCACTGGTGACGCTAGTTAGGGACGTAAATATTTAGGTTCGCCGTCAGAGTTTTATAGCGTCAGGGACCCCCATATACTACCTAATAAATGTTTTAACCCCTTGATTGCCCCCTAGTTAACCCTTTCACCAGTGAACACCGTATAACTGTTACGGATGACGCTGGTTAGTTTGTTTATTTTTTATAGTGTCAGGGCACCCGCCGTTTATTACCGAATAAAGGTTTAGCCCCCTGATCGCCCGGCGGTGATATGCGTCGCCCCAGGCAGCGTCAGATTAGCGCCAGTACCGCTAACACCCACGCATGCAGCATACGCCTCCCTTAGTGGTATAGTATCTGAGCGGATCAATATCTGATCCGATCAGATCTATACTAGCGTCCCCAGCAGTTTAGGGTTCCCAAAAACGCAGTGTTAGCGGGATCAGCCCAGATACCTGCTAGCACCTGCGTTTTGCCCCTCCGCCCGGCCCAGCCCACCCAAGTGTAGTATCGATCGATCACTGACACTTACAAAACACTAAACGCATAACTGCAGCGTTCGCAAAGTCAGGCCTGATCCCTGCGATCGCTAACAGTTTTTTGTTAGCATTTTGTTCAACTGGCAAGCGCCAGCGGCCTAGTACACCCCGGTCGTAATCAAACCAGCACTGCAGTAACACTTGGTGACGTGGCGAGTCCCATAAGTGCAGTTCAAGCTGGTGAGGTGGCAAGCACAAGTAGTGTCCCGCTGCCACCAAGAAGAAGACAAACAGGCCCGTCGTGCCCATAGTGCCCTTCCTGCTGCATTTGCCAATCCTAATTGGGAACCCACCACTTCTGCAGCGCCCCCATTCACATCCCCAACCAAATGCAGTCGGCTGCATGAGAGGCATTTTCTTTATGTCCTCCCGAGTACCCCTACCCAACGAACCCCCCCAAAAAAGATGTTGTGTCTGCAGCAATCGCGGATATAGGCATGACACCCGCTATTATTGTCCCTCTTGTCCTGACAATCCTGGTCTTTGCATTGGTGAATGTTTTGAACGCTACCATACACTAGTTGAGTATTAGCGTAGGGTACAGCATTGCACAGACTAGGCACACTTTCACAGGGTCTCCCAAGATGCCATCGCATTTTGAGAGACCCGAACCTGGAACCGGTTACAGTTATAAAAGTTAGTTACAAAAAAAAGTGTAAAAAAAAAATATATATATACGGTATATAAAATAAAAAAAAATAGTTGTCGTTTTATTGTTTTCTCTCTCTCTATTCTCTCTCTCTATTGTTCTGCTCTTTTTTACTGTATTCTATTCTGCAATGTTTTATTGTTATTATGTTTTATCATGTTTGCTTTTCAGGTATGCAATTTTTTATACTTTACCGTTTACTGTGTTTTATTGTTAACCATTTTTTTGTCTTCAGGTATGTCATTCACGACTTTGAGTGGTTATACCAGAATGATGCCTGCAGGTTTAGGTATCATCTTGTTATCATTCTTTTCAGCCAGCGGTCGGCTTTCATGTAAAAGCAATCTTAGCGGCTAATTAGCCTCTAGTCTGCTTTTACAAGCAGTGGGAGGGAATGCCCCCCACCGTCTTCCGTGTTTTTTTCTGGCTCCCCTGTCTCAACAGGGAACCTGAGAATGCAGCCGGTGATTCAGCCAGCTGACCATAGAGCTGATCAGAGACCAGAGTGGCTCCAAACATCTCTATGGCCTAAGAAACCAGAAGCTACGAGCATTTCATGACTTAGATTTCGCCGGATGTAAACAGCGCCATTGGGAAATTGGGGAAGCATTTTATCATACCGATCTTGGTGTGGTCAGATGCTTTGAGGGCAGAGGAGAGATCTAGGGTCTAATAGACCCCATTTTTTTCAAAAAAGAGTACCTGTCACTACCTATTGCTATCATAGGGGATATTTACATTCCCTGAGATAAGAATAAAAATGATAAAAAAAAATGAAAGGAACAGTTTAAAAATAAGGTAAAAAAGCAAAAAAATAATAAAGAAAAAAAAAAAAGCACCCCTGTCGCCCCCTGCTCTCGCGCTAAGGCGAACGCAAGCGGCGGTCTGTCGTCAAATGTAAACAGCAATTGCACCATGCATGTGAGGTATCACTGCGAAGGTCAGATCGAGGGCAGTAATTTTAGCAGTATACCTCCTCTGTAAATCTAAAGTGGTAACCTGTAAAGGCTTTTAAAGGCTTTTAAAAATGTATTTATTTTGTTGCCACTGCACGTTTGTGCGCAATTGTAAAGCATGTCATGTTTGGTATCCATGTACTCGGCCTAAGATCATCTTTTTTATTTCATCAAACATTTGGGCAATATAGTGTGTTTTAGTGCATTAAAATTTAAAAAAGTGTGTTTTTCCCCCAAAAATGCGTTTGAAAAATCGCTGCGCAAATAATGTGTGGGAAAAAAAAAGAAACACCCACCATTTTAATCTGTAGGGCATTTGCTTTAAAAAAATATATAATGTTTGGGGGTTCAAAGTAATTTCCTTGCAAAAAAAAACAATTTTTTCATGTAAACAAAAAATGTCAGAAAGGGCTTTGTCTTCAAGTGGTTAGAAGAGTGGGTGATGTGTGACATAAGCTTCTAAATGTTGTGCATAAAATGCCAGGACAGTTCAAAAACCCCCCAAATGACCCCATTTTGAAATGTAGACACCCCAAGTTATTTGTTGAGAGTCATGTCGAGTCCTTGGAATATTTTATATTGTGACACAAGTTGCGGGAAAGAGACATTTTTTTTTTTTTTTTTTTGCACAAAGTTGTCACTAAATGATATATTGCTCAAACATGCCATGGGAATATGTGAAATTACACCACAAAATAAAATTTTGTTGCTTCTCCTGAGTACGGGGATACCACATGTGTGAGACTTTTTGGGAGCCTAGCCGCGTACGGGACCCCGAAAACCAAGCACTGCCTTCATGCTTTCTAAGGGCGTAAATTTTTGATTTCACTCTACACTACCTATCACAGTTTCGGAGGCCATGGAATGCCTAGGTGGCACAAACCCCCCCAAATGACCCCATTTTGGAAAATAGACACCCCAAGCTATTTGCTGAGAGGTATAGTGAGTATTTTGCAGACCTCACTTTTTGTCACAAAGTTTTGAAAATTGAAAAAAGAAAAAAAAATGTTTTTTCTTGTCTTTCTTCATTTTCAAAAACAAATGAGAGCTGCAAAATACTCACCATGCCTCTCAGCAAATAGCTTGGGGGGTCTACTTTCCAAAATGGGGTCATTTGGGGGGGTTTTGTGCCACCTGGGCATTCCATGGCCTCTGAAACTGTGATAGGCAGTGAAGAGTGAAATCAAAAATTCACATCCTTAGACATCCTGAAGGCGGTGATTGGTTTTCGGGCCCCCGTACGCGGCTAGGCTCCCAAAAAGTCCCACACATGTGATATCCCCGTACTCAGGAGAAGCAGCTAAATGTATTTTGGGGTGCAATTCCACATATGCCCATGGCCTGTGTGAGCAATATATCATTTAGTGACAACTTTGTGCAAAAAAAAAAAAAAAAAGTGTCACATTCCCGCAACTTGTGTCAAAATATAAAATATTCCATGGACTCAACATGCCTCTCAGCAAATAACTTGGGGTGTCTACTTTCCAAAATGGGGTCATTTGGGAGGGAGGTTTGTGCCATCTGGGCATTTTATGGCCTTCAAAACTGTGATAGGTAGTGAGGACTGAAATCAAAAATTTACGCCCTTAGAAATCCTGAAGGCGGTGATTGGTTTTCGGGGCCCCGTACGCGGCTAGGCTCCCAAAAAGTCCCACACATGTGGTATCCCTGTATTCAGGAGAAGCAGCTGAATGTATTTTGGGGTGAAATTCCACATATGCCCATGGCCTGTGTGAGCAATATATCATTTAGTGACAACTTTTTGTATTTTTTTTTTTTTGTCATTATTCAATCACTTGGGACAAAAAAAAATAATATTCAATGGGCTCAACATGCCTCTCAGCAATTTCCTTGGGGTGTCTACTTTCCAAAATATCGTCATTTGGGGGGGGGGGGTTTGTACCGCCCTGCCATTTTAGCACCTCAAGAAATGACATAGGCAGTCATAAACTAAAAGCTGTGTAAATTCCAGAAAATGTACCCTAGTTTGTAGACGCTATAACTTTTGCGCAAACCAATAAATATACGCTTATTGACATTTTTTTACCAAAGACATGTGGCCGAATACATTTTGGCCTAAATGTATCACTAAAATTGAGTTTATTGGATTTTTTTTAGAACAAAAAGTAGAAAATATCATTTTTTTTCAAAATCAAAACCGCAGAGGTGATCAAATACCATCAAAAGAAAGCTCTATTTGTGGGAAGAAAAGGACGCAAATTTCGTTTGGGTAGAGTATTGCATGACCGCGCAATTAGCAGTTAAAGCGACGCAGTGCCAAATTGGAAAAAGTCCTCTGGTCCTTAAGCAGCATAATGGTCCGGGGCTGAAGTGGTTAATAAGGGCCCTAGCCCCTCCCCGACATAGCAAAAATGTTATTAATCTGATTGCTTAAGATGTCTTTGTTGACCCCTTACTATGTGTTGCCTCTATCACTATGCTTGCCTTAAGCTCACCCACTACATTGTACTCTGTTTTTCTCGTAAGTTTTTTACGCTAGACTGTAACTGTCTGTAACTATATACTGTCTGTTGCCAATAACAATTTTTGAAAAGTAATATTCTATTCATGAGTGGGAACACGTTTTTCTGCAATAATATTATACGGAATATTGCAGAGACTTCCCCTTTGCTAATTTGTGGCATTTTTTAAGGTTCCTGCAATGAAAAAACAAGAGGCAACACTTTCTGAAGAAGATTATAAAGATAACAACAAGGTGTGTTGAAGATGCAGGTTGCGCAGGGAACAGAATTGAGTTTGTTCGCAGCGTGTAATGAAGGGAGCTGAAAATCTGGAGATGGAACCAGGTAGGTGGTAGATGTGATCATTAACTAATATTGGGGGGGGTATTGCAAGAATAACATTTAATATCCTTATAGGGTGTGTATTGAATGAGCTTCCCTTATGTCTTCACTTTTGGTCTGTTTAATAATCCCGTGAAAGCACCTTGTTAAATTTGTCTATTGATCCTATCAGATACATAGTTGGTTAGTTAAAAAAAAAAGTCCATTGAGTTTAATCAACAGAAAAAAGATAAATAATTAAATAAAAAAAAAAAAAAAAAAACATTATAAAGGATGGTTCAATCTAATCCCATAACACAATCATATATTCCCTGGACCAACCTTCTCTGGTGTAATTCCATGTATGTTAATAGTGAACTATATTGTATGCATTTAGGAATGAATCCAACAATTGTTTCTAAAAACAATCTACTGAGCTGTCCAGAGGGAGTCTCTTCCACATTCTTCACACCTCTTACAGTGAAGAAGTCTTTTTGTTTGAGAAGGTTAATTCTCTTCTCCTCCAGACATAAGGAGCCCCCTTGTCCTTCATAATGACCTTAAAGTGAGTATCTTAAGACCAAGTTCACTATATGGACCATTTATGTATTCATACATGTAGATCATATCCCCCTTATGTATTTATACATGGTGATCATATCCCCCCTTATGTATTTATACATGGTGATTATACCCCCCCCTTATGTATTTATACATGTTGATCATATCCCCCTTATGTATTTATACATGTTGATCATATCCCCCTTATGTATTCATACATGGAGATCATATCCCCCCTTATGTATTTATACATGGAGATCATATCCCCCCTTATGTATTCATACATTGAGATCATATCCCCCTTATATATTTATACATAGTGATCATATCCCCCTTATGTATTTATACATGGTGATCATATCCCCCCTTATGTATTTATACATGGTGATCATATCCCCCCTTATGTATTTATACATGGTGATCATATCCCCCCTTATGTATATATACATGGTGATCATACCCCCCTTATGTATTTATACATGGAGATCATATCCCCCCGTATGTATTTATACATGGTGATCATATCCCCCCTTATGTATTTATACATGGTGATCATATCCCCCCGTATGTATTTATACATGGTGATCATATCCCCCTTATGTATTTATACATGGAGATCATATCCCCCCTTATGTATTTATACATGGTGATCATATCCCCCCTTATGTATTTATACATGGTGATCATATCCCCCCGTATGTATTTATACATGGTGATCATATCCCCCTTATGTATATATACATGGTGATCATACCCCCCTTATGTATTTATACATGGTGATCATATCCCCCCGTATGTATTTATACATGGTGATCATATCCCCCTTATGTATTTATACATGGTGATCATATCCCCCTTATGTATTTATACATGGTGATCATATCCCTCCTTATGTATTTATACATGGTGATCATATCCCCCTTATGTATTTATACATGGGGATTATATCCCCCTTATGTATTTATACATGGTGATCATATCCCCCCTTAATGTGTTTTCAGTGTTTGATTCATATCTTGTCTTATGAAGATTTGATAGAGATTATATTATAATGTGGTGGACATTCCCTGTCTTCTTTTGATTGATGGCTGATAGTCTAGCCCTTTGATCCCATGTCTGAAATACCCCACCAGTACTATTAACTCGGCCCCCTCTCTCTAATTAGAGGTGGAGCTAGAGGTTAAATCTCTTTGGCCCCGTTCACATGTGTGGACCGTTCAGATCCGCCTGTCAGTTTTTTAGGCGCATCTGAACGGTCGCTCCATACAGCTCTATGGAGCGACGGATGTCAACGGTGACATGTCCGCTGACATCTGATCCGCCCCGATCCGATCTGCTCCACAAAATCCAGATGGATGCAAACCCTTCTTTCCATCCGTCTGGTGAATCAGATCGGATGAAAACGGACAGGAGGTCCGTAATCATCTAATCCCCCCCCCCCATGGGGAGAGCTGACTCTCTGACAGGTCCGTGCCTGCACAGAGTGCAGAGACGGACTTGTCATCCGATGAGCAAGCGGATGGCTAAATACGGACAGCCCCGTGTGAAATGGGCCTTATACTTAGACCATATATAAGAACATATGGAGTACAGCAGACGTTCAGCTCTGAAGAAGAAGGCACACCCTCAAAATGCATCAGATTTGTAGGACTTGGTCCATCTGGAGAAGTGTACAGGGGGGTTCTGGTGATTTCTTCTTGAGATTTGTGACCAGCTTATTCTGAATAACCATTTGTGAGTATATTATCTATTGTTACTCTGGAAATAAATTGTGTCTTGGTCAATGTACGAGGTTGGTGCGCCCTCTTCTGTTCTTTTGCATGTAGTGCCTATGTAGACCCCAGTCGGAGGAGGACAGAGAGGCCTGGTGGATACCAGAGGACTGAGACCGGAGACTTGGGATGCCTCAAATAGAGATGGTCTTCCCACAGCATTGGTCCCATTCTTGAGGGCAGACGATGTATCATTATTAGCATTGCAAACTTATATACAGTGGGGTGGATTTACTAAAGGCAAATCCACTGTGCACTACAAGTGCACTTGGAAGTGCAGTCGCTGTAGATCTGAGGGGAAAATCAGAAGTGAGGGGAAGCTCTGCTGATTTCTTTTATCCAATCATGTGCAAGCAAAAATGCTGTTTTTTATTTTCCTTGCGTGCCCCCCCCCCCCTCAGATCTACAGCGACTGCACTTCTAAGTGGTTTTGCCTTTAGAAAATAAACCCCAAAGTGAAGCCACTTGCCTCTCAAGCCTATTCTGCCATTTCTCTCCTTCATGTAAAAATAGTCATTGTATAGATAGAAAATTATTTAGAATGCCAAAACATGATATATATATATATATATATATATATATATATATATTTTTATGCAGAGGCCCCGGAGAATAAAATGATGAATTTTGCATTTTTTTTATATCGCACTGTATTTGCGCAGTGCTTTTTTAAACGCAATTTTTTTGGGGAAAAAAAGGCACTTTAATGAATTTCAGAGCACACAAACACAATGCAATAACACATTTTTTGACAAAATATAAAAAGATGATATTATGCTGAGTTAATAGATACCTAACATGTTACTCTTTAAAATTTGCGTACCTAAAAATCTGTGAAACGGTGCCAAATTACGGTGCCTAAAAAATCTCCATAGGCGACCCTTTGAATGCTTTTACAGGAGTTACACAACAAGTCTGGTGGTAGAATTATTGCTCTTGCACTGACGTTCTCCAGGATACCTCACATGCGTAGTGTGATCACCATTTACAGTAACTCACAAAAGTGAGTACACCCCTCACATTTTTGTAAATATTTTCATGTGACATCTTTTCATGTGACAACACTGAAGAAATGACACTTGTCTACAATGTAAAGTAGTGAGTGTACAGCTTGTATAACAGTGTAAATTTGCTGTCCCCTCAAAATAACTCAACACACAGCCATTAATGTCTAAACTGCTGGCAACAAAAGTGAGTACACCCCTAAGTGAAAATGTCCAAACTGGGCCCAAAGTGTCAATATTTTGTGTGCCCACCATTATTTTCCAGCACTGCCTTAACCCTCTTGGGCATGGAGTTCACCAGAACTTCACAGGTTACCACTGGAGTCCTCTTCCACTCCTCCATGAGGACATCACGGAGCTGGTGGATGTTAGAGACCTTGCGCGGTTGATGTTCGGGAACTATCATAATTTATAACCAGGGAGTCCAGGAAATGGCGAATTTGGATATAGCGGTATCTCTCTCGGTCAGGGGCCTCAAAAGTCTCCTGAAGTTGCTGAAAGGTGTACACACCTCTAGATATGAGGAAAGAGCGGACCGTTGTCAGGCCTTTGGAGCGCCACCACTGAAAGCTATGGAGATCATCCAGCCCTGGAGGGAAAAACCATGGGCAGTTGAAGACTTCCAAAAGAGGTAAGTGAGGTGAAAGTAGCCCTGCGGAATATTTAACCGAGTCCCATATTGCGAGGGAATGAGACAAAATAGGGTTTAAAGACTTAGGACGAAATTGAGCTGGTAGCCATAAGTGACGATAATGGGACGGGGTCCACATCCACTAGATCAATATATGTCCAAAGAGGAGCTGACTCTCCAGTATTCAGTTGTATCAAGGGTGCAATCTGTGCTGCTTTATAGTAGTGCATCAAATTTGGAACTCCCAAACCACCTGCACGCTTCTGTTTGTATAACACTGCCTAATTTAATCTTGACCTTGTCGATCCCCAGACAAATTTAGGAATGCAACTTTGTAAAGAATGCAGGACAGTGGCGGCCCATGTTTAAATGGCCCTTTAAAAAAAAATAAAAATAAAAAAAAAGTCATTAAGTGCACTGTTTTTTTTTTATTTATTTTTTTTAGGAACTACAATGATTTATGACACGAGTCAGAAGAAGGGGGAATTCACTTTATAATTTAGTTTCATCAGGTTTGTACATTGGGGGAAAAGAGTAGAGGTAAATTAATACTAAAGATAGGGGGGAGGGAAGAAGGCACAATTTATTAATTATGGATTATAGTGATTTATGACACAAATTGAATAAAGGGGAAATTCACTTTATAAATTTAGTTAAGCACGTTTGGATATGGGGGGGGGGGGGGAGAGTTGGGTAAATTGATAATAAAGATGGGGGGGAAATCACAGAAGGGGTTTTTTTTTTGTTTTTTTTTCTCACATATGCACAAATAAAATAATTATGAATTATAGGGGTTTATGATACGAATTAGAACAAGGGGGAAAATTAACCTATAATCTCATTTAAGTATGAATACACAGGAGGTAGTGCTGGAAGCAAATTATATTAAGGAGGGGGGTGAGGGGTAACACGGATAGTTCTATAAATTTTTTTTTTTTTTTCTTCCACATTATAGTCTGGGGAAGTCACTTATAATATTGTTAATCACGTTTGTACGTTGGGATGGAGTAATTAATACAAGGATAGGGGTGGAGGGAGGAACTTCAGATTTCAGATAGAGAGGAAGAGGGAAGGAAAGGGAAGGAAAAAGAAAGGGAAAGGGAAAATAATTTTTTTTTTTTTAAAAACTTTGGCTAAATGGGATACATGGGGTAACTGGTGTTCTGTTATTGGGTTGAATGTAGGGGTATAGTATGTTGTATAAATGTAAATGTACTGTGTATTATATAAATGAATAAAAATTTTGATTATTAAAAAAAAAGTGCACTGTGTTCGGGCGCCGGGCACAGTGCACTATGGGAAGCGCCACGTCTATGCAATCACAAGACATTTGCGGGGTTTTAACCGCCTTGTGGCGCAAAGCAAAACACAGATCGGCATCCGCCCAGCGCCCATAGTGTATTACTGTGGTCGTGTGCTTTGAGTGACAGACTAGTTAGTAGTCTGTCACTTCCGGTTTTCCCTTGGTCAGACCAGTGCGCCCGAGCGGAGGAGCGGACTCCTCTGCTGCCTTCAACTTCAAAGAGAAACAAGTAGTTGAAAATCCACAGGAGGGGGGGCAAAGCTGAATGTTTCCACTGCCAAACCGAGACACAGCAACACCAGTGGAGATAATAGAAGCATTGACGACCACGCAAGGCTGGTTTCCTTATTTCTACAGGATGGATGGATGGATGGCTTCACAACATGGGCTGTGTGTTTAACAAGTGCCGATCGTCAATGCTTCTATTATCTCCACTGGTGTTGCTGTGTCTCGGTTTGGCAGTGTCAGTGGAGGCACTTGTTAAACACACAGCCCATGTTGTGAAGCCTCCCCATCAATCCTGTAGAAATAAGGAGACCAGCCTTGTGTGACTGAATATGCACGGAGATAAGAATGAGATAAGACATCCTTCAGCCAGGTATGGAAGGAAGGAGGCAAAGGAGGTGTCAGGACAGTGTCACTAGCCATGGAGTGCAGCCTGCAAGACAGAGCCTCATTAATATGTAAGTCCTCATCACTGATCTGTGTGTTTCTGTCCATTCCACCCAATATCTATCTCTCCCTCCCAAAGGTGTTTATCTCTCTCTCCCACCCACTCAATATCTCTCCCTCCCACCCACCCAGTGTTTATCTCTCTCTCCCCCTCCCCCCGTCTATCTCTCCCACCCACCCAGTGTCTATCCATCCATCCCACGCAGTGTCTATCCATCCATCCATCCCACCCAGTGTCTATCCATCCATCCCACCCAGTGTCTATCCATCCATCCCACCTAGTGTCTATCCACCCATCCCACCTAGTGTCTATCCATCCCACCCAGTGTCTATCCATCCATCCCACCTAGTGTCTATCCATCCCACCCAGTGTATATCCATCCATCCCACCCAGTGTATATCCATCCATCCCACCCAGTGTATATCCATTCATCCATCCCACCCAGTGTCTATCCATCAATCCATCCATCCCACCCAGTGTCTATCCATCCATCCATCCCACCCAGTGTCTATCCATCCATCCATCCATCCATCCCACCCAGTGTCTATCCATCCATCCCACCCCATGTATATCCATCCATCCCAACCAGTGTCTATCCATTCATCCATCCCACCCAGTGTCTATCCATCCATCCCACCCAGTGTATATCCATTCATCCATCCCACCCAGTGTCCATCCATCCATCCATCCATCCCACCCAGTGTCCATCCATCCATCTCACCCAGTGTCTATCCATCCATCCCACCCAGTGTCTATCCATCCCACCCAGTGTATATCCATCCATCCCACCCAGTGTATATCCATCCATCCCACCCAGTGTATATCCATTCATCCATCCCACCCAGTGTCTATCCATCCATCCCACCCAGTGTCTATCCATCCCACCCAGTGTATATCCATCCATCCCACCCAGTGTATATCCATCCATCCCACCCAGTGTATATCCATTCATCCATCCCACCCAGTGTCTATCCATCCATCCATCCCACCCAGTGTCTATCCATCCATCCCAAACAGTGTCTATCCATCCATCCATCCATCCCACCCAGTGTCTATCCATCCATCCATCCCACCCAGTGTATATCCATTCATCCATCCCACCCAGTGTCCATCCATCCATCCCACCCAGTGTCCATCCATTCATCCATCCCACCCAGTGTCCATCCATCCATCCCACCCAGTGTCCATCCATCCATCCATCCCACCCAGTGTCCATCCATCCATCCATGCCACCCAGTGTCCATCCATTCATCCATCCCACCCAGTGTCTATCCATCCATCCATCCATCCCACCCAGTGTCCATCCATTCATCCATCTTACCCAGTGTCTATCCATCCATGCATCCCACCCAGTGTCTATCCATCCATGTATCCCACCCAGCATATATCCATCCATCCATCCCACCCAGTGTCTATCCATCCATCCATCCCACCCAGTGTCTATCCATCCATCCCACCCAGTGTCTATCCATTTATCCATCCCAACCAGTGTCTATCCATCCATCCATCCATCCCACCCAGTGTCTAACTATCCATCCATCCCACCCAGAGTCTATCTATCCATCCATCCCACCCAGCGTCTATCTATCCATCCATCCCACCCAGTGTCTATCCATCCATCCATCCATCCCACCCAGTGTCTATCCATCTATCCCACCCAGTGTCTATCCATCCATCCCACCCAGAGTCTATCTATCCATCCATCCCACCCAATGTCTATCCATCCATCCATCCATCCCACCCAGTGTCTATCCATCCATCTCACCCAGTGTCTATCCATTTATCCATCCCAACCAGTGTCTATCCATCCATCCATCCCACCCAGTGTCTATCTATCCATCCATCCCACCCAGTGTCTATCTATCCATCCATCCAACCCAGTGTCCATCCATCCCACCCAGTGTCCATCCATCCCACCCAGTGTCTATCCATCTATCTCACCCAGTGTCTATCCCTCTATCCCACCCAGTGTCTATCTATCCCTCCCTCCCACCCAGTGTCTATCTATCCATCCATCCCACCCAGTGTCTATCTATCCATCCATCCCCCCCAGTGTCTATCTATGTGTCCATTTATCTGTCTATTTATCTAACTATCTGTAGGCGCTATTGTGGGTGAGTGACACGTGGGGGGGGGTGGCTGGGGTTGGTTAGGGCTTTGCGCCTCCTCAAAAAAATTGAGCACCAGCCGCCACTGACGCAGGACATGTGAGGGGATTAGAACCGGTAGGACTCGGAAGGCATAGAGAAGTGGGAGCAATAATTTTAGCACTAGATCTCCTCTGTAACTCAAAACATGTAATCTGTAAAAATGTTTAAAGAGTCACTTATGGAGATGTTTAAGTGCCGCAGTTTGTCACCATTCCACGAGCAAGTGCATTTTAAAGTGTGACATGTTAGGTATTGATTTACTCAACGCAACATCTTTCACATTGTACAAAAAAAAATGGGGTAACTATTTTTTATTTTATTTTTTTAATTCATTAAATTGTACTTAATAAAAAAAAAAAACTTCATATATATATATATATATATATATATATATATATATATGTTATAAATTGTTTGGATAGATATAGATATATCTATATCTATATATAGATATATATATGTAGATATATTTACATATCTATATATATATATAGATATATATATATAGATATATATATATCTATATATATATCTATATATATATATATATTATAAATTGTTTGGGGGTTCTAAGTAATTTTCTAGCAAAAAATAGGGTTGCCATCCGTCCGGAATTCACCCGGATAGTCCAGTTTTTAAACACGTGTCCGGGTTTCAGTCCACCTGAAATCCGGACACATTATTCAGAGAGGAATGTGGCTCGGAACAGGTCCTGACAGAAGGGTGAGGGGGGGGGCACTATGTGTGCCGCATTACTATTCTCTTTGGAGTTCCCAAAGATGTCCCAGGTCTGATACAATCCTATAGAGCTTCCATATGCAATTAGTGGACCTCCAGCTGTTGCAGAACTACAAGTCCCATGAGGCATAGCAAGACTCTGACAGCCACAAGCATGACACCCAGAGGCAGTGGCATGATGGGACTTAGTAGTTAGTAGTAGTTTTGCAAAAGCTGGAGGCCTGCCATTTGCATATCCCTGCTATAGAGTATACTAAAAAAAAAAAAAAAATGACCGTGTGCCGCTAAAGTGTTGGGGTTTGATGTAGAAGAAAAAGTGGCAACCCTAACCCATCAGTAATCAGTGTAATGTGAGGAATATTGAGTGGAGAGTATGCATCGCTCTCACAGAGCTCCATTATATCTGCATTGCATTGCCTGAATATCCTCCCGGGAATCTTAGGTTTTCATATGAAGGTCTCTGTTCCTCTATAGATCACCTTTCTGAGGACAATATATATGCCAACATGTGTGATTTCAATGTACGGAGGATGAGGAATACATCAACAGCCAAAGGTGAGTTATTATAATGAAGGGTATCCTCTTCATCCATTATAGACAGCTGAGGACCCGAGTCTTCATTTATAGGACACATGTCTACTAATACTAATACTGCTATACTGGATCTATGACCCAGAGCAACCAATCAGATATCACCTCTTACTATGTCTGTATAGAGGTAATAAAAGCCATAATCTCCTTGGTTGCCATGCTTCAGGATAAATTTCACACCTCAATGTGATATATTATATATATATATATATTTGGGCGGGGTTGAGCTAGTAAGGATGATTAAGGGAGATCTGTGCTAGAAGGGGAAATGTGTGTGTGTGGGGGGGGGGGTGTTTGTGCTAAGATGGGGGATTGGGGGAGGGGGATTTGTGTTGGCAGGGGGGATTTGGAGTGGGGGGAGAGGATCTTTGCATGGAGGAGATATTTGAGGGGTAGAGGATTTGTGCTAGGAGGGGGAAGATTTTTTCTATTTTTTGCTATAAACAAAAAAAGAGCTACAATTTAAAAAAAAAAAAAAAGCAATATTTTTTACTTTAATCTATAATAAATATCCCAAGAAAAAATATAAAAAAAAACAAATTTCCTCATCAGTTTAGGCCGATATGTATTCTTCTACACATTTTTGGTAAAAAAAAAAACACAATAAGCGTATATTTTGCGCAAAAGTTATAGCGTCTACAAAATAGGGGATAGATTTGTGGCATTTTTATTATTATTATTTTTTTTTTTACTAGTAATGGCAGTGATCTGCGATTTTTAACGAGACTACGACATTGCGGGGGACAGATCGGACACTTTTGACACTTTTTTGGGACCACCGACATTTATACAGCGATCAGAGCTATAAAAATAGCCACTGATTACTGTGTAATTGTCACTTGCAGGGAAGGGGTTAACACTAGGGGGCGATCAAGGGGTTAAGTGTGTTCCCTGGGAGGTGTTTCTAATGATGGGGGGGCGGATTTGGAGTGGGTGGAGAAGATCTGTGCTTGGAGAGGTGAAACGGAACGTCCCACACTGCGCTTGAGTGCTTCCGTCAGTATACCACTTCCTCCCAGTCTGGACTCAGATATCAGATATTCCAACCGCTCATAAGCACAAAATAAGGCGACACTTGTTTCACTGTTAACATGGATTATTTTATTTAGAATCAAAATTACAAGACTTTATATACCGTTGGAACCTCCTCTAACAATACAACTGTAACCTAATTAACATGAGCTAGTTTACTAAATCATTTACCCAGACTAGGTGACTATTCAATACACATTACCATAAACATCAATACAGGGTTTAATTATAACAAACAACAATGTGTGGAATACCCTTAGAACCTGTGGTAAGCCAGACTAGACTCATTTACATTATACACATTATAGCAGACAACAAGACAGGTAGTTGGAGTTGATGACACCAGCATCTCCTCACAGTATGTGTCCCAACAGTATGAATCAGTCTTATGAGCAGGGGGGCTGCTGGAGGAATCCCCCCTCCCAGGGACACACATCCCAAATGACCACAGCAAAGAGTCCACAACAGAATGAGACAACATACAATATATACATATATACACGATTGAGTCTGATTAGTACAGATCAGACTGGTTTTCTAATTCACCTTGCAGAGTATTGTTCCCTTAAAATCCAGCGCCCATAATCTGTTGGCAAGAGGCTTGCGTTCAGTCCCCTCCAATAGCCTCTGTCCAGGGTGAGTCTGTCACAAGAGGATATTTGAGAGGTAGAGGATTTGTGTTAGGAGGGGGAAGATTTTTGCTTACACATAGTGCTCATACATATTGGGGGGGTACAATTTGCCATGTTTGCTGTGGGATCTAGATGACCTTGTCCGGCATGTGAGATAAGAATTCTGGAGGATTATTATACCGGCTGATACACGCAGGATTATTCACTATCTTCTCTGTCTGTAGTGATTCCGGCTACCAGGAGTATAAAGTACCAGGTGATACTGATCCTGGGGGTCCTCCTAATATTGGCCTTCCTTGTTGTGGTCATCCTCGCCAGTCTCCTCTTCATTGACTGTAAGTATCTCTATTATAATTATTATTAGTGTTATTACATCAAACTATAAGAGAGAGAAAGCATTTATTAGTTGACCATTGATCGGGCAGGGAAGTACACTGCTCAAAAAAAAAATGAAAGGAACACTTTGAAAACACATCCGATCTCAATGGGGAAAAAATCTTATGCTGGATATCTACACTGGTATGGACTGGGTAATGTGTTAGAAATGAAAAGATGCCACGTTTCATGGAAATGAAAATTAACCTACAGAGCTGAAAAAATGATGCAGCAGGTGAGTCCATTTTGCTGAAATTTCATTGCAGCAACTCAGAATGTTCCTCAGTAGTTTGTATGACCACAACCTTGATTGTAGGCATGCCTGACAACCTCGGGGCATGCTCCTAATGAGGCGACGGATGGTGTCCTGGGGAATTTCCTCCCAGATCTGGACCAGGGCATCACTGAGCTCCTGAACAGACTAAGGTACAACCTGGTGGCTTCGGATGTCCCAGAGGTGTTCTTTTGGATTTAGGCCAGGCAAGAGTGGAGGCCATTCAATGGTATCAACTCCTTCATCCTCCAGGAACTGGGTGCATACTCTCACCACAGGAGGCCGGGCATTGTCGTGCACCAGGAGGAACACAGGACTCACTGCACCAGCGTAGGGTCTGACAATGGGTCCAAGGATTTCGTCCCGATACCTAATGGCAGTCAGGGTGCCAATGTCCAGCCTGTAGAGGTCTGTGTGTACCTCCATGGATATGCCTCCCCAGACCATCACTAACCCACCACCAAACCGGTCATGCTGAGCGATGTTACAGACAGCATAAAGTTCTCCTTGGCTTCTCCAGACCCTTTCACGTCAGTCACATGTGCTCAGGGCGAACCTGCTCTCATCTGTGAAAAGCACAGGGCACCAGTGTTGGACCTGGTGTTCAATGGCAAATGCCAATCGAGCTCCACAGTGGCGGGCAGTGAGCACAAGGCCCACTTGAAGACGTCGGGCCCTCAGGCCACCCTCATGAAATCTGTTCCTGATAGTTTGGTCAAAGACATTCCCACCAGTGGCCTGCTGGAGGTCATTTTGTAGGGCTCTGGCAGTGCTCATCCTGTTCCTCCTTGCACAAAGGAGCAGATACCGGTTCTGCTGATGGGTTAAGGACCTTCTACAGCCCTGTCCAGCTCTCCTAGAGTAACTATAAATAAAAATCAATCAGCACAATTATAATCCTATACCAACTAGCTGCTGAACACTCAGGGTCAAAATACAAAATCCCACAAAGTAATCATATTAGTAAAATAGTGCAGCGATAAATCTAAAATGAGCAAATCACAAGCACCAATAATAAGTGTCCATATAAAGTGCTGATGCAGATTGATCAAATAAGTGACTTTGTGAAGAACCTCCACCACTGGTAATATTAGCGGCTCACCTCCCGCAGTGGACCCCTGGAGGAATAGGATTATAATTGCGCTGATGGATTTTTATTTATATTTACACATTCAATTTATCCCAATAAAGTGGCAATTATGGATGTTTTCCAGTATTTGGAAATATAGAGATATTCTTAAGGGACCAGTCAACTGATCGTGCTAATGATTTATCTTATTCTTTTAAAAAATTGGGACATATTTTTAATTGGGACATATCATTTAATTCAAGCAATATGTATCAGCCAAACTCACTCCTAGATGTCTCAGGTAGGATGTACCCCCAAATGATGGATTATTAGATGATGAATGAATGAGGGAATGGGGTGATTTTTTTTCCACCAAAAAAGGTTTTGAGCTGTTGGAATTTTTGCTTTTGGGCAAACAAAGTCTAAGAAAAAAAGATTATTTATCGGAGATTTGGATGATTTCGGTAACGGCACAATATTCAAATGGCAGAATGCTGTTATTCCACCTAGTCAGGTTCCTGACAAAATACCTCCAAATCAATCAAATACAGACTCCCCAATACCCACCCCCAGAGGAGGTTCTGCCTATGTGTATGATTGGCCCCATCAGGGAGGATATCATACACCTCAGATGGATTATCAGTTTAGAGGAAATAATTAATAGGGATGAGCCCGATGTTCGAGTCAAACGTAAGTTCAACTCGAACATTGGGTGTTAGCTGAACAGCGAACATTATGCGGTGTTCGCGGCAAGTTCAAAAAGCCACGGAACACCGTTAAAGTCTATGGAACACTAAGATGAAAAACCAAAAGTGCTCATTTTAAAGGCTAACTTGCAAGTTTTTGCCATAAAAAGTGTTTGGGGACCCAGGGGACATGTATTAGTGTAGAAAAAAGTTTTAAAAATGGCCGTTTTTTCAGGAGCAGTGATTTTATTAATGCTTAAAGTGAAACAATAAAAATGAAATATTCCTTTAACCACTTGCTTACAGGGCACTTAAACCCCCCTCCTATCCAGACCAATTTCAGCTTTCAGCGCTGACGCACTTTGAATGACAATTGCGCGATCATACAAATGAAATTTTTATCATTTTTTCCCCACAAATAGAGCTTTCTTTTTGTGGTATTTGATCACCTCTGCGGTTTTTATTTTTTGTTAAAAAAATGTAAAAAGACAGAATTTAAAAAAAATATATATATTTTTTTTATATTTTGTTATAAAACTTTAAAAAGGTTAATGTATCTACTTCATTGATGTACGCTGATGAGGCGGCACTGGTGGGCACTGATAGGTGGCAGTGATGGGCACTGATGGGTGGCAGTGATGGGCACTGATCTGGTACATTGATAGGCAACACTGCTAGGTGGCACTGATTGGCACCACTGGTGGGCATTGATAGGTGACACTTGTGGGCATTGATAGGTGGCACTTGTAGGCATTGATAGTTGGCACTCATGGGCATTGATACATGGCACTGGTGGGCACTGTGAGGTGGCATTGTCAGGTGGCACTGGCAAGGGGTACTGGTGGCACAATTGAGGCATTATTGCCTCCTCCTCTTCGGGACCAATGTCCCTTGCTAATGAGCCAGTGATCGGCTTTTTTTTCTCCTCGCACTGTCAGCGCGAGGAGAAAAAAAACGATCACAGAGCTTTTGTTTTGATCATGTGATCAGCTGACACATGACATGACAGCTGATCACATGGTAGGGGGCCGGGACCTGCCCCTTACTTGGATCGGTGATCAGCCGAGTCTCAGTGACTCGGTGATCACATCGCGCTCGGTGCGCGCCCTGAAGGGCGCGCGCAGGGTGTGTGCACAGGGAACAGGCGTGTGCACCTGGGAATTAGGGTCCGCACTGTAGCCATAATTCGGCTATAGCGCAGATATCAAGCGGTTAAATATCATGCCTGGGGGGCCCCCTTAGTATGCCTGTAAAGCAGCGCATATTTCCCTTGAACATAACAGTGTCACAGCAAAATGACATTTCTAAAACTGATCGTGGCTGTAATGAATTGTCAGGGCTCGGCAATATAGAAAAAATTAATTGAAAAAACGGCATGGGTTCCCCCCAGTCCATTACCAGCAACTTTGGGTCTGGTATGAATATTAAGGGGAACCCCAAACTAAAATTAAAAAAAAAAGTGTGGGAGTCCCCCAAAATCCATACCAGGCCCTTCAGATCTGGTATGGATGTTAAGGGGAATCCTGCACCAAAATAAAACAAAAAGGCGTAGGGGTCCCCCTCAAAACCCATACCAGGCCCTTATCTGAGCACGCAACCTGGTAGGCCACAGGAAAAGAGGGGGGACGAGAGAGCGCCCCCCTCCTAAACCTTACCAGGCCACATGCCCTCAACATTGGCATGTGTCCCCCCCAGTCCATTACCAAGCTCTTCGGGTCTGGTATGAATATTAAGGGGAACCCGCATGAAAATTAAAAAAAAAAAAATGCATAGGGGTCCCCCCAAAATCCATACCAGGCCCTTCAGGTCTGGTATGGATATTAAGGGAAACCCTGCACCAATTCTTTTATTTTTAATGGCGTAGGGGTCTCCCCAAAATCCATACTAGACCCATTAGATCTGGTATGGATTTTAAGAGAACCCTGCACCAAAATGTTTTAAAAAATGGCGTAGGGTTCACCCAAAATCAATACCAGACCCTTATCTGAGCATGCAACCTGGCAGGCCACAGGAAAATAGGGGGGGGATGAGAGAGCGCTCCCCCCTCCTGAACCATATCGGGCCAAATGCCCTCAACATGGTGAGGATGTTTTGGGGTCCCCCCAAAACATCTTGTCCCCATTTTGATGGGGACAAGGACCTTGTCCCCACAACACTTGCCCGGTGGTTGTGGGGGTCTGTGGCCGGGGGGCTGATCGGAATCTGGAAGCCCCCTTTAACAAGACCCGCCCCCCATGTAAATGGGTATTGGGCACATTGTACCCCTACTCATTTACCAAAAAAGTGTAAAAAATAGTAAAAGTGACAAGAGACACTTTGGAACAAGTTCTTTATAAAAAAATAAAAAACAAAAATGTCTCGCAATGTAAATCCATCTCACGCTGCCCGATGGACTGAAAAAAAAAATGCAACAACTCCGCCTCCATGGGAGGCTCTCGCCGACTGACACCGCTGTTGTATAGCTGTTGTATACCGATGACAGCTGTTATATAGCTGAGGGCGGGGCCACTCGCTGACGTAAACGGATGACCCCGCCTTCCACTGATGTCACGTGGCATCAGAGGGGTCGGGGTCACCCGTTTGCATCATGCCGTGGCCCCGCCCTCAGCTATATAACAGATGTCATCGCGAAGAAGTGTCAGTCGGTGGGAGCCTCTCATGGAGGCGGAGTTGTTGCGGGTTTTTTTATTTTTTCTTTCCATCAAGCACTGTCATCGAAGATGGATTTGCATAAAGGACTTGTCCCAAAGTGTCTCCTGTCATTTTTACTATTTCTGACACTTTTTTTTTGGTGAATTGGTAGGGGTACAGTGTACCCCATACCGATTCACATAGGGGGCTTCCAGATTCTGATAAGCCCCCCGCTGGCAGACCCCCACAACCACTGGGCAAGGGTTGTGGGGACGAGACCCTTATTTTCCTATTTTCCTGCGGCCTGCCAGGTTGCATGCTCAGATAAGGGTCTGGTATGGATTTTGGGGGGACTCCTACGCCATTAAAAAAAAAAGAATTGGTGCAGGGTTTCCTTAATATCCATACCAGACCTGAAGGGCCTGGTATGGATTATGGGGGGACCCCCACGCTCTTTTTTTTTAAATTTTTCATGCGGGGGTCACCTTAATATTCATACCAGACCCGAAGGGCCTGGTAATGGACTGGGGGGGGGACGCATGCCAATTTATTCAATGATTTTTATCTATATTTCCGGGATACGATAATACATTACAGCCGCGATCAGTTTCAAATGACTTTTTTTTCCTTTCGAAATGTCAATTTGCTGTGGTACTGTTCTAAACACAGGAAAAATGCTCTACTTTACAGGCAGACTAAGGACACCCCCCAGGTGTCACTATATTTAAGGGCATATTTCATTTTTATTGTTTCACTTTTAAGTATTATTAAAATCACTGCTCCTGAAAAAACTGCAGTTTTAAAAACTTTTTTTGCATTATGACATGTCCCCTGGGGCAGGACCCGGGTCCCCAAACACTTTTTCTGACATTAACTTGCATATAAGCATTTAAAATTGGCACATTTGATTTTTCATGTTCGTGTCCCATAGACTTTAACAGTGTTCGCACAAATTTTTTGTCTGTTCGCATGTTCTGCTGTGAACCGAACCGGGGGTTGTACGGCTCATCCCTAATAATAAGAGAGGGAGGAATAGGAGAGGTAGAGGCAGAAGAGGAGGATATCAGCAGTCCACTCATCGAGATAACTCTAAACCACCTTTGCCCTACAATCATGAATAATCCAGAAAATTGGGAAATTTTACTCAGAATCTCGTGGGAGTTGTTCCAATAGAGGGAAATCACCATATCCCAGAGGAGGGCAAGTGCCCATCCATAATAGATTTGTGCCTTTACAAAATCATGCCTCCTGTGAGGGAGGGGATTTTTGGGGGTGCAGAGTGAGCCATGGAGGGGTCCCCTGCCATACCAGCCCAATGTGAGGGATTGGTGGAGACATTCCCCTCAACAAATGTCCATAGAAAATGGCCCACAACGCAAAAAAAAAGAAAGAGAGGAAGGAGAGGGGCTAGTCGATTTTCAAAAGGTCAAAACCCCAATAGGAACAGGAATATACAATCTGAATGGCATTCCTCTGAATGATGATGAGATACGTGTTCTGGATAGGGATGAGCCAAACACCCCCCTGTTCGGTTCGCATCAGAACATGCGAACAGGAAAGAAGTTCGTTCAAACACGCGAACACCGTTAAAGTCTATGGGACACGAACATGAATAATCAAAAGTGCTAATTTTAAAGGCTTATATGCATGTTATTGTCATAAAAAGTGTTTGGGGACCTGGGTCCTGCCCTTGGGGACAAGGATCAATGCAAAAATTTTTTTTTAAAATGGCCATTTTTTCAGGAACAGTGATTTTAATAATGCTTAGAGTCAAACAATAAAAGTGTAATATCCCTTTAAATTTCGTAGTTGGGGGGTGTCTATAGTATGCCTGCAAAGGGGCGCATGTTTCCCGTGTTTAGAACAGTCTGACAGCAACATGACATTTCAAAGGAAAAAAAGTAATTTAAAACTACTCGCGGCTATTGCATTGCCGGTCCGACAATACACATAGAAGTTCATTGATAAAAACGGCATGGGAATTCCCCACAGGGGAACCCCAAACCGAAATTAAAAAAAAAATGATGTGGGTCCCCCTAAATTCCATACCAGGCCCTTCAGGTCTGGTGTGGATATTAAGGGGAACCCCGGCCAAAATTTAAAAAAAAAATGACGTTGGGGTCCCCCTAAATTCCATACCAGACCCTTCAGGTCTGGTATGGATTTTAAGGGGAACCCCGCACCAAAATAAAAAAAACGTCGTGGGGTCCCCCCAAAGATCCATACCAGACCCTTATCCGAGCATGCAACCTGGCAGGCCACAGGAAAAGAGGGGGGGCGAGAGAGCGCCCCCCCTCCTGAACCGTACCCGGCCACATGCCCTCAACATTGGGAGGGTGCTTCGGGGTAACCCCCAAAACACCTTGTCCCCATGTTGATGAGGACAAGGGCCTGATCCCCACAACTCTGGCCAGTGATTGTGGGGGTATGCGGGCGGGGGACTTATCAGAATCTGGAAGCCCCCTTTAACAAGGAGACCCCCAGATACGGGAAAAGATAGTCTCAAGAAATTGGTCTGTACTCAAACAGGATAAGGTGTTAGGCCCGGTGCTACCAGCAAGACCACAATTTATATTTATATACAGGAGTAAATCCCCCTATTCAGTCCGAAAATAGGTTATTCCCTTTCCTTAGTGGTTTCTATGCCTGTGGACAGTGTACAGCCTGTAGCATTCGAAGGTTAACAATAAAAAGCGTAAAGAATTTTTAGTCACAGTTACCAATAAAAACTATTCCATTCAGCAATTGATTACATGTAATACCGTTGGTGTTTACTTGCTTGAATGTGATTGCAGTTTGCAATGCATTGGTAGAACCTCCAGACCTTTACATGTTCGTTTGGGGGAACATGTAAACAACATCAAAAAAGGGTTAAAGACTCATAATGTCTCTAGGCATTTTAAATTCTTTCATAATCAGGATCCCCGCAGCCTTAGATTTTGGGGCATAGAGAGGGTCACTAAACACTGGAGAGGGGGTAATTTTATACGTCAACTAAGCCACAGGGAATCTTACTGGATACATGAGACAAAGGTCTTAGTACCTGCAGGCTTGAATGTTGATTTTGATACTAATTGTTTTATATCTGATCGTTAAGTTTGTACTTGATTGTTGTTGTTATTAATAAATTTAAATACAATTTATGGTTTAAAGTGTTTTATTACTGATGGCTGTGGATTGATGTTACGTCATTTCTAAATTCCTTATTTATGCCATGATAATGGTAATGGTTTTAATATTTTTGAAGCGTGGAGAAAAGTTCTTCATGAATTTTTGACAATGTTTATTATGTTTATTGATTAGGCAGGCAGAATGTCTTGTAGAATTATAAACTGCGGATGTTCTTCTAATTCCGTTATGTGTGGACACTTCCTGGGAGTTTCCCAGTGAGTAAAGAGCTGCCTTGGTATTATACCATGTGATGATGCTCTCTGTTACCACGGTAACCAGCCTTTACTTTATAAAACGGGTGTCTGACATAATTTCCATATCCGCTGATGAATTTCCGCCCCCTGGGACGTAACGCGTATGGAGGGAACGGAATCATGTGACGTCACCCGCGGCCATCGCTGATTCTCATCGTACATGCCTGTATACTTTGCACTGGGATACTGGCGCATTTATAAGTTTTATTCTATTTTTACACAATAAATACGGATTCTGGCAGAGAGTACTATATACTCTTTTTATTGCATGTTTAATTTTGGCACCGGAGAGTTTGTCCTTTGTGCTTGGAGGATTGTGGAGCATGCAGAGAAGGATTTATTTTTCTTATTAGTCCATCCTAGTTATTCCATCCATCTACACAGCAATACTCACCCCATTTGGGGAAAGTGTTTGTGACCTTATTATCCACTGCAGGAGGTGAGCGGCTAATATTACCAGTGGTGGAGGTTCTACTTATTTGATCGATCCACATCAGCACTTTATATGGACACTTATTGGTGCTTGTGATTTGCTATTTTGATTATTTTAGATTTAGCGTTGCACTATTTTACTCCTAGAGTAACTGCCTGTCTCCTAGAATCTCCTTCAAGTTCTTGAGACTGTGCTGGGAGACACAGCAAACCTTCTGGCAATGGCACGTATTGATGTGCCATCCCGGAAGAGTTGGACTGGCTGTGCAATCTCTATAGGGTCCAGGTATCGCCTCATGTTACCAGTAGTGACACTGACCCTAGCCAAATGTAAAATTAGTGAAAAACATTCAGAAAAGATGAGTAGGGAAATAAAATGTCCATGGCGTACACCATTCCTGTTTTGGAGGTCATCTCATTTTTGCCCATCTAGTGCACCTGTTAATTTCATTAACACCAAAGCAGCTGAAACTGATTAATAACCCCCTCTGCTACTTACCTGACCAGATCAAAATCCCAGGTGTTTAACTGACTTGGTGCTAACTCTGGTGGTGCACTGATTAAAAAGTGTTCTTTCATGTTTTTTGAGCAGTGTATTTACCATAACAGCACTCAGGGGGGTTGGCGCCTAGGGTGGCAGGGTTAAAGAAGGCAGCGCCAAACTTGAAAAAGTACAAATTTTGATAACTTTTCCTTAATTATTCTTCTCTGTTCTGCTCACCTCTGGACATTGATAACTGTATTCAGGAAGAAAATATAAGGGTGTGCACAGGGTGTGAGGGCTTATAGGGGATGTAAGGGGAAGGGGTGTAAAAGATGTTAGGGGGAAATACACACAGGGGATGTAGGGTTCAGCAGATGCATTGAAGGAGGAATTTGGTGCAGGGAATGTAAGAGGAAGGGGTGTGCATGGGATGTAGGAAGGACGGGACCACCATTAAAAATGTGGTGACCCTGTACAGTCTAGCTGTAAGCCAAAAGGTTTAGGTTGTGCAGTGTGGACAAATATGGTAGTTTAATGCTGTCAATGGTTGCTAAGGAAGCAGCAGGTGCAGACACCCACCACCACCATAGCAACCGTGGCTATGTAGATGAATGGACTGGGTGATGCCAAAGGTTGCTAAGGATATGGTTTGGGCTAGCACCCATGACATCCTTAGCAAGCACTGATGTCGCATCTCTAAAATTATTCCTCTACCTCTTGCGTGTGTGTGTGTATGAGGATTTTTGATGAGTGAATGTGCCTGAATTTAGTTCACATGACATTTAGTGAACGCATCCTCAAAGTGCAAATGTTAATGCACACCCTCCTGAAGTCAATTTGAGGTGAACCTTAAACTTATTCTGATCGTTGTCAAGGCCAATTGGTCAAGTGATAGGCAAACAAAGGACATGGTTAGCTGGGCACTGCCAACATGTACAGTACCAATGCAAAACTTTTTTTTAAATATAGCTCAGTGGGGAGTGGATCTTTTAATAAGATTTAACGTGACACATTAAAAATGCACAAGTCCTTTTAAATAACATGACTGGGGAACGCCTTGAACCTGTCTGTGAAGTGGAGAACCTGTAGGATATACTAAAGTGTTATTTAAAAAGAAGAAAATGTGCTGCTAAATGATGGTTACAATCTTTCACCTGTTTCTCCTCGTGATGGAACCCGGTACTCAAGAGGAGTATGTCCCATTGTATAAGCTTCCCTTGCCCGGTAACAGACCGATACCAGATCCCGCAGCCCAACCAGTCACTAGTCGGGACATAGAGTAGGGTGGTGAAAAACCTAAAACTGTTTATTGAAAACTCACAGAGAACTTATATACCACACAAAATCTGATAAAAGCTTGAGCACATTATCTTATGCAAAGGAAACTGTATACAGGAATATAATTAACAAAACTAAAGAACACCCAACATAAACTATGCTAATCCACCTCTAGCAACAAATAGCTGACAGTGATATCATTAACATGAGCTAATTAACTAGGCCCTTAAACCAGCCTAGGTGACCAGACCATTCAGCACCTACAACCCTGAATACAAAGTACTGTACAATACACATTAATATAAGTATAAACACATACATGAGAAGACAGACAGAAACGATAGAACAATGGGAAAGACCTACTTAACAATAAACACATAACAAACCCCACCCCACAAACTCATACAATATTCCAGCAGTCTGAAAAGGAGGAATTAATTTATCTTCGTAGATCTCTTTTGGGATATAGTTGATAGATATTTCTGTCCCAAGTGAAGGCACCTCTCCAACCCAGCCTGCAGGAGGGCCACCATATTTCCTCTGACCATTACCCTGTACAAGATTAATAGTACATCTTTCCATCCACTCCAGAAGGTAAGCTTTATTGTCCTTATTCAGAGATGTAATCCAAGTCTCGCTCTAAGCGTCCATTACGTGGCTGTCTATCATTAGAGAATGATCTGCTCTCAGTCCCTGGGCCATAATCAGTAGGCTTTCCCCTAGTCCTCTCCAGAAGCCTCTGTCCTGGTTGGGTCTGTCACACTACTTGTAAACAAAAGAGATTTCCTAGTGACACCATTGACCCCATATTGTCATGGTCATATACAATATGATGAATGGCATCATCCAGCAAAAAAAAAAAATAACACATCCTTATCCGAGCATGCAGGCTGGCTTGCCAGGAAAGAGAGAGGCAGCAAGAATATGGTCTTCCTGAACTATACCAGTCCTTATAACCTAATCCAGTAAATCTGAGCCGGGGTTCTCAACTGGGAGAGGTCCCCAGGGGTTCCACCACAATCTGCTATTCATCACAAGCAGGTCCCCAAAGGGCTGGAGAGCACAGAGGAAAACAACTGACATCACTGCCTTGTGCCTATACCAGGTGGCCCTCCCCTCCTGTCCATCCCAGTAGCCTGTGTGTGACATTATTCGGGGGGGGGGGGGGGGGTAGAGGAGGGAGGGCTAGAATCAGCTTGTGAGATAATCGCAATCCATCAGCTTCCCTAAGCCACTCTGCATGAGGTAAACTACTACAGATGCCAGTATCGTGCCCTTCAGTTTCCTCCTGCCCTCCCTGTTCTTTACAGTTCCCTTCTGGCCCCCTGTACTATGCAGTTCCCTCATATTCTCCCTGTACTATACTGTTCTCTCCTGCTCCCCCTATACTTTTCTCTTCTGGCCCCCCTGTACAGTTCCCCTCTGTACTATACCATTCCTTCCTTGCCCCCCATGTACTATATTATACCCTCCTAGCACCCCTGTACTATACTGTTCCCTCCTGGCCCTCTTGTACCATACTGTTCCCTCCTGGCCCCCTATACTGTTCCCTCCTGGCTCCCTATACTTTTCTCTCCTGGCCCCCTGTACACTTCGCTCATGCTCCCTATACTGTTTCCTCCTGGCTCCCCTATACTGTTCTCTCCTGGCTCCCCTATACTGTTCTCTCCTGGCTCCCCTATACTGTTCTCTCCTGGCTCCCCTATACTGTTACCTCCTGCCCTCCCTATTCTGTTCTCTCCTGCCCCCCCATACTCTTTCCTCCTGCCCCCGTACGGTTCTCTTCAGCCTCCCCTGTACTGTTCTCTCCTGGCCCCCTGTACAGTTTTCTCCTGGCTTCCCTATATTGTTCTTTCCTGGCTTCCCTATACTGTTCTCTCCTGGCTCCCCTATACTGTTCCCTCCTGCCCCCCCCGTACTGTTCTCTCCTGCCGCTCACCTGTACTGTTCTCTCCTGGCTCCCCTGTACTGTTTTCTCCTGCCCCCCCCCCATACTGTTCTCTCCTGGCTCCCTGTACCGTTCTCTCCTGGCTTCCCTATACTATTCCCTCCTGCCCCCCCCCATACTGTTCTCTCCTGGCTCCCCTGTACTGTTCTATCATGATCCCCCTATACTGTATTCTCCTGGCCCCTCTATAATGTTGTCTCCTGGCTCTCCTATACTGTTCTCTCCTGGCTTCCCTATACTATTCCCTCCTGCTCCCCCTCCCCCCATTATGTTCTCTACAGGCTCTCCTGTACTGTTCTCTCCTGGCTCCCCTGTACGGTTCTCTCCTGGCCCCCCTGTACTGTTCTCTCCTGTCCCCCTGAACTGTTCTCTCCTGGCCCCCTGTACTGTTCTCTCCTGGCCCCCTGTACTGTTCTTTCCTGGCTTCCCTATACTATTCCCTCCTGCCCCCCGCCCATACTGTTCTCTCCTGGCTCCCCTATACTGTTCCCTCCTGCCCCCCCCGTACTGTTCTCTCCTGCCGCTCCCCTGTACTGTTCTCTCCTGGCTCCCCTGTACTGTTTTCTCCTGCCCCCCCCATACTGTTCTCTCCTGGCTCCCTGTACTGTTCTCTCCTGGTTTCCCTATACTATTCCCTCCTGCCCCCCCCCATACTGTTCTCTCCTGGCTCCCCTGTACTGTTCTATCATGATCCCCCTATACTGTATTCTCCTGGCCCCTCTATAATGTTGTCTCCTGGCTCTCCTATACTGTTCTCTCCTGGCTTCCCTATACTATTCCCTCCTGCTCCCCCTCCCCCCATTATGTTCTCTACTGGCTCTCCTGTACTATTCTCTCCTGGCTCCCCTGTACTGTTCTCTCCTGGGCCCCCTGTACTGTTCTCTCCTGTCCCCCTGAACTGTTCTCTCCTGGCCCCCTGTACTGTTCTCTCCTGGCTTCCCTATACTATTCCCTCCTGCTCCCCCTCCCCCCATTATGTTCTCTACTGGCTCTCCTGTACTATTCTCTCCTGGCTCCCCTGTACTGTTCTCTCCTGGGCCCCCTGTACTGTTCTCTCCTGTCCCCCTGAACTGTTCTCTCCTGGCCCCCTGTACTGTTCTCTCCTGGCTTCCCTATACTATTCTCTCCTGCCCCCCCATACTGTTCTCTCCTGGCTCCCCTATATTGTTCCCTCCTGCCCCCCCTCCCGTACTGTTCTCTCCTGCCGCTCCCCTGTACTGTTCTCTCCTGGCTCCCCTGTACTGTTTTCTCCTGCCCCCCCCCCATACTGTTCTCTCCTGGCTCCCTGTACTGTTCTCTCCTGGCTTCCCTATACTATTCCCTCCTGCCCCCCCCCCATACTGTTCTCTCCTGGCTCCCCTGTACTGTTCTATCACGATCCCCCTATACTGTATTCTCCTGGCCCCTCTATAATGTTGTCTCCTGGCTCTCCTATACTGTTCTCTCCTGGCTTCCCTATACTATTCCCTCCTGCTCCCCCTCCCCCCATTATGTTCTCTACTGGCTCTCCTGTACTGTTCTCTCCTGGCCCCCCTGTACTTTTCTCTCCTGGCCCCCCTGTACTGTTCTATCCTGGCCCCTCTATACTGTTCTCTCTTGGCTCCCCTGTACTGTTTTCTCCTACCCCCCCCCCCCCCATACTGTTCTCTCCTGGCTTCCCTATACTATTCCCTCCTGCCCCCCCCCCCATACTGTTCTCTCCTGGCTTCCCTATACTATTCCCTCCTGCCCCCCCCCCCCCATACTGTTCTCCTGGCTCCCCTGTACTGTTCTATCATGATCCCCCTATACTGAATTCTCCTGGCCCCTCTATACTGTTCTCTCCTGGCTCCCTATACTATTCCCTCCTGCCCCCATTATGTTCTCTCCTGGCTCCCCTGTACTGTTCTCTCCTGGCCCCCCTGTACTGTTCTCTCCTGGCTCCCCTGTACTGTTCTCTCCTGGCTTCCCTGTACTGTTCTCTCCTGGCCCCCCCGTACTGTGCTCTCCTGGCCCCCCCATACTGTTCTCTCCTGGCTCCTCTGTACTGTTCTCTCCTGGCTCCCCTGTACTGTTCTCTCCTGGCTCCCCTGTACTGTTCTCTCCTGGCTCCCCCCCATACTGTTCTCTCCTGGCTCCCTATACTATTCCCTCCTGCCCCCATTATGTTCTCTCCTGGCTCTCCTGTACTGTTCTCTCTTGGCTCCCCTGTACTGTTCCCTCCTGGCTTCCCTGTACTGTTCTCTCCTGCCCCCCCATACTGTTCTCTCCTGGCCCCCCCATACTGTTCTCTCCTGGCTCCCCTGTACTGTTCTCTCCTGGCTCCCCTGTACTGTTCTCTCCTGGCTCCCCTGTACTGTTCTCTCCTGGCTCCCCTGTACTGTTCTCACCTGGCTTCCCTGTACTGTTCTCTCCTGGCTTCCCTATACTATTCCCTCCTGCCCCCCCCTTATACTGTTCCCTCCTGCCCCCCCTGTGCTTTTCCCTCCTGGCTCTCCTGTACTGTTCCTTCCTGCCCCCCCCCCCCCCTGCTGTGCTCTCCTGGCCCCCTTATACTGTGCTGTGCTCTCCCCCCCCTCCGCCTTACTGTTCCCTCCTTAAACCCTTGTGTTCTGCCCTGATGATCCCCTGTACATTGCTTATCCCAAGTTTGACACAGAATTGAGCATCTGCAAAAAAAGCAAGCAAAGTTTCAAATTAAAAGGGTTGTAAAGCCAGAAGGTGCATTCTATGCATTAAGATAAAAAGGCTTCTGTGTGCAGCAGCCCCCCTCAGCCCCCCAAACACTTACCTGAGGTCCATCTACTTCCAGCAATGTCCATGAGCCATCTAAGATTCTCCTTCGTGATTGGCTGAGACATAGATGTGGCGCCATTGGCTCTAGCTGCTGTCAATCAAAGTCAGCTAGCTAGTCATGGACGAGAGGGAGGGCAGGGCATTTTCAGGGCTCTGTGTCTGAATGGACACAGGGAGCTTTGACTCACCTTGGGTGCCCCCATAGCAACCTGCTTGCTGTGGTGGCACTGAACAAGAGGGAGGGACGAGGGACACAAGAAGAGGAGGATCGGGGCTGCTTTGTGCAAATCCACTGCAACAGAGCAGGTAAGTAGAAAAAAAGCCTTTACAATCACTTTAAGGAGGTAAGTTTTACAAATGTATTCTATTTTTTAATGCTATGGTATTTCTAAGAATAATGGTTATATGCATTATATGGTTATATTATATGCTGATCATACCAATATTCCGTGAGCTAAAATAATTTCAGGAGTCCCCGAGATCTCAGACTTTTTGCCAGGGGTTTCTCAAAGGTAAAAAGGTTAAGACACTCTGCCCTAATCATTGGGAGGGTACCTTGCCATGGGGGGCTCCTTGGTAAGGAACTATGTCCTCATGTTGATGGGAACAAAGGCCTTATTCACACAACCCAAGCCCGGTGGTAGTAAGGATCTGCAGGAGGGCTTATCAAAATCTGGAAGCCCTCTTTAAAGAAAAAGGTCCCCAGATGTTTCACTACCCTCAACTTGATTGAGTAAGGGATACATAGTACTCTTGATTACTAAATACATGAACTTTACAAGCTGTAAGCTATTTATTTTAAAATGGAAGTTCAGCCTAAAACTAAAATCTCTACTTGCAGCCACAATCTAATGCTGCGTGCACGCGATCGGTTTTCTCGTCAGAAAAAGATATGATGGCTTTTCCGATGGGATTCCGCTCAAGTTTGCCTTGCATACACATGGTCATGCAAAACCCACTATGTAACTATTTTTTACCGAAATTTAGCTTTTTATAGACCTTTGAGCAATTATAGTGTAAAAAAATATATATATATATTCTCTAGTTTGTCTGCTTTCAGAAAATATATGATATTTTGGGGGTTTAATGCAATCTTCAGGTCTAAAATTATTTTGTAAACATGAGTGCAAAAAAAAGAAGCAAAAACAGCTCTGGCAGGGAAAGGGTTAAACCCATTTTAGAAATCCCTCTCCAATCTTATCTACATGGTGGACATTCATGTTGTAGCCATCAATGCAGCACAACTGAGAGATGAAGTTTTCTTTTTTTTTTTCTTTTAAAAATGTTCATCTGTTTAAGGGTGGTGGCATTTGGGGATTTTTCTTTATTTTCAATGTATATTGACTTAGTTAATATTGATAGGGCCCTAATTTAAGGTTATATGGCTTTTTTTGCAGCAAGACTTCCCTTTAAAGAACGTGGATGGTGGCTTTGGGGTTTTAGATTTCTTTCGGTGTTTTCTAGATTTGTATTTTATGTGGGAAGCATTAAAAAAAAAAACATTCAAGCACATTATTCACTGGTTTTGACCATCTGTACTTGGCACCATCCCTCTGTAGAGAAAGGCAGATGAAGGCATTGTCAGTGGGAGTTCTGTGATATCTTTTAGAGGTAATAAATACCTAGAAATATTACAAGGACACATTACTAAACATTTTACACCCACCATGAAACCCCTTGAATGATGAGCGGTTCACTTTAAAATTATATGATGACTTATTGTAAGTGAATGAGGTCCTGTGATGCCCACAGTGAAGATGTGTTGACAAATATGTTTAGATATTTCTGTAACTGCATTTGATCACCTGATCTCTCCAATGGTTGAGGGTTCCATTTCTCTTTTTTTTAGATAAAAGTACGCAAAAGGAAATATTACAGATGAAGAATGGTGAGTGTTTGTGAACCGAGGGTTACTTTTAAGAGGATTCAGCAGCTACTTTCATACTCTCAGCAGTAAAATGTCAGTGGAAAGAGCAGAAGACATGATTCTGTGGAGAAGGAGGTAGTGGAAGGAGATCCTGCATACATAATTCTGTGGAGGAGGAGATAGTGGAAGGAGATCCTGCATACATAATTCTGTGGAGGAGGAGGAGGTAGTGGAAGGAGATCCTGCATACATGAATCTGTGGAGGAAGAGGGTAGTAGAAGGACATCCCGCATACATAATTCTGTGGTGGAGGAGGGTAGTGGAAGGAGATCCTGTATACATAGTTCTGTGGAGGAGGAGGTAGTGGAAGGAGACCCTGCATACATTATTCTGTGGAGGAGGAGGTAGTGGAAGGAGATCCTGCATACATGATTCTGTGGAGGAGGAGGTAGTGGAAGGAGATCCTGCATACATAATTCTGTGGAGGAGGAGGTAGTGGAAGGAGATCCTGCATACATAATTCTGTGGAGGAGGAGGTAGTGGAAGGAGATCCTGCATACAAAATGCTGTGGAGGAGGAGGTAGTGGAAGGAGATCCTGCATACATAATTCTGTGGAGGAGGAGGAGGTAGTGGAAGGAGATCCTGCATACATAATTCTGTGGTGGAGGAGGGTAGTGGAAGGAGATCCTGCATACATAATTCTGTGGAGGAGGAGGTAGTGGAAGGAGATCCTGCATACATAGTTCTGTGGAGGAGGAGGGTAGTGGAAGGAGATCCTGCATACATACTTCTGTGGAGGAGGAGGTTAGTGGAAGGAGGCCATAGATCCGCTATGCTGTGCATTGCCAAATTCCCTGTGAACCGTGAAATTGCAGCACACAAATAAATGCATAGATGGTGGAGAAATGTCCAAGCCTGCAAAAAAGAGAGACCTCTAATACTGAACTCCCTGGGGCGCAAAGCACACTAAAGTCTACCTAGGCCAAAGCCAGTCAACCAAGTACTTGGTAAAGGCCTCTCCTGTAGAGAGACCCCTCACAGTTGGGAAGTGGTTTAAGGCCAGAGAACCTCCACCAACATCAATGCAGGCCCCAATAACCTGCACCCTCTAACTCTGTGTGTAAAAAAAACAAAAAAAAAACACACATGCAGCGCTAGTACCCTTGATAAATTAGTGCCAATTGCAGATACACAAGGCAGGCCTTGTAACCAGTATCAAAAATATCTCTCTCTCTGCTCCTTTCTACATGTTTTCTAGGCTCTCTATCTGTTTTCTTAGAAAAAAAACTTATTCTGTACAGAGCTCAATAGCTCAAGCTTAAATATACTGTACATACACAACTGAAATAGTTAGAGAAGTGACTCACCCTTCTAATGTCACTTTCTGAATCAATTGTAAAGCTTTATCACTGTCCGTGTTCTAAAGATTGTAGTTCTGAGCAGTCACATGTTTTCTGCGTAGTTTGATTACCCTTATGGTCTGAGGAGAGGTTTGTTGTCCAATGTTTCTGATTTATATTTACTTTTTTTTATTATTATATTTTATTTTTTAGATTCTGCATTGAAAAAGGATGTATCTGATCTGCAGAAATCAGGTAATTATAGGAAATTCTCAAAAAGCTCAAATCATTATTTTGGATAGAAAGCAGGATTGGAATCTCTGAGTTTATTTATTTGCGGTCTGTGTCCCCACTTAAGGAGTTCCGCCCTGTATATATGTCCTGGTGTCATTTAGAGAGGAAGTGAAGAAAAATATCATTACAATGTTCAGTCTCATCAGCTTTGTGTTTTTTCTATCCAGTTGCCAACATAACGGATGACCTGAACAAGATAAAACTGATTCAAAATAAAGGTAAACATTCTTCATTATTTATTGGTGGTTAGCACTTCTGCCTAGCAGAAATAGAGTTATTAGTTTAAATCCCAACCATGGCACTACCTGCCTGGAATTTGCATGTTCTCCCTGTCCTTACATGTGTTTCCTCTGGGTACTCAGTTTTTCTCCCACACTCCAAAGAATTCTGGTAGGTTAATTGCCTAATTTGGCCCTAGTATGTATATGAATGTGAGTCAGAGATCATAGATTGTAAGTTCCTTGAGGGCAGGGACTGATGTGAATGTATAATATATATATATATATATATATTTATAAATGTAAAGCATGGCGTAAATTGACAGCTCTATATAAGTATCTGAAATAAATTCTGAAACAGAAGTCCAAAAAGTGATAGCTAGCTCTACCCTCCTTCTCCTTCCTTGGCCTAATGCAGAGCTGATGCTACTATGTGTGCTCTAAAATCAGGTAGCACCTTTAGTTATGGAGTCCCACCAAGAACCTTTATTTATGGTGTTCATTCATAGACCTTTGTTTAAGGAATCCCAAACCTTGACCTTTATTTAGGGTCCCACCATCAACCTTTATTTCAGGCATCTCTCTATGGACCTTTATTTATGGGTAGGGATGGGCGGAACAACCCCCTGTTTGGTTTGCACCAGAACTTTCGAACATCGCGAACTTCGGAACCAAATAACAAACCCCATTGAAGTTTATGGGACCCGAACGTGAAAAATCAAAAGAGCCCATTTTGAAGGCTTATATGCAGGTAATTGGGCATACAATGGTTATGAGGGTCTGGGTACTGCCCTGAGGGACATGTATCAATGAAAACAAAGTTTATGGGACCCGAACGTGAAAAATTAAAAGAGCCCATTTTGAAGGCTTATATGCAAGTAATTGGGCATACAATGGTTATGAGGGTCTGGGTAGTGCCTTGAGGGACATGTATCAGTGAAAACAAAGTTTGTTAAAAACTTCATTTTTAAATGAGCAGTGATTTATTGATGCTTAAAGTAAAAGCATCAAAAATAGAAACTCCTTTCAATATAGTGCACGGGTGGTCCCCTTAGTTTACCTGTAAAGTGGCACATCTGTACTGTGTATAGAAGCTGCTACAGCAATAATTACATTTATATAACCCAAAAAAACTACATTTTCGCTGCAAGCTTTCTTTATTTTTTAAGCAACGGCTTGAGGAGCCAGTCTGTATGATGAGGGCACAATGTAGTGCATTGGGAACAAGATTAGAGATTTTTTGGAACAATTCTGGTATCTCTTCCACAGACTTTGGATAGAAGTAACGGGTGCGGAAAAATTGGGCTATGGGTGTCAGTGGCGCCTTCCCACGGTAACCCTATAGAGCAGTGATGGCGAACCTTGGCACCCCAGATGTTTTGGAACTACATTTCCCATGATGCTCATGCACTCCGCAGTGTAGTTTAGCATCATGGGAAATGTAGTTCCAAAACATCTGGGGTGCCAAGGTTCGCCATCACTGCTATAGAGGTACTCTTGATGAAAGCAAGAATTGGCCTTGCTGTCAAAAATTTAAATGATATTAACCTGTCAAACAGGTGCAAAAAAATTGGTCTTTGCATGGTAATTGTTCCCATGAAACTCACAACGTAAAAAAAAACTTCCAGATGAAATCAGAACCCACAACGCTAGGCAGCCTAGAAGTTTTGCAGAGATTCCACAGCCCAAAAACACTTAATCAGTGGCATCAGGGGCTTCCTAGCTGCTGGTAATCCAGGGCTGATTCATTTTGATAAATGTCAGACAGTCCACGGAATCTGTAGACAGACATGTTCTATTATCAGTAGGGATGAGAGCCCGATGCGTTTGACTCGAACATCGGATGTTCGCCCGTTCACCTGTTCGCCTGTTTGCGGCAAATTTTAAAGCAGCGGAACATCGTTAAAGTCTATGGGACATTAACATGAAAAACCAAAAGTCCTCATTCTAAAGGCTTATATGCAATTTATTGCCATAAAAAGTGTTTGGGGAAAATGCTTAAAGTGAAACAATAAAAATGAAATATTCCTTTAAATATCATGCCTGGGCCTCTGTGACCCAATACCCCTATTGCTGGGTATTTGCGACACATTAGATGCCCCACATTCCAAAAAACTATTTGTATGTTATGCCGCTTTCTATGCTAGGAAAGCAATCCTGTTACAATGAAATATGCCCCTTCCCCCCATGGTCCAACAATGGCAATCCCTGATAGATCTAGTGCTGCCATTATACAAGCTGACGCACATGGGCCGTAATTGCCAAAAAAAATTTGACAAGCTATGTGCAGCCTGGGTCCGTGAGTGACTGTTGCCTCTGGGCAGGACTCAGAACGAAGTAACACAGCTGATCTGAGATAGGTAGAACTGCACACAATGTTTAATGATGGTGACTCCTGGAGGAAGTGGAAGTGGAAATGGAACCCCTTTGTTCCCTCCCCCCTCTTCACCTTCCCTCGCTCCCCCCCACCCGGGCAACTGGGGCTTCTCTTCTCCTCTCTCATATACTTCCAGCTTACCCTGCTGTGCTCCTGACAATAGTTTCCCCCTTACTGATGTTCTGATATCAGATTGCCATAATACTTCAGAATTAATTATACTGCAATTGGGTGCTTATTGTATGGTTGATGAGAATGTACCACTGTTTTTTCTCTGTTTTGTCTGAAACTTAAATAAACTTTTCTGTTTAAAAAAAAAAAAATATTGTGCCTGGGGGTGTCTATAGTATGCCTGTAAAGTGGTGCAGTTTTCCCTTGTTTAGAACAATACCACAGCAAAATGACATTTCTAAAGGAAAAAAAAGTAATTTAAAACTGATCGCAGCTGTAATATATTCACACATAGGTTGGACTTGATGGACTTGTGTCTTTTTTCAACCTCACCTACTATGTAACTATGTAACTATGTATTGTCAGGTCTTGGCAATATAGATAAAACTCATTGAAAAAAACGGCATGGGTCCCCCCCAGTCCATTACCAGGCCCTTTGCATCTGGTATAAATATTAAGGGGAACCCTGAACCAATTTTTTTTTAAATTGCGTGGGGGTCCCCCCAAAATCCATACCAGGCCCTTCAGGTCTGGTATGGATATTAAGGGGAACCCTGAACCAATTTTTTTTTTAATTGCGTGGGGGTCCCCCCAAAATCCATACCAGGCCCTTCAGGTCTGGTATGGATATTAAGGGGAACCCTGCGCCAAATAAAATAAATGGCGTAGGGGTCCCCCCAAAATCCATACCAGTCTCTTCAGGTCTGGTATGGATTTTGAGTTTAACCCTGCGCCAAAATTTTTAAAAAAATGGCGTAGGGGTCCCCCCAAAATCCATACCAGACCCTTATCCGAGCACGCAACCTGGCAGACAGGAAAAGAGGGGGGGACAAGAGAGTGCCCCTCCTGAACCATAACAGGCAACATACCCTCAACATGGGGGGATGCTTTGGAGTCACCCCCAAAGTAAGTTGCCCCTATGCTGATGAGGACAAGGGCCTCATCCCCACAACCCTTGCCCAGTGGTTGTGGGGGTATGCGGGCGGGGGGCTTATCAGAATATGGAAGCCCCCTTTAACAAAGGGACCCCCAGATCCCGTCCCCCCCATGTGAAATAGTAAAAAAGACAGGAGACAATTTGGGACATGTCCTTTATTAAAAAATAAAAAAATAAAAATGTCCCACAATGTTGATCCATGTCATGCCACCCGACGTACCGAAAAATGCAAAAAAAAGCCACAACAGCTCTGCCTCCATGGGAGGCTCCCGCCGAGTGACGGTTTTTCTCAGTGACAGCTGTTATATAGCTGAGGGTGGGGCCACTCTGTGATGTAAACGGGTCACCCTGCCCCCCCCCGACGTCACGTGGGGTGATATATATATTTATATTACATATATATATATATATATATATATATATATATATATATATATATATATATATATATTTATATATATATATATATCCCATTGGTGTTATCTGAGAGTGATAGTGAAGGGGGAATGAAGAAGATATAGATATAAACCCTGATGTAAGGGGTGACTCTTATGGGGACTCTGTTGTAAGGGAAGACTCTCATGGGGACTCTAATGTAAGGGGTGACTCCTATAGGTACTCTGATGTAAGAGGAGACTCTGATGAGATCTAGATGTAATGGGGTACTCTGATGGGACCCTGATGTAAAGAAGGACTCCAGTGGGGACCCTAATGTAAGGGGACAGACATTGATGGGGACCCAGATGTAGGAGAGACTCTGTTGGAAGTGAGAGTGGTGGAGGGCCTGATGTAAGGAGGGCATTTATGGGGACCATGGTGTAAGGGAAGAATCTGACGGGTATTCGAATGTAAGGGTAACTCTGATGTAAGGGGAAACTTTGACAGGTATTCTAATGTAAGGAAGACTCTGATGTAACGACAAGTTTGATTTAGGGGGGGCTCTGATGGGACCCCAAAATAATGGGGTACTCTGATGGGGACCATAATGTAAGAAAGGACTGTGATAAGGATCTCTTGTAAGGGGGATCTCTGATGTAAAGGGGACTATAAATGGGATTCTGATGTGAGGGGAAACTCTGATGTAAGGGTGGGCTTTGTTGAGGACTCTGCTTGGGACCCCAATGTAAGGAGGTTCTCTGATGGGCTCAAGCTTATTTATAAATTCTTGGCTTTGTTTTACTTATTCTAAATAGTGGCTCATCTTCAAAGCAAAACATATTCATCTGAATTGTATTCATTCATAAAACTGACTTTTTTTGTCCCAGAAATATTAGTAAAATATACAATGTGACCCTCATATAGAAAAGGTTGGAGACCTCTGCTTTATACACATAGGGAATCATGGGATATGAGATCCTGCTTCACATCTATCTATCCTATCTATCCTATGTATCCTATCTATATGGTTGCTAAACTTCTTGCTAACGTCCAACTAACCACCTACCCCCTGGACCTTGTTCCCTTGCAAATGCTACGGTCACCCTCTGGCTCTATTCTACACTCTCTAACTTGCATGTTCAATCTCTCCCTCTATTCTGGCATCTTCCCCAACTCTCTAAAATGTACACTTCTTAAAAAGCCTTCACTGGACCCTCCCATTCTTAACAACCTGAGCCCCATCTCCTTACTCCCCTTTTAATCCAAACTCTTTGAACATCTAGTCTACAACCGACTAAGTGACCACCTTACTGAGAAAAACCTTCTTGATCCTCTTCAGTCTGGATTTCGCCCTCAACACTCCACAGAATCTGCCCTCCTAAAACTAACAAATGATTTACTAACGCTCAAAATCAATGGACACTATTCTGTACTCCTTCTCCTGGACCATTCTGCTGCCTTTGATATGGTTGACCACTCCCTTCTCCTAAAAAAACTCCATGCCTTTGGTCTCCGTGACTATACTCTTCGCTGGTTCTCTTCCTACTTATCCGTCCGCACCTTTAGTGTTACAATTCTACTTCCTCCTCTTCTCTTCCTTCTCTGTTGGGGTCCACCAAGTTACTGTTCTTGGACTCCTATTCTTGATCTACACCTCCTCCCTGGGTCAGCTGATAGCCTCCCATGGCTTCCAATACCATCTCCATGCCGACGACACCCAAATGTATCTCTCTACCCCTCAGCTCACTCCCTCGGTCTCATCATGTATCACTAATTTACTAACAGACATATCAGCCTGAATGCCACACCACTTCCTCAAACTCACTCTATCTAAAGTCGAGCTCAGCGGTTTTCCTCTCCCACGTGCCCCTTCCCCTGATCTCTCTGTCAAGATCGATGGCACAACTATCAACCCATCCCCTCATGCAAAAGTTTTAGGTGAAATCCTGGACTCTGATCTATCCTTTTCGGCCCCCACGTCCAATCACTGACCAAATCTTGCTGTCTCAACCTCTGCAACATCTCCAAAATATGTCCCTTTCTAAGCAATGACACCACTAAGCTCCTAATTACCCCCCTGGTCATCTCTCACCTCGACTACTGCAAATCACTTCTCATTGGCTTACCTTTACATAGTCTATCCCCCTTTCAGTCTATTATGAATGCTGCTGCCAGGCTCATTCAACCTACCAACCACTCTGTGTTTGCTACTCCTCTCTGTCAATCCCTCCACTGACTCCCGCTTACCCAACAAATTAAATTTAAAATACTAATAACGACTTACAAAGCCATCCACAACTCTGCCCCCAGGTACATCCCTAACCTACTCTCAAAATACCAACCTAATCATTCTCTTCATTCCTCCCAAGACCTCCTGCTCTCTAGCTCCCCCGTCCAGAGCCTCTCCCATCCTATGGAACTCCCTACTCCAATCTGTCCAATTATCTCTTACTCTGTTTGCTTTTAGACAATCCCTGAAAACCCTCCTCTTTAGAGAAGCCTATCCTGCCCACACCTAACAATTGTACTTTTATTTTCTCCATCTGTTCATCCCCCACAGTTATTACCTTTTTGTATCACTTGAACCTCCCTCCTAGATTGTAAGCTCTAATGAGCAGGGCCCTCTGATGCCTCCTGTATTGTAATTGTACTGTCTGCCCTAACGTTGTAAATCGCTGCGCAAACTGTTGGCGCTATATAAATCCTAGTAATAAACTGAATGTATCTATGGACCTACTTACACCAACTCAGCGCTCTGTTACTATTGAGTTAAAACAGGCAAATATCCAACAAGCAATCAAAATGATCGTTAACATAAAAAAGCAGCCACTAAAATAAAATATGAAACATAATAAACTAATATTATCTAGTCCAGAAGCATTGAAAAATGCACCCTCCAATACTAGAGCAGCGCTCCTGTCAATCCATATCTTGACTGGCATTCATAAGTTAAAACATATGAGAAACATTTGAATGGCATAAGGTGGTTAAAGTTCAGAGAGTAGATGGTGATCCTAGTTGATAATAAACAAGCGTGCACCGTACACCAAGATCTTCACCACGTGGGTCACTCTCCCCTAGGGGTTCAAACTTAGCAGCAATAGAAAAATTACAGGCCTTGATATAATCAGAGAAGTGTCATCCAAATGGCAGGTAGGTTAGGGATGCAGATCACTCCACGGATAGTCAGACATGATCTGCATCCCTAACCTACCTGCCATTTGGATGACATTTCTTTGATCATTAGGGATGAGTCCGATGTTCGAGTCGAACGTAAATTCGACTCAAACATCGGGTGTTCGCCGAACAGCGAACATTATGCGGAGTTTGCGGCAAATTTGAAAGCCGCGGAACCCCGTTAAAGTCTATGAGACACTGACATTAAAAAAAAAGTGCTCATTTTAAAGGCTTATATGCAATTTATTGCCGTAAAAAGTGTTTGGGGACCCGGGTCCTGCCCCAGGGGACATGTATCAATGCAATATTGAGTTGGCCCACCAAATACTTTTGACAATTTAGTGAATGTTCAAATTGTATTATGGAGATGTGATATATATATATATTTTTTTCCCATCAGATCTCAAGCAAGTCCATACTCAGCAAACCACTAATTCACCATCAAGAACCTTCCACACAAGGTCTTTCCAGGTACTTTGCTTAAATCATCATCTAGGCTTCCATATTTTACTATTTTTCAAAAGCAGTAAAAACAGTCACATATACATTTAAAATACAGTATACAAACCCTTACCACCACCCTTCCTCCACCTCCCTCAGCCCCAATATTCATTTGCTTCATCCACCCCCGTTCGTTTCCTGTCAACCAACAACACCACATACAATTTTGCCAGAATCAAATTCACACAGTCCACTTCAGATAACACAAACTTTCTTCTCACTTCCCAACACCTCACATCCCACATAACTACCCTTAGAATTGCTCCATGAAAAGCCAACCAGGAGATCTCTTTCTGTCTATTAGACACTCCCCCTAGAAGGAACCTCTTCCAACACACCTCTCATTCTAGAGCTGAGGCCACAGATATTGGCTGTCACCTCCTCTCTCCGAATCCATTTCCATAAAAAGAAATCAATTTCAAATAGAAAAAGGGAGTTACCAAAGCCAAAGGCCTTGATGAATCCTTCTTACACCAGCCCCATTTTATCAGGGCCCACCCAGCCAATTAATGCATCAAAAAGGCGGTCCTACCCCCTGCAACAAAAGCTTTATAATGCGCCAACCAATAGTGCATGCTCAAAAAGGCTGGGACATCAGGAAATCCACAGCTCCCTCCTTCAAGACTCTTCATTACCGTCTTCTGCTCCACCCTCTCCATCTTGCTGCCCCATAAAAAAAAACAAAAAGCACTCTTACAATCTTGCGCATCCACCTTGAATTAGGAGGAAAGACCAAACTATAGTACAGCAACAATGGAAAGATCACCGATTTTACCAACAAAACCTTCCCTGATAAAGTCAGCCTCCTCAGTTTCCAAAAATCGATTTTCTTCTTGATTTTCCCCATCGCCTTCTCCGCATTGAAATGGTCCAACAGGTCTCTTTCGAATTGCGTCCCCAAGATCACTACCGAGTCGACCACCTTCACCTTCACCTCCTTCAATGTTCTAGATCCACTCAGCATGCAGATTTGACTCTTCTGCCAGTTGACATTTAGCCCTTACATTCTACTAAACGATTGTAATTGTAGCACAGCCCTCTGAGCATCAGTCTCCGAGGAACAGACAGAGGTCACATTGTCCATATAGCAGACAGCTTTAACATATTCACCTTCACTTCCTGGCAGAAAAACATGTTTTATTCCTTTATCCTTCTGTGCATGGTGAAGGAGTGGTTCAATTGCGCAGACAAACATGATGGGCGACAGAGGGCAACCCTGCCTTACCCCAGACCTAACAGGAAAAAAAAAAAGATAAGTTGACATTAACTACCACTTGGCTCACAATCCCGATATACAACCCTCTCAAGGTCTCTAGAAAGGGTGTTGGAATTCCCATCTCCTCCAGAACCTTAAAAAAAAAGGAATGCTCCACTCTATCGTATGTTTTCTTCAGGTCTCCTCCCATGAAGGCCAACGACATATTGTTCAGCTGGGTATAAGTAATCAAGCCTCGTAGCAAAATTAAGATATCAGAGATCCTTCTACCAGGAATGGCACACACTTGTCCCTCCCCTATCAACTTATGTACCACCATGCTCAACCTATTGGCCAACAATTTTGACACTAATTTATAGTCTATGTTTAACAACGTAACAGGGCGCTAGTTCTTGATCTCTCGCCGGTCTTCCTTCTTAAAAATTAAAGTAATTGCCCCCTCCTTCATAGTAGAGGACAATTCCCCATTTGAAAGACAGTATCTAATAATTTCAGTCAAATGCTCTTTCAGAGCTGGCCAGAATATAATTCGACAGGAAAACCGTCTTTCCCAGGAGTCTTGTTCTTATGCATGCTCTTCAATGCGCTCTCTACTTCCAGTTCAGTTACATCATCCACCAGCAACCCTTCCGCCTCTTCCCTCCCCAAACATCTTCCCAGCACACTACAATACTCCTCCTGCTCCTCCTCCTGCACTCCCTCTTGCACATCGTACAGATTTTTATAAAAGGAAAAAACCTTCTCCATCAACCTTTCATCCTTCACCTCCTCCTCTCCTGCCAATACTGTGGCCATTCCTTTCTTACCGGAAAAGGCTTTCTTAAAAAAATACCTTGTACACTGCTCCCCCTCCTCCATATTCTTTATTTTAGCATTAAAGACAATACTTTTCCCTTTATCTCTTAACATCTTGTTTCTCATCTCTTTCACCTCTTTCAATTCAGCCACATCAATGCCTATTTTTTGGCATTTATACAAAAAATGCAATTTCTTTATTAGAGTTAACCCTCCCTTTTTTCTCTCCACAGCCTTCATCCTACACATTTTCTGGAAGAATTTCGCCAGACATCCCTTGGCCCAATCCCACCACACAAGGACATTCACAAGATTCTTCTTTTGCTCCACCAACTCCTCCAGGTAAGTACCACATTTTCCACATACATCCGCATCCTCCATTATTGTTACGTTTAGTTTCCACCAGCCATCTCCAAACTTCACACCTCCTCCCAAATCCAACTTGCAGCATAATAATCTATGATCCCAAAAGAGTACCAGAAAAGTCTCATACCACTTTATCTCTACAAATTCGGACACAAAAAGAAAATCAATACGAGATGATACAGTCCCCTTATCAGAAAGGTAAGTATGTGTTGTCTGTTCCCCCTCCACCACCACCGCAACATCCATGAGCCTAAAATCATTTATCAATTCATTCAGAAGTTGAGAAGTCACATCCACCCCTCCACCCTCACTGACTCCATGCCTGTTACACCCCTTCCTCACATTGAAATCACCCATGACAATTGTTGCCACCCTTCCTGGTAACTGCAGTTTTAATACATCCAAAAATTGCTTTCGACCCCTTTTATCGGCAGGCGCATAACATTGGATCAATTTTACTTTCTCATTCTCATATTCTAACAAAACTGACAAACATCTTTCAGGCACCACCTCCTCATATGACAACACTTTTAAATTGTCATTTTTGACTAGCACCCCAACACCTTCTCATCTGGTCTCACAACAGGGTGTCCACACAGCCACTCCCTTCCCCCACTCAGTAATGCCACGCAGATCCTCCACACCGCATTCCTGCAGACAAATTATATCCGCTTTAACAGATCCCAAGTTATCCAAAATAAAAGCCCTCCTACCTCCAGCCTTTAGACTCCTAACATTTAAAGTAGCAACGATAAGTGCCATAATCAAAAAAATAAGTAATTTTAGCCATCATGAAAATTAACATTGTTCTTTCTTAGACTCTTCTTGTCCCACTCTCTGATGCCCTTGCGAGCTGGCGACCCCCTCCTCGGAAGCCCCAGGTGAAGCAATGTGCAAGGAGCTTTCTTCCTCACTTTCAGTCCCTCCCCTCTCAACCCGAGTCCGCTTACCCGACAACTGGGTCTCGGATCCAGAGAAAGATGACATACACTGACCACATTCTAAGCTTTCATCACTGTCTGTATCATCCATATCTTCCTGCTCCTCTTCTTCACTAGAAGAAATATCCCCAATCAGCACAGGCGCCACAAAAGGAATGGATGTCGGACTAGCAACCGGATTTATTCCCTCAATGATGATCTCCACACCTTCTGTAAAATCTTGGGACTGTCCAGAAGATCCACCTTCTTCCATCTCCTCTTCTCGGGGGGAGTTGACATCCATGTTGAGACCACCCGCGTGATCTCCTTCAGTACCCTCCGCCAACTCGGGGGTTGCAGAGCTGTAGCTGGTGACATCAGCCGCAGCGTCATCACCTGCCTCCCTCACTCCGCCGCTCGCTCCTGCTGCATCACCGGGTGAAACATCACTGGATACAGACCCCAGGGTTTCGCTGGCATGGCGCCCTTCCTCGGGAGCCTTCTGCTCAGCCCCCCCTCCTTGTCCGTCCCTCTGTTCCTCCTCCCCCCATCCCATTCTGGTCTTGGCGTACCTCCTCTTCTCCCTCGCATAATCCGGGCATTGTTTGGCTAAATGTTCCGCACGTTTGCAAATATCGCATACCTTCTACCTTCCCCACAGTACAGTCCTTGGCTTTATGCCCCACCTGCTGGCAAAGCCTACATCTTTCACTCATCTCGCACTCATTACTAGTATGGCCATACATCAGACACTTCCTGCAGTACTTTGGCTGGCCTTGGTAGAACAAGAAGCTCCTTTCTTCTCCGACCGTAAAAACGGGAGGCGACCGCCTCACTCACCCAATGCAGTCACGGTCCAGCTTAAATCTGCCACATTGAATCTGTATTTGCCTGACCAAATCTTATACCTGTTCAAGATTGGTTCACCCCCTCTCAGTACTTCCCTTTCTTCTTTTCAGCTGCTTCAAAGACATTCCAGCAGATCACTGTCATAAATACCCGGATTGGGGAAATCCTGAAGGCATAACACATCTCTCACCCGCATGTTAAAAGTATCCATCAACACGTCCACGACCACAGTCTTCAATGACACCTGCTCCTTAAATCCTGGCATCACCAGAAATTGCAATGAGTCCTTTAACCAATGGCTCGCCATTTTGAAAGAAAGTCCAAGGATCTGCCCGCTTACCTATGGGGGCCCCTACAAGGGGAGACCCCCACAGCTCCGCCAACCGGCCAATGCACCTAGGCCCTCAGAAAGGAGATCGCTCCTCATTGCCCGAGGACTAAGCCTAAGGCCAATAGCAGCAAGGGGGGGGCTCTTGAAAACGGGCGCTTCCCCCAAGGCAGACCGTCAGGTACCCCGGGCACCCTTCAACTAAGATACAAGTAAGCAGAACTACACTTGATCTTAGCCAAAAGGCCGAGAAGCGATCCTGCCCCAGGGGACATATATCAATGCAATATTGAGTTGGCCCACCAAATACTTTGACAATTTAGTGAATGTTCAAATTGTATTGTGGAGATGTGATACTCCAAACACCCCTGATGAAGGAGATTTAATTTCTCCGAAACGTATCAGGTGTAAAAAGTCACATCAATTTCATTTGTAACATCTAGGACAGTGATGGCGAACCTATGGCATGCGTGCACACAGCGCCATCTCTGTGGGCATGTGAGAGGGTCCAGGTTCATGGCGGGGAAAGCACGGCCACAAGAAGCAGCGAGGTGCAGGAAACTATCTGCACGAGTGAGTGGGCGGCCCTGCAGCCTCCCTGCGGAAGGCTACGGGCCTGAGAGCACGGGAGGGAGAGAAGCAAGCAGTGGCGAGGTGCAGGAAGCTGTCTGCACAAGTCAGTGGGTGGCCCCGCATCCTCCACGTGGAGAGCTACAGGTCTAACTGCATGGGAGGGAGAGAAGAGCTTCACTGCTTACTTGATGGCCGAAGAGGGGTGCAGCATCCCTGGGGCCTTCCGGAGCCTGGACTACTCAAACCTCCTCTTCAAAAATGAGGCCCGGAGAACAGGCTGACTGTGGGCCCCGAAGACGAGGACAGGTGGGAGGCGCAGGCTGTGAGGGAGCCGCTGGATGGAACAGAGACAGGTACCAGGCACAATTATACACTGACAACCTGCAGACAAAGACTGGGGCAGGGAGGCAGAGCAGAGACTGCAGAATAGGACAGAGCTAGAGGTCTCTCTCTCCTCTCAGCCCCCCTCCCTCTCTCTCAGCCCCCCTCCCTCTCTCTCAGCCCCCCTCTCTCTGTCCCCCTCTCTCTTTGTCCCCTTCCCTTTCTCTTACATCCCTCTCTCTCAGTCCCCTTCCTTCTCTTTCACACCCCTCTCTCTCAGTCCCCTCCATCTCTCTGTTCCCCCTCTCTCTCAGCATCTCTCTCAAACCCCTCTCAGCCCCCCTCCCTCTCTCTCAGCCCCCCTCCCTCTCTTTCAGCCCCCCTCCCTCTTTCTCAGCCCCCCCTCCCTCTCTTTCAGCCCCCTCCCTTTCTCTCAGCCCCCTTCCTCTCTCTCTCTCAGCCCCCCTCCGCCCCCTCCCTCTCTCTCAGCCCCCCTCCCTCTCTCTATTCTCCCTCACTCTCCACATCTCTCTCACACCCCTCCTCTCTCTCTCTCTCTTACACACACCCCCAGCTCTCTCTTACACAACCACTCTCTTTCGCTCAGCCCCCCTCTCCCGTGAATTGCCATGTTGGCACTTTGCAACACAAATCCAACTTTATTATTTCAGTTTTGGGCACTCGGGCTCAAAAAGGTTCTCCATCATTGATCTAGGACATTTCCAAAGTAATATTTTATGCCGTACTTATATGTTTTTAGATCTTTGTATGATGTTGTACTAATAAAAGTATTACAGAATTTTAAATATATGTGTTGTGGTGATAAGTTGCCTTTAAAATCCCATTAAGGGAATTTTTTTTTTCAGTGATAAAGGGATGTTGCCCCCACAAAATTTATGTCTGCATGCTGTGCCTGATTTCCTTTTATTATAATTTTACCATCTTGGCTAAACTGTCCAGCTATAACCTTAACAATCCAGCGTCACCCACATAATCCTCTTTCTTGCTCCCGCAGGCTCCTCCAATCCATTATGCAGTGAGGGATGGAGACACTATGGACTCAGCTGTTACTACTTTTCTTCAGACAAAAAACCATGGAAAGCCTCCAAGAAAGACTGCAAGAACAAGGAGGCCCACCTGGTGGTCATTAACAGCGAGGAAGAGATGGTATGCACAGATATACACTTCCTATTAGTCCCATTGTCAGATCACATCACTGCCAGCAGTATTTGATTATTATGCTCCCAGCCTCACCCTGTGAAGAGATTGTCCAGTTTGTGGGACAACAATCTAAGCACTGGTAGACTGAGAGAGATTATGACTGAGTCTTGTCAAATGAATAGTTAACCTTTTGCATACACACGGTAGCCAACACTACATGTTTTAAGAGAAATCTGCACCCTTTATAGAATCTCTTGTGAAATTCTGACATTTAAAAAAATGTGTGTCACTTGCTGCCTCATCCAGACAGGAATGTAACAGAGCTTTCACTGCTGAAGCTTCTTCACAAAGACAAAGTTCTTTTTAAATAGAGCGTTCAGCTTCATGATTATCAAACACAGAAAAAAAAAGTGCAGGAATTAAATACAGACAAAAATGAACTTTAATGGCATCCCAGTCTTAGTCCATTGGGTTCAATATTGAGTTGGCCCACCCTTTGCAGCTATAACAGCTTCAACTCTTCTGGGAATGCTGTCCACAAGGTTTTGGAGTGTGTCTATGGGAATGTTTGACCTTTCTTCTAGAAGCAGATTTGTGAGATCAGGCACTGATGTTGGATGAGAAAGCCTGGCTCACAGTCTCCACTGTCCAGAAGGTTTTGGAGTGTGTCTATGGGAATATTTGACCATTCTTCCAGAGCATTTGTGAGGTCAGGCACTGATATTAGATGAGAAGATCTGTTTTGCAGTCTCCACTCTAATTCATCCCAAAGATGTTCTACCGGGTTGAGGTCAGGACTCTGTGTAGGCCAGTCAAGTTCCTCCACCCCAAACTCACTCACCCATGTCTTTATGGACCTTGCTGGTGCACAGTCATGTTAGAACAGGACGGGGCCATCCCTGAACTGTTCCCACACAGTTGGGAGCCTGGAATTGTCCAAAATGTCTTGGTATGCTGAGGCCTTAAGAGTTCCCTTCACTGGAACTAAGGGGCCAAGCCCCACCCCTGAAAAACAACCCCACACTATAATCCCGCTGTCACCAAATGATTTGGACCAGTGCACAAAGCAATGTCAATAAAGACATTGTAGATTGGTGCCGCGTGCATCGATTAGGGGGGGAGGCGCCCCTGTGCCCCTAATGGAGTGGCCCCCACTGCAATCCAGTGCGCCTCATCTCTTTTAGTGTTACAATGAAGACTTGATGGAGGTTTTAGTTCCATTTCAGTATATTAAAGAGTAGAAAGAAAACGTTTTGGCTGGAGTTCTAGCCAGGCCACTGGCACGTTTAGGAGGTCAGCAAGGAAAACCTACATTTTTCTCTAATTATAGGTTTCCTTTAGAGGAAACAAACAACTTTCTTATGGATATCCTTCTGGCTTCATGGTTCAAGTATTACCAATACCTGTGTAATTAAAAAAAAAAACCCTCTTTATTCTATGAACTGACTCGGGGCCCCTGGTAGAGTATGCAGGTGGCGCAGGAGTGCAAAGTCGCACTAGTGCCAGTAAACATGCTTGCTGCTGGGCTGCTGGTGGAGTAGTACAATGGATATATGGTTTAAATATTCTGCACTTACCAAAAATAGTAATGTGAACGTGATTATGTTTAGGGTTGAAGGTTTTGCTCAGTGCACAGTGTGCCACATGTATGCAAAAATGGTGCAACAGCTCCAGGATGGATACCGCTGTGACAGATGTGAGCGGGTTGCCCTTCTGGAAGCTCACATTAGAGATCTGGAGGAGAAAGTTGCAACACTGAAGAGTATATATATAAACGTGCCTGCGCTGAAAAAACATATATATCCCAATAGTTGGGAGGTGCATATATAGTGTAAAACTATACTACAAAATTTCAATATAAAAAAATGCTAGTAATATATAAATTATAGAATAAATACAATCCTTATATAAAAATATCCCATAAAGTGCAACATGCAAGAAAACAATATATATATATGTGGTTATAAATATAAGATCAAAGTGCAAAATCAAGTGTCCACATTTAAAAAGTTCAATTCATTGATATCAACACATGAAGTGCAAGTAAGTAGTGTCCACAGAAAACCCCAGAGGAAGGCATGTGATCCCTGTGCCGAATACGCGTCGGGGAGGGATAGGACGGAGCTGTCAGCAACAGAGGTAGATGAGGAACGACACACCGCACGCCATACAAACGCTTGTTTTATACAAACACTCTCTGGAAAGATTGGTGCACTCACGCACCTACATATTGTGAGTACCCTTCTGGAGGGAAGTTTTAATATATTTTAAATAAATCCCTACTGTATCACACTATGGAGCTTTTTCTTTCTTGTATGTGAAACTATCTGATGACATCTGAGAGTGGTGGAGTTTATACCAGCATACCCTGTATGAGCCCAAGGGGTGGCTCCAATGCGTGTTTATACACCGTTTAATTACCGTGTCACACGCTCAGAGGTGAGCGCAAGCACAAGTGGGGGGTCACAGGAGAGCACTGAAGCATGCTGGATTGTGAACACCATTAAAGAGGAGCATGAGGAACACTGTTTTCTGTGGACACTACTTACTTGCACTTTATGTGTTGATATCAATGAATTGAACTTTTTAAATGTGGACACTTGATTTTGCACTTTGATCTTATATTTATAACCAATATATATATTGTTTTCTTGCATGTTGCACTTTATGGGATATTTTTATATAAGGATTGTATTTATTCTATAATTTATATATTACTAGCATTTTTTTATATTGAAATTTTGTAGTATAGTTTTACACTATATATGCACCTCCCAACTATTGGGATATACAAGTGGCTTGCGAAAGTATTCGGCCCCCTTGAACTTTTCAACCTTTTGCCACATTTCAGGCTTCAAACATAAAGATATAAAATTTTTATTTTTTGTGAAGAATCACCAACAAGTGGGACACAATTGTGAAGTGGAACGAAATCTTTTGAATTTTTGAAACTTTTTTAACTAATAAAAAAATGAAAAGTGGGGCGTGCAAAATTATTCGGCCCCCTTGCGTTAATACTTTGTAGAGCCACCTTTTGCTGCGATTACAGCTGCAAGTCGCTTGGGGTATGTCTCTATCAGTTTTGCACATTGAGAGACTGAAATTCTTGCCCATTCTTCCTTGCAAAACAGCTCGAGCTCAGTGAGGTTGGATGGAGAGCGTTTGTGAACAGCAGTTTTCAGCTCTTTCCACAGATTTTCGATTGGATTCAGGTCTGGACTTTGACTTGGCCATTCTAACACCTGGATACGTTTATTTGTGAACCATTCCTTTGTAGATTTTGCTGTATGTTTGGGATCATTGTCTTGTTGGAAGATAAATCTCCGTCCCAGTTTCAGGTCTTTTGCAGACTCCAACAGGTTTTCATCCAGAATGGTCCTGTATTTGGCTGCATCCATCTTCCCCTCAATTTTAACCATCTTCCCTGTCCCTGCTGAAGAAAAGCAGGCCCAAACCATGATGCTGCCACCACCATGTTTCACGGTGGGGATGGTGTGTTGAGTGTGATGAGCTGTGTTGCTTTTACGCCAAACATATCGTTTTGCATTGTGGCCAAAAAGTTCGATTTTGGTTTCATCGGACCAGAGCACCTTCTTCCACATGTTTGGTGTGTCTTCCAGGTGGCTTGTGGCAAACTTTAGACGAGACTTTTTATGGATATCTTTGAGAAATGGCTTTCTTCTTGCCACTCTTCCATAAAGGCCAGATTTGTGCAGTGTACGACTGATTGTTGTCCTATGGACAGACTCTCCCACCTCAGCTGTAGTTCTCTGCAGTTCATCCAGAGTGATCATGGGCCTCTTGGCTGCATCTCTGATCAGTCTTCTCCTTGTCTGAGCTGAAAGTTTAGAGGGACAGCCAGGTCTTGGTAGATTTGCAGTGGTCTGATACTACTTAGGACAACATTGGATCATTCAGAGATCCTCGCTGAACTTCTGGAGTGAGTTTTCTGCACTGAAAGTAAAGGGGCCGAATAATTTTGCACGCACCACTTTTCAATTTTTTAATTGCTAAAAAAGTTTAAAATATCCAATAGATTTCGTTCCACTTCACAATTGTATCCCACTTGTTGGTGATTCTTCACCAAAAATTAAAATTAAAATTTCAAGCCTGAAATGTGGCAAAAGGTTGAAAAGTTCAAGGGGACCGAATACTTTCGCAAGCCACTGTATATGTTTTTTCAGCGCAGGCACATTTATTTATATACTCTTTGGTTTATGCACGCAATGAAACGTGGTTAGTGTTTGCAGCTTATCTATATTTGTTTCACCTCACAGAGGCATCAGTCCATCTTTGGCTCACAAGACCCCCACATAATTAGTCTAAGTTGCAACACTGGGCAGAAAGGACAACCTTGAAAGGGGTCCTCTGCTTACTGTACAGGTGGTCAGTAGGGTTGATGTGGAGGGGCAAGTCAGGATTATCAGATAGGAAGATGGTTAATGTAGTTAGAGGGAGTGGAAGGGGCTCACAGAAAAGGAAGGCCAGTCTTGTATTTGTGCATCAAAACAAATTTGCCAAGTTGGGTGAAGTTGTGGAGGTGGCAAACATAGAGGTGGCAGCCCTAGATGTCACTGCTACCCTTAACAGCCGGGAGAGCAGCTCATCTAGTAGAGGTGATGATGGGAGTGCAGGTAGGCCTAGACAGTTGGTGGGAATGGGGGATTCTATAATCAGAAGGACTTATAGAATAATTTGTTGCCAGAATTACCTCAACCAAATGTTTTGCTGTCTCCCTGGTGCTAGGGTTCGGCATGTGGTGGACCGGGTTGATAAATTACTGGGAGGGGCTGGGCATTACCCAGCTGTCTTGGTTCATGTTGGAACCAATGACAGAATACATGGAAGGTGGAGGCTCCTTATGAATCAATTTAATGAACTAGGCTGCAAGTTGAAGGGAAGGACCTCCAAGGTGATATTCTCTGAAGCATTGCCTGTGCCATGCGCGACACAGGAAAGGCAGGGTGAGATTAGAGAGCTGAATGCATGGCTAAAGACCTGGTGTAGGGAGGAGGGATTTGAGTTTCTAAAGCACTGGGCTCACTTTTCATTGGGGTTCAACCTATATGCTAAAGATGGTTTGCACATGAATGGAAGGGGGTCTGCTGTGCTGGGGGGAGAAGTTTATCGGAAGGCTGGAGGAGTATTTAAACTAGGATTAAGGGGGGAAAGTGAACTAGGATTCCATTGGGCAGACAGGTCAGTTAAGGGTCAGACATTAATTAAGGGTGGAATGGGGATAGACGGGGGAGGGTTATGGCGGGTGACAAGAAAGTTCCCATGTTGCAAACAACCATTGGAAATTATAGTGCCATTTGTACTACTAAACAAGCTATGAAAAACACAAGAGCAAAATGTAATAATGCATTAAAGTGTTTGTTCGCCAATGCCAGAAGTCTGCCAAGCAAAATAGGTGATTTGGAAGTTCTGGTGCACAAGGAGAGCTATGATGTAATCGGTATTGCTGAAACTTGGCTTCATTCCTCACATGACTGGGCCATTAATATTCCTGGCTATGCACTCATTTGGGGGGAGACAGGGTAAAAAGGAAAGGTGGCACGGTCTGTCTCTATGTGAGTAGTGATCTCAAAGAGAGTATGAAAGAGGACCCGGTTAATGGAGAGTGTGATGAGTCTGAAGCATTATGGATGGAACTGCATATATATAAATTTTCCAAGGATTAGGGCTGCTCCCCAGGACTTGGACTGGGAGGGAATATTGGCATCAATGGACACAGAACAGAAATGGGAATTCTTCATAAAGACTATATGTAAACTCACTGTAAAGTATATTCCCATGGGCAATACGTTTAACTACTTCCCACCAAACTACTTCCCCAAATGTACATAAACGGCCGGGTGGGCGCTCTCTCCTTCTGAGTGGACATTCAGGAACAGCCCTGAGAAGTAGGGGGATCGCGCAGCGGCACGATCCCGATGTGCTCATGTCACCCGGATGCGGCGCATTTCCGATCGGCAGGAGGGCTCTGTGATTGGCCCTCCTGATCACATAACGGCCGTGTCCAATCACAGCCATCATGTGATGTAAACACAGAGCCGGTTGCTAGGCAATCGGCTCTCCTCTCCTAACACAGAAGTTGTCAGTGAGGAGAGGAGAGGGGATCGCTGCAGCCGGCTGGTGATCAGTGAGTATGAGCTGTTTTTTTACAGCTTTTTACTTACTGATCACCAACCTAGTGTCACCACACAATGTAAAACACACATGTCCCCACACAATGTCCCCAAAACACATGTCCCCAAATAATAAAAACACCTGCCCCCACATATGTCCCACTAAAATCACATGCCCCAATGATTATCTGCACACATGTCCGTGATCACCTGCGCACATATGTACATGATCATTTGCGTACATCTGTCCGTGATCACACGAACCAATTATTATACACTTAACAGAAATTATTTTGCCAAAAACATGTAGCAGAATACATTTTGGCTTAAATTTATGACAAAACTCGATTTTATTGGATTTCTTTTAAAACAGAAAGAAGAAAATATTGTTTTTTTCCAAATTTCTGCTCTTTTTTCGCTTATATTGCAAAAAAAAAACGAAGTCGTGAATAAATACCACCAAAAGAAAGTTCTATTTGTGCGAATAAATGATAAAAATTTCATTTGGGTACAGCGTAGCATGACCGAGCAATTGTCATTGAAAGTGCGAGAGCGCTGAAAGCAGAAAATTGGTCTGGGAATCAATAATGGAGAAGGATCTGGGGGTTTTGGTAGCTCAATAATAACATGCAATGCCAAGCTGCAGTTTCCAAAGCGAGCAAAAACCTTTCTTATATAAGAGAGGTATGGACTCCAGAGAGAGAGATATAATTTTGACCCCCTGTACAAATCATTAGTAAGACCTCATCTAGAATATGCAGTTCAGTTTTGGGCACCAGTTCTCAAAAAGGATATCAGGGAACTGGAGAAAGTGCAGAGAAGGGCAACCAAACTGATAAGAGGCATGGAGGAGCTCAGCTATGAGGAAAGATTAGAGGAACTGAAATTATTCTCTCTTGAGAAGATTAAGGGGGGATATGATCAACATGTATAAATATATAAGTGGTCCATATAGTGAACTTGGTGTTGAGTTATTCACTTTACGGTCAACACTGAGGACAAGGTGGAACTCTTTAGGTCTAGAGGAAAAGAAATTAATCCCCAAATATGGAAAGGTTTCTTCACAGTAATGCCTTGTACACACGATCGGACATTAATCGGACATTCCGACAACAAAATCCATGGATTTTTTCCAACGGATGTTGGCTCAAACTTGTTTTGCGTACACACGGTCGCACAAAGTTGTCGGAATTTCTGATCACCAAGAACGCGGTGACGTACACCACATACGTCGAGACTAGAAAAGGCCAGTTCAGAACCAAGCGCGGCACCCTTTGGGCTCCTTTTGCTAATCTCGGGTTAGTAAAAGTTTGGTGAGAGGCGATTCGCGCTTTTTCAGACTTGTGGTTTTCAGATCGTTTTCTGCTGTTCAGTTTGTGCCTGTGGGTTTGTATCTGCTCTTCATTGCGTGCAGCGAGTTACCCTTGACTCTTGTCATTGTGTTCTTGTTCATTCGTTACTGTTTTTCAGGTCGCTCTTCACAGGCCTTGCTGTTCTTCAGTGCGTTCTGTTACTTCGTTCTGAGCAGCCGACCATTTTCTAGCCATGTTGCGTATACGTACTCCTCGTAGAGTTCGTGCTGTGCGGGGGCTTGGTGTTGGGGTCCTGACTTTGACACAAGTCCAGTCCATGAACAAGGTGGGGAGGAGTTCATGGACCAAGAATTGGTTGCTTCAGCGTGACCAGTTCTGTCATATGCCTTTGCTCCGTGAGATCCGTGAGAATAATCCTGATGATTTCAGGAACTTTCTCCGGGTGACAGACCCCGTATTTCACCGTTTGTTGGCTTTGCTGACCCCCTATATCAGCAGGCAGGATACCTGCATGAGGCAAGCCATCACTCCGGAGCAGAAGCTGGTTGCCACCCTGCGGTACTTGGCGACAGGGAGAAGCCTGCAGGACTTGAGGTTCTCGACAGGCATCTCCCCCCAGGCTCTGGGGATCATTATCCCAGAGACCTGTTCTGCCATCATTCAGGTCCTGCAGAAGGAGTATATTAAGGTAAGATTTATCCTTTAATATCACATTTTATTGTATTTAATGTTTGATAATATATTGTATTTCTTTCCTCATTCCCTAATTACCATGATTGGAATATGCTGCGAATGTCCCCTTTGTCCTCATGCATGCTGGATTTTTATGTAATTTTTTTTCAATATTATTGTGATGTTGGCGGTGGTGTCGGCTACTTACAAGTTCCTGTATGTGGACGTAAGGAATAATGGCTGGATGTCCGATGGTGGAGTCAACACCCAGACGGAGTTCTACAGGCGTCTCCAGAATGGCAGCTTGGACTTGCCACCTCCAGAAGACAATGTGGAAGGACTCCCATTTGTCTTCGTTGCGGATGAAGCATTTGCGCTGGGGGACCATCTTATGCGGCCATTCCTGATGAGGACCCTCACCCCGGACCAGAGGGTTTTTAATTTCCAGCTGGCCAGAGCCAGAAGAGTGGTGGAGAACATGTTTGGAATCATGGCCAGCCGGTTCCGCCTATTTCTTACACCCATACACATGGTGGCGTATAAACTGAATTATATTATCCTGGCGTGCTGTTCTACACAACTTTTTACGGCAACATTCTGCCAACTATGCTGGCTCAGTTGGGCCTGAGGCCATAATTCTAAATGAAACAACCCTGACGGCGCTTGAAAGTTGCTGTCCTGGCTTGCCCCCCCTGAGTGCTGTGATGTCCGGCTAAGATACCATGAATACTTTGCAGGTAGGGGGGCTATCAATAAAAAAAAATAACTACTCAAATCTTTGGTGACATTTACTGCTTGTGTTTATTTTAGCTGACCCTGACAGAAATGTGGTGAGTCCTGAAAATGGCATGATTGTGTAACATTACAAAGCATTGTTGGGTGTTATTTACTAAAGGCAAAGACACTTTGCACTACAAGTGCACTTGAAACTGCACTTGTAGTGCAAAGTGGATTTGCCCTTAGGAAATAACAGCCATTGTCACAGAAAACACCAATTAGAGCACCACAAAAGGGTTGGAGTGTTGAGACAATAATCCACACATTCTTGATTATCAATCTTTTTAATACCAGCACAGTCACATGTGCATTTAGAAAAGGTTTTTAAAACAAACCAACATGTTGTATAACAATTTTGGGGTCACATTAGAAAAAGTAGAAATGTCCATTTAGGGTAAAACAGGAATGTTTGAAAACAACAAGAATGACACAAATCTTGAACTTACAAAGTTCACATTTGGTAGAACTTGAAGGCAATATCAGACATGAGTATTTACAAACTGTGTTTGATATTGCGTTTAGATGGGGTGAAGTCACCCCAGGAAAAGCCAAATTTTGAAGATGCACACAAATTGCCGAATGTCAACATGTGCTAGCTGCCATCACGGGGGATCAAGGGACGTGTTTTTGGGGTGCAACCCCTTCCTCACAGCTACTTTATTATTGAGGAAGGGGTTGCACCCCAAAACGCGTCCAATGATCTCCCGTGATGGCAGATAGCACATGTTGACACACTGTGTGCATTTTCAAAAATTGGCTTTTCGCACATATGTCAAAAAATGTTAAAAAATTTTAGCACACAAAAAACCAAAGGGATTTGGAGGGGTTTTAAACTCTCCCTAAAACATCAATGATGTTCTTCATTTTTTGTTGAACATCATTGATATTTTTCAGGATGTTTTCCAAGTCCCTATTACACCCTATGATCTCCCCAAACAGGATCTGTGCACTTTCTGAGGTGAAATGCCCTGGATCCACAACATCAAGATCACCTAAAAAGATAGAAACAAAAACACACCATGTATTATAAATATGCCGGCATCCATCTCTTACCTGAGCCTGTGGTCGCAGACACTCACCTGTTGTGGTGCCAATTTCCACAACGTCTTCCTCCTCCTGCTCTGCTTGGCTTGGGTGGATTTCCCCTTCTTCCAGAGGTGGGGGGTCTGTGGTCTCCTCGGATGAGGGGTGTCCTCCGAGTCTTTTATACCCTATGTAAAAAAAAATAGGTATACTTAGCACACAGATATTTGATGGCAGAAATAGGAATATGAAACATTGCTTGGAAGTGGGGTACAATTGTCTATTTTGGCAGAGTTCCAAGATGTAGAATTTTTAGTGTCCTTTGTCAAGTTTCAATACTTTACCTGTTTTGTACAAGCTTCACAGATGGAGACACCCCTATAGTATACACTGGAGCACCTGTGTGGGCCCCCTAATAAAAAGGGTGTTCTACTAATGCTACAGTGTCCAGATGTGTAAACAGCTGCTGAGTGTCCTCTCCTTACACAGAATCTAGTTTGCATTTCATTCTAGTTACAAACCCATCTAGACAACAAAATTATTTTCAGACAAGTAGGCCAAAAAAAATGTGGGCAAATGCATTTTGCCAAAACAATGGTGTTTTCTAGGCTGAACGAACAATGTTTTATACGAACGAATAATAGGGATGAGCCGAACACCCCCCTGTTCGGTTCGCACCAGAACATGCGAACAGGAAAAAAATTCGTTCGAACACGCGAACACCGTTAAAGTCTATGGGACACGAACATGAATAATCAAAAGTGCTAATTTTAAAGGCTAATATGCAAGTTATTGTCAATAAAAGTGTTTGGGGACCTGGGTCCTGCCCCAGGGGACATGGATCAATGCAAAAAAAAGTTTTAAAAACGGCCGTTTTTTCAGGAGCAGTGATTTTAATAATGCTTAAAGTCAAACAATAAAAGTGTAATATCCCTTTAAATTTCATACCTGGGGGGTGTCTATAGTATGCCTGTAAAGGGGTGCATGTTTCCCGTGTTTAGAACAGTCTGACAGCAAAATGACATTTTGAAGGAAAAAACTCATTTAAAACTACCGCGGCTATTGCATTGCCGACAATACACATAGAAGTTCATTGATAAAAACGGCATGGGAATTCCCCACAGGGAAACCCCGAACCAAACTTAAAAAAAAAAAATGATGTGGGGGTCCCCCTAAATTCCATACAAGGCCCTTCAGGTCTGGTATGGATATTAAGGGGAACCCCAGCCAAAATTTTAAAAAAAAATTGACGTGGGGTTCCCCCTAAATTCCATACCAGACCCTTCAGGTCTGGTATGGATTTTAAGGGGAACCCCGCGCCCAAAAAAAAAAAAAAACGGCGTGGGGTCCCCCTAAAAATCCATACCAGACCCTTATCCGAGCACGCAACCTGGCAGGCAGCAGGAAAAGAGGGGGGGACGAGAGTGCGGCCCCCCCCCCTCCTGACCCATACCAGGCCACATGCCCTCATCATTGGGAGGGTGCTTTGGGGTAGCCCCCCAAAGCACCTTGTCCCCATGTTGATGAAGACAAGGGCCTCATCCCCACAACCGTGGCCGGTGGTTGTGGGGGTCTGCGGGCGGGGGGCTTATCGGAATCTGGAAGCCCCCTTTAACAAGGGGACCCCCAGATCCCGGCCCCCCCCCTGTGTGAAATGGTAAGGGGGTACTTACCCCTACCATTTCACTAAAAAACTGTCAAAAATGTTAAAAATGACAAGAGACAGTTTTTGACAATTCCTTTATTTAAATGCTTCTTCTTTCTTCCTTCATCTTCTTCTTCTTCTGGTTCTTCTGGCTCTTCTGGTTCTTCCTCCGGCGTTCTCGTCCAGCATCTCCTCCGCGGCGTCTTCTATCTTCTTCTCCTCGGGCCGCTCCGCACCCATGGCATGAGGGGGGAGGCTCCCGCTCTTCTCTTCATCTTCTTCTTCATCTTCATCTTCTTCTTCATCTTCTTCTTCTTCTTCTTCTCTTCTTCATCTCTTCTTCCTTCTTCATTTCTTCTGCGGGCCGCTCCGCATCCATGCATGGAGGGAGGCTCCCGCTGTGTGACGGCGTCTCTTCGTCTGACGGTTCTTAAATAACGGGGGGCGGGGCCACCCGGTGACCCCGCCCCCCTCTGACGCACGGGACATGACGGGACTTCCCTGTGGCATTCCCCGTGACGTCACAGGGAAGTCCCGTCAATTCACCGTGCGTCAGAGGGGGGCGGGGTCACCGGATGGCCCCGCCCCCCGTTATTTAAGAACCGTCAGACGAAGAGACGCCGTCACACAGCGGGAGCCTCCCACCATGCCAGCATGGCTGCGGAGCGGCCCGGAGAAGAAATGAAGAAGAGAAGAAGGAAGAAGAGAAGAAGAAGAAGAAGAAGATGAAGAAGAAGATGAAGATGAAGAAGAAGATGAAGAGAAGAGCGGGAGCCTCCCCCCTCATGCCTAGGGTGCGGAGCGGCCCGAGGAGAAGAAGATAGAAGACGCCGCGGCGGAGATGCTGGACGAGAACGCCGGAGGAAGAACCAGAAGAGCCAGAAGAACCAGAAGAAGAAGAAGATGAAGGAAGAAAGAAGAAGCATTTAAATAAAGGAATTGTCAAAAACTGTCTCTTGTCATTTTTAACATTTTTGACAGTTTTTTAGTGAAATGGTAGGGGTAAGTACCCCCTTACCATTTCACACAGGGGGGGGGCCGGGATCTGGGGGTCCCCTTGTTAAAGGGGGCTTCCAGATTCCGATAAGCCCCCCGCCCGCAGACCCCCACAACCACCGGCCACGGTTGTGGGGATGAGGCCCTTGTCTTCATCAACATAGGGACAAGGTGTTTTGGGGGGCTACCCCAAAGCACCCTCCCAATGTTGAGGGCATGTGGCCTGGTACGGTTCAGGAGGGGGGGGGGGGCCGCACTCTCGTCCCCCCCTCTTTTCCTGCGGCCTGCCAGGTTGCGTGCTCGGATAAGGGTCTGGTATGGATTTTTAGGGGGACCCCACGCCGTTTTTTTTTTTTTTTTTTGGCGCAGGGTTCCCCTTAAATCCATACCAGACCTGAAGGGTCTGGTATGGAATTTAGGGGGGACCCCACGTCAATTTTTTTTAAAAATTTTGGCTGGGGTTCCCCTTAATATCCATACCAGACCTGAAGGGCCTTGTATGGAATTTAGGGGGACCCCCACATCATTTTTTTTTTTTTATTTTGGTTCGGGGTTGCCCTGTGGGGAATTCCCATGCCGTTTTTATCAATGAACTTCTATGTGTATTGTCGGCAATGCAATAGCCGTGGGTAGTTTTAAATGAGTTTTTTCCTTCCAAATGTCATTTTGCTGTCAGACTGTTCTAAACACGGGAAACATGCGCCCCTTTACAGGCATACTATAGACACCCCCCAGGTACGAAATTTAAAGGGATATTACACTTTTATTGTTTGACTTTAAGCATTAATAAAATCACTGCTCCTGAAAAAACGTCCATTTTTAAAACTTTTTTTTGCATTGATCCATGTCCCCTGGGGCAGGACCCAGGTCCCCAAACACTTTTTATGACAATAACTTGCATATAAGCCTTTAAAATTAGCACTTTTGATTTCTCCCATAGACTTTTAAAGGGTGTTCCGCGGCATTCGAATTTGCCGCGAACACCCCAAATTGTTCGCTGTTCGGCGAACTTGCGAACAGCCAATGTTCGAGTAGAACATGAGTTCGACTCGAACTCGAAGCTCATCCCTAACGAATAATGTGCCCATGAACATGAAAGTTGCCATTTAAAACTGGATAACAGTTAAGAAAAGCACATGGAGCAGCACGAACGTAATAAACATAAAGAATAGGAACACAGGACAACTACTTACTTTTTTGCAGCACTCTCCGGATCTTTCTGTACTACTCGTGCTCCCTTAATTTGAGGTCCGACCACCGTTTCCTGAGCTGATCTTTCAATAGTCGTACCCCGAAATTCCAGTGCAGACTCTTGACTACTTTCACCATGATCTTGGCCTTTCTGACATTGGGGTTGGGGTAAGGTCCATACTTCCCGTCATAGTTGGCCTTCTTCAGGATGTCCACCATCTCCAACATCTCCCCAAAGGACATATTTGAGGCCTTAAATCGTCTCCTTCTGGATCGGGACGTTTCTGGCTCCGGGCTTTCCTCCCCCTCCTCCTCGTTGCTGTAATTAGCATGCACCTGCTGTGTCTCCGCCATGTGCTCTTCCCCCACTGCAATGAATGAGAAGGGGCGAGGAATAGAATAGAAAGAACGCCAGGGGCGGTGGGTGGAGCTTCACGCATGCGAAGTGTGTATAAAGCGTAACACGCGTGCGTAGTACGTACGATCTGTGAGCGGAGGAAGGAGTATCGGAGGCGCAGATCATGATAATGAAGGTAAGATCTAAACTTGGGCCTATACTGCTTCTAGATTGAGGCCTATATTGTAACAAGATTAGGAGAGTTTTGCCTGATATTAGGGTTTGTCTTGTGATGTGTCTTGCAGAGAAAATGGATGGCTTCAATGACCACACATTCCTCCCCCTGTTCATAGACAAGTACAGGAAGCTGCCCTGTCTGTGGCAGGTGAAACATCCACATTATAATCATAAACAAAAGAGGCAGGCAGTGCTGGAGAAACTGCTGGAGTTGGTGAAGCCAGTGGTCCCCACAGCAACCATCCCCTATTTAAAAGCCAAAATTGGTGGCCTGAGGAGCACTTATCTTAGGGAGCGCAAGAAGGTCATGGATTCCCAGAGACCTGGAGCTGGAGCAGATGACATTTATGTCCCCAGGCTGTGGTACTATGAGAGACTGCGATTTCTGTCAGACCAGACTGGAGTCAGGGAATCCCTCTCAACCCTTCCTTCCACTCTTCCTTCCACCCCAGCTGAGGCTTCCGATGTCCAACCTGGGACTTCCAGCCAGGAAGAAGTGGAGGAGCCCAGCTTGAGCCAGGTAAAGCATTCTTCTACAGATTTCTGGTCAATAAAGAAATGATGTTTACTAGATTTTATTATTTATCACTAATTGCTGATTTAATAAAGGCGTTTACATATCAATAGACAGTAGTGGGCAAAAATAATTGGGACAAGAATGAAAAATGCTGGGCTCAGAAGGATAGTCTTTTTTATTTGTTAATATTCAATTTGCAACAGTCATGAGATGAAAATTGTGTGTGATTGATGAAGTAAAAATGAAAACTTTGTCCCTTTTTCATACACAGGAAGACCTCAGCCAGGAGAATGAGGCTGTGGAATGTGCCACACAGGAGGAGGCTGTGGAATGTGGCAGCCAGGAGGAGGCGGGAGTTAGTGGCAGCCAGGAGGAGGCGGGGTTAAATGGCAGCCAGGAGAAGCCTGGGACCAATAGGAGCCTGACAGAATCGCAGGTACCTCCCCTCCGCCTTCCAAACAAAAAACACAGGAAGGGGAGTCACTGCAGGATTCAGCGCTCAGGCTGATTCAGGAGGCTTCTGCATCCCTCAGAGCCTTACCCACTCCTGAAGAGGCCTTTGCCTGCATGGCTGCCACCAAACTGCAGGGCATGCAGGAGGGCCAACGCCAGCTGTGTGAGGACCTTCTTTATAAAGTATTAACTAAGGGGTGAGGGGTGAAATCACACCCAATACCCACCTGAGTGAGTTGGAACATCCTCCTCCTCCCCCTCCTCCTCCTCCTGCCACAACTCCACCACCACAGCCACAGCGTGGAAGGAAGCGTGGAAGGAAGACCAGAGAGTGATGACCTGGGTTCAGTCTGGTCTGGCAAAAGATGCAGTCTCTTGTATGACCACAGCCTGGGGACACAGATGTCATCTGCTGCTTTCAGACTTCTGGACCAGACTGCACTCCCTTACATATGGACTCCTCAGGCCACCAATTTTGCTGTAAAATAATTGATGTGTGCCCTGGGGGGCAAAGGCTTTGCCAATTTCTGCTGTTTCTCCAGCGTTGCCTCCCTCTTTGTTTGGTTGTGAGCCCTTAATAAAGGTGTTTTGGTTTCAATTAGACCCGCCTATGTGTGTTTTCCTTCAAAAAGGACAGTTTGTTTGTGAGGATTCAGGTATATTTCAAAAATACAATGTGAAATTAACAAGAGACACCAACACCAAGCAATCTCCTTGAGATTAAATAATACAAGATAATAATGGTGTTGTCCTAACTTGACACACAAAACACACCCAAAAAATATTCTGGATGTTAAATAACTAAAAAAAAAAAAAAAAAAAAAACAAGATCAGCCTTGAAAAAAATACAAAAAAAAAAAAAAAATCACATCAGGCTTGAAAAAAAAAACACAAAAAAAAAATGATATAGATTTTTGGTCAGATGTGACAAATTATAATATATTGAGGGAATCACGATAAATAAGAAAGAAATACGTTTGTGAGAAGTCTGTGTGAATATCAGCAGCAAAACTATTTTGTTCTTCCTGCATTGTAAAGAAGAAGAGAGTGCGCTGTATTAAACTATTTTAAACATTGCAGCCTGACGAAAGTGCTCTATCCATTCCGAACGCTAATTTTACAAGACTGAGCAGTTCCGTCTCGGAATTTCTTCTGAGCATGCGTGGCACTTTGTGCGTCGGAATTGTCCACACACGGTCGGAATTGACGCAATCGGATTTTGTTGTCGGAAAATTTTATAGCCTGCTCTCAAACTTTGTGTGTCGGAAATTCGATGGAAAAAGTCCGATGGAGCCCACACACGGTCAGATTTTCCGACAACACGCTCCGATGGCACATTTTCTGTCGGAAAATCCGACCGTGTATACGGGGCATAAGAGCTGTGAAAATGTGGAATAGACTGCCTCCAGAGGTGGTTCTGGCCAGCTCAGTAGATTGCTTTAAGAAAGGCCTGGATTCTTTCCTAAATGTACTGAATATAACTGGATACTGACATTTATAGGTAAAGTTGATCCAGTGAAAATCCGATTGCCTCTCAGGAAGGAATATATATATATCTATATCTATATATATATCTATATATATATCTATATATATATATATATATATATATATATATATATATATATATATATATATATATATATATTTTTTTTTTTATGGTTAAACTAGATGGACTTGTGTCTTTTTTCAACCTGACTAACTATGTAATAACAAAAAAATGTAATAACAAAAAAAATGTTCTGTGTGCTCTGTGTGTCCCTTCAGACATGAAGCCGTGGCCCAGCACCACCCCCTCTCTCTCCTCATTGGCTGGCTGACTGACTTTGATTGACAGCAGCGGGAGTCAATGGCACTGCGCTGCTGTCTCAGCCAATGAGGAGGGGAGTCCCGGGCAGCTGAGACACTCCTACAACATCGCTGGATCTAGGGAGACCTCAGATAAGTATTAGGGGGGGCTGCTGCACACCGAAGGTTTTTTATCTTAATGCATAGAATGCACCTGCTGCCTTTACAATCACTGATTTTATTAATAAATTCCTTAAAACCATAGTACCATCATTAAAATCAAGTCAACTGGATAAACTGGTCACATAAAACAGGTAGCAATTGTAAAACACCAACCACTGTACAAAGAAGCATATAGAACCGACGCGTTTTGCAACAAATTGCTTCTTCAGGGTTCACGCTTCATGATGACCATCTGAGATATATGAAAAACACTCAACACCAGAATATGAATGCAATCTACTCACTGGGGGGAGAACCTCTGGGGGGAATCTAGGATGGAAAAGGACCTGGGGGTCCTAGTGGATGATCGGCTCAGCAATGGCATGCAATGCCAAGCTGCTACAAAGCAAACAGAATAAGAGAATATAAGAACCGCGCTAAGTGCCACAGGTATTTAAATATACATAACCACATTATATTATGATGACCTGGAATCAAGGACGCTAAAAAGTCCAATAAAAAGTGATCATAACAAACTTCAAAGACTTAAAAAGTAAAGTTTCAAGTCCCAAATAAAGTGCTTGTACTCAAAAAATGGATGCGGAATTCCATACTTGATAAGTGCTCAAAGAAGGTGCCCCCACATAGACGTAAGCTCGCCCCTCAAAATGGACCAAATATTGCTAGCTTGGTCAGACATGTATGTGGGGCAGCCCATGGATCCTCTTTAGACTGGAGTTGACTGGGATAAGTATTCCTCATGTGGATAGATATGACAGAAAAAACCTCATTGCGCAATACTGTTTAAAAGTTTATTCCAGATTAGGGATGAGCCGAACACCCCCCGGTTCGGTTCGCACCAGAACCCGCGAACGGACCGCAAGTTCGCACGAACGTTAGAACCCCATTGACGTCTATGGGACTCGAACGTTCGAAATCAAAAGTGCTCATTTTAAAGGCTAATTTGCATGGTATTGTCCTAAAAAGGGTTTGGGGACCCGGGTCCTACCCCAGGGGACATGTATCAATGCAAAAAAAACTTTTAAAAACGGCCGTTTTTTCGGGAGCAGTGATTTTAATGATGCTTAAAGTAAAAAAAAAAAAGTGAAATATTCCTTTAAATATCGTACCTGGGGGGTGTCTATAGTATGCCTGTAAAGTGACGCGTGTTTCCCATGTTTAGAACAGTCCCTGCACCAAATGTCATTTTTAAAGGAAAAAATCTCATTTAAAACTGCTTGCGGGTTTAATGTCATGTCGGGTCATGGCAATATGGATGAAAATCAGTGAGACAAACGGCATGGGTACCCCCCAGTCCATTACCAGGCCCTTTGGGTCTTGTATGGATATTAAGGGGAACCCCGCACCCAAATTAAAATAAGGAAAGGTCCCTATATACTCTGAACAGCAGTATTCAGGTGGTGCAAACAAGACAGGGACTGTAGGTTTGTTGTTAAGTAGAATCTGTTTGTAATTTTGAACATTTTTAATGTGTTTAGCTCCAGCCAAAAAATCTTTTCTAAGCTTTTTGGAAAACATAGGGAAGGGTTATCACCCCTGTGACATTTGTTTTGCGTCTTTCCTCCTCTTCAGAAGATTTCACCTCACTTTTTTGTCCCAATGAAAAATGTTTTTTGAAAATTTGGGTTTTTTTTGTGGAACAAGGATTGGAAAGCATCAGTGGAAAGGAGAAATTGTTTTCCCATATTAACTCTTACAGGAGAGAATTTCCCTTCCTTAGGGGTAGATTTCATCTCACTTCCTGTTGTCTCCTTCCGTTTGCAAGTAGGAGTCGTTTGTAAGTTAGATGTTTGAAAGTAGGGTCCTGCCCTATATACTCAGCAGAAATTTGGGCCTTAGGTGTTGCTGTGGCCAAAACACTGTAAGCCCTCACAGGGCCCTGCTGTGAAATATTAGATCAAGAATTGTAATTACATGCCCCTGTTGAACAGGAGCTGAAAAATTAGGCCTTAGGCACTGGTGCTGGTGCCACAACACTGCAACCCCTCACAGACACTCTAGTTGGAACGCAGGAACGAGCCCTGCTGCAAAGTATTGCATCAAAAATTGTAATTACACGCCCCTGTTAGACAGGGGCAGAAAAATTGGGCCTTAGGCTCTGGTGCTGGTGCCACAACACTGCAACCCCTCACAGACACTCTAGTTGGAACGCAGGAACGAGCCCTGCTGCAAAGTATTGCATCAAAAATTGTAATTACACGCCCCTGTTAGACAGGGGCAGAAAAATTGGGTCTTAGGCACTGGTGCTGGTGCCACAACACTGCAACCCCTCACAGACACTCTAGTTGAAACGCAGGAACAAGCCCTGCTGCAAAGTATTGCATCAAAAATTGTATTTACACGCCCCTGTTAGACAGGGGCTGAAAAATTGGGTCTTAGGCACTGGTGCTGGTGCCACAACACTGCAACCCCTCACAGACACTCTAGTTGGAATGCAGGAACGAGCCCTGCTGCAAAGTATTACATCAAAAATTGTAATTACACGCCCCTGTTAAACAGGGGCTGAAAAATTGTGCCTTAGGCACTGGTGGTGGCGCCCAGAACCAAAAATGTTCTTACAAGCTATCAGCGTGATGATTGAGGAGGAAGAGGATAATTACTCAGGGATAGTCACTCAGCATCAGCATAGGCAGTCTTTGAAGGGATCTGAGATTTCAAAAAAAATTATTCGGTTACATCTGCATCAGGTGCTTGGTAGCTGGTGGTGATCCAAGACTGATTCATTTTTATGAAGGTCAGCCGATCGACCGAGTCGGTGGACAGACGCACCCTGTGATCGGTTACCACGCCTCCAGCAGCACTGAATGTGCGTTCCGAAAGAACGCTGGATGCAGGACAGGCCAGTAGCTCAATTGCATACTGTGCAAGCTCTGGCCAGTGATCCATCCTCAAGACCCAGTAACCCAGAGGATTTTCGGTGGGAAAGGTGTCCAAGTCTGATCTTGCCCCTAGGTATTCCTGCACCATGTAAAACAGACGCTGGCGATGGTTGCTGGAACCGATCATACCTTGGGGCTGCGGACCAAAAAATTGTCTGAACGCATCGGTCAGACGGCCACCTTCTCCACCGCTCCTTCTTTGACTGACCGAAGCCTCAGCAACACGTTGTCCAGAAACAGGAGTTTGTAACCTCCCAGTCTCTGGGAACGCGTTGCACAGACCTTTCTGCAAGGCCTCCCGAAGATGTTTCATCCTCTGCTCCCTCTGCGATGGCAAGATAAGGTCCGCAACCTTACCCTTGTAACGTGGATCAAGGAGGGTTGCCAGCCAGTATTGGTCCTTCTCCTTGATACCACGAATACGAGGATCCTTACGCAGGCTTTGCAGGATCAGGGAGGCCATGCAGCGTAGGTTTGCTGAGGCATTCGGTCCGGAGTCCTCTGGGTCACTAAGGACAACAACGTCCGCAGCCACCTCCTCCCAGCCACGTACAAGTCCATGTGTTCCTTGGGACTGATCCCTTAAAGACTGCTGATGCTGAGTGCCAGGCTCCACCTCCATACTGACACAATCTTCCTCCTCCTCCTCCTCCTCCTCCTCGTCCTCTTCCTGTGTGATCGGCGGGCACGCAGGAACACTGTCTGGATAAAGGGGGCCTTGAGAGCTAAGGAAGTCCTCCTCTTCCTGCCTCTGTTCTGCCTCAAGTGCCCTGTCCATTATTCCACGCAGCGTGTGCTCCAACAGGTGGACAAGGGGGACAGTGTCACTGATGCATGCACTGTCAGTGCTCACCATCCTCGTGGCCTCCTCGAATGGTGACAGGACAGTGCATGCATCCCTGATCATGGCCCACTGGCGTGGGGAAAAAAAACCAAGGTCCCCTGACCCTGTCCTGGTGCCATAGTCGCACAGGTACTCATTGATGGCCCTCTGCTGCGTGTGCAGCCGCTGCAGCATGGCCAACGTCGAGTTCCACCTGGTGGGCATGTCACAGATTAGGCGGTTCTTGGGCAGGTTAAACTCCTTTTGGAGGTCCGTCAGCCGAGCACTGGCATTATATGACCGGCGGAAATGCACAGAGACTTTCCTGGCCTGCCTCAGGACATCCTGTAAGCCCGGGTACCTGCCCAAGAACCGCTGCACCACCAAGTTAAGGACGTGAGCCAAACAGGGCACATGGGTCAGTTGTCCCTGTCGGAGGGCAGAGAGGAGGTTGGTGCCATTGTCGCAAACCACCATTCCTGCCTTAAGTTGGCGTGGCGTCAACCACCTCTGAACCTGCCCCTGCAGAGCTGACAGAACCTCTGCCCCAGTGTGGCTCCTGTCCCCCAAGCACACCAGCTCAAGCACCGCATGGCATCTTTTGGCCTGCGTACTTGCGTAGCCCCTTGAACGCCTACGGAGCACCGCTGGTTCCGAGAAAGAGGCCATGGAGGAAGAAGAAGAGGAGGGGGTGGAGGAGAGAGGTGTGTCACAATCAGCATTTTGGAGGCGTGGTGGCGGAACAACCTCCAACACTACTGCACCTTGTCCTGCATCCTTCCCAGCTGCCAGCAGAGTCATCCAATGCGCCGTGAAACTTAAGTAACGTCCCTGTCCATGCCTGCTGGACCATGAGTCAGCGGTAATATGCACCTTACCGCTGACCGCCCTGTCCAGCGAGGCATGGACATTGCCTTCCACATGCCGGTAGAGAGCCGGAATCGCCTTCCGTGAGAAAAAGTGGCGTTTGGGTACCTGCCACTGAGGAACCGCACATTCCACAAACTCACGGAAGGGGGCAGAGTCTACCAACTGAAAAGGCAGCAGTTGAAGTGCTAGCAATTTTGCCAAGCTAGCATTCAACCGCTGGGCATGTGGATGGCTGGGAGCAAACTTCTTTCGGCGGTGCAGCAGCTGGGGCAGGGAAATTTGCCTGGTACAATCTGACGTCGGTGTACCAAAAGCAGATTGCCCACAAGTACTTGGCTGTGACACACCTAATTCTACACCTTCATTCCTCTCACTGCAGGTCTCAGAGAGGACTGAAGGTCTAGTGGGGTTGGAAATCTCAGCTGATGAGGAGCAAGGAGAGATCGTCTTTGTTCTTTGGTGTGGGTCTTTTAGATACGCTTGCCAACGAACTGCATGGCAGGTCAACATATGTCTGGTCAAGCATGTGGTACCCAAGCGGGAGATGTTTTGGCCACGCGAGATACGCTTGAGACATATGTTGCATATAGCAGCGGTGCGATCTGATGCACTCGTCTCAAAAAAGGCCCACACCAAAGAACTTTTTGAATAACGCGCAGAGACTGCAGCGCCCTGCACATGTGGAGCTTTGGGGTGTGATGCAGTCAATGTGCTGCCCTTAGGCTGGCCCCTGGAGGGCATCCTGCCTAGTTGGTGATGTGCCACCTCCTCCTCCTCCTCCTCCTCCTCCTCTCTCCTATCAGGCACCCACGTTGAGTCAGTGACCTCATCATCCCCTCCCTCCTCATCACTGGAGCAAACCTGGCAGTATGCTGCAGCAGGGGGAGCATGACTGCCAGATTGCTGTCCTTCTTGGGCACCCCCTCTGTCCGTGCTCATGTTACTGCTTTCATTGAGCTCAGTATCATCATCAGAGCCTTCCAAACGCTGGGCATCCTCCTGGAGCATGTACCCAACACTGTGGTCAAACAGTTCGAGGGAATCCTCATGAGGACATGGTGGAGCTAGGGAAGGAGTCACTGATGACATTGAGCTGAGGGAAGAGGCCGCTGCTTTGCCAGACAAAGCACCCTGGGCATGGGTGAGAGAGGATGAGGAGGATGAGGACGGCTTGGTCATCCACTCGACCAAGTCTTCCGCATGTTGCGGCTCAACACGGCCAGCTGCCGAAAAAAAGGCCAAGCGTGTCCCATGGCCACGTGCTGATGAGGATGCACCGTCTCCACGACCAGCACTAGACACAGAGCCTGCTTGCCCTCTCTTATTGGCTTGTGACTGTCTGCCTCTCCTTCTTGGCCTTCCAGACATACTAATGGCCTGTAGCTGCACTAAGCTGGGATAGAACACCTGTAATTTTCTTAAGGTAGCTTTATATACTGTAACCAGACAAGCCTGCCTGTCAGTAGGAAGATAACAGGAACGGATCTAGCTGAACACTGTGAGCAGGACGCACTGTACTAAATGTAAATAGTCTAGCTGCCTGACCGTGGTACTAATAGGATCAAAAAGAACACCTGTAATTTTCTTAAGGTAGCTTTATATACTGTAACCAGACAAGCCTGCCTGTCAGTAGGAAGATAACAGGAACGGATCTAGCTGAACACTGTGAGCAGGACGCACTGTACTAAATGTAAATAGTCTAGCTGCCTGACCGTGGTACTAATAGGATCAAAAAGAACACCTGTAATTTTCTTAAGGTAGCTTTATATACTGTAACCAGACAAGCCTGCCTGTCAGTAGGAAGATAACAGGAACGGATCTAGCTGAACACTGTGAGCAGGACGTACTGCACTAAATGTATATAGCAGGAACGGATCTAGCTGAACACTGTGAGCAGGACGCACTGCACTGAATGTAAATAGCAGGAACGGATCTAGCTGAACACTGTGAGCAGGACGCACTGCACTAAATGTAAATACCAGGAACGGATCTAGCTGAACACTGTGAGCAGGACGCACTGCACTGAATGTAAATAGCAAGAACGGATCTAGCTGAACACTGTGAGCAGGACGCACTGTACTAAATGTAAATAGTCTAGCTGCCTGACCGTGGTACTAATAGGATCAAAAAGAACACCTGTAATTTTCTTAAGGTAGCTTTATATACTGTAACCAGACAAGCCTGCCTGTCAGTAGGAAGATAACAGGAACGGATCTAGCTGAACACTGTGAGCAGGACACACTGTACTAAATGTAAATAGTCTAGCTGCCTGACCGTGGTACTAATAGGATCAAAAAGAACACCTGTAATTTTCTTCAGGTAGCTTTATATACTGTAACCAGACAAGCCTGCCTGTCAGTAGGAAGATAACAGGAACGGATCTAGCTGAACACTGTGAGCAGGACGCACTGTACTAAATGTAAATAGTCTAGCTGCCTGACCGTGGTACTAATAGGATCAAAAAGAACACCTGTAATTTTCTTAAGGTAGCTTTATATACTGTAACCAGACAAGCCTGCCTGTCAGTAGGAAGATAACAGGAACGGATCTAGCTGAACACTGTGAGCAGGACACACTGTACTAAATGTAAATAGTCTAGCTGCCTGACCGTGGTACTAATAGGATCAAAAAGAACACCTGTAATTTTCTTCAGGTAGCTTTATATACTGTAACCAGACAAGCCTGCCTGTCAGTAGGAAGATAACAGGAACGGATCTAGCTGAACACTGTGAGCAGGACGCACTGTACTAAATGTAAATAGTCTAGCTGCCTGACCGTGGTACTAATAGGATCAAAAAGAACACCTGTAATTTTCTTAAGGTAGCTTTATATACTGTAACCAGACAAGCCTGCCTGTCAGTAGGAAGATAACAGGAACGGATCTAGCTGAACACTGTGAGCAGGACACACTGTACTAAATGTAAATAGTCTAGCTGCCTGACCGTGGTACTAATAGGATCAAAAAGAACACCTGTAATTTTCTTCAGGTAGCTTTATATACTGTAACCAGACAAGCCTGCCTGTCAGTAGGAAGATAACAGGAACGGATCTAGCTGAACACTGTGAGCAGGACGTACTGCACTAAATGTATATAGCAGGAACGGATCTAGCTGAACACTGTGAGCAGGACGCACTGCACTGAATGTAAATAGCAGGAACGGATCTAGCTGAACACTGTGAGCAGGACGCACTGCACTAAATGTAAATACCAGGAACGGATCTAGCTGAACACTGTGAGCAGGACGCACTGCACTGAATGTAAATAGCAGGAACGGATCTAGCTGAACACTGTGAGCAGGACGCACTGCACTGAATGTAAATAGCAGGAACGGATCTAGCTGAACACTGTGAGCAGGACGCACTGCACTGAATGTAAATAGCAGGAACGGATGTAGCTGAACACTGTGAGCAGGACGCACTGCACTAAATGTAAATACCAGGAACGGATCTAGCTGAACACTGTGAGCAGGACGCACTGCACTGAATGTAAATAGCAGGAACGGATCTAGCTGAACACTGTGAGCAGGACGCACTGCACTGAATGTAAATAGCAGGAACGGATCTAGCTGAACACTGTGAGCAGGACGCACTGCACTGAATGTAAATAGCAGGAACGGATGTAGCTGAACACTGTGAGCACAACGCACTGCACTAAATGTAAATACCAGGAACGGATCTAGCTGAACACTGTGAGCAGGACGCACTGCACTGAATGTAAATAGCAGGAACGGATCTAGCTGAACACTGTGAGCAGGACGCACTGCACTAAATGTAAATACCAGGAACGGATCTAGCTGAACACTGTGAGCAGGACGCACTGCACTGAATGTAAATAGCAGGAACGGATCTAGCTGAACACTGTGAGCAGGACGCACTGCACTGAATGTAAATAGCAGGAACGGATCTAGCTGAACACTGTGAGCAGGACGCACTGCACTAAATGTAAATACCAGGAACGGATCTAGCTGAACACTGTGAGCAGGACGCACTGCACTGAATGTAAATAGCAGGAACGGATCTAGCTGAACACTGTGAGCAGGACGCACTGCACTAAATGTAAATACCAGGAACGGATCTAGCTGAACACTGTGAGCAGGACGCACTGCACTGAATGTAAATAGCAGGAACGGATCTAGCTGAACACTGTGAGCAGGACGCACTGCACTGAATGTAAATAGCAGGAACGGATCTAGCTGAACACTGTGAGCAGGACGCACTGCACTAAATGTAAATACCAGGAACGGATCTAGCTGAACACTGTGAGCAGGACGCACTGCACTGAATGTAAATAGCAGGAACGGATCTAGCTGAACACTGTGAGCAGGACGCACTGCACTAAATGTAAATACCAGGAACAAGTCTAGCTGAACACTGTGAGCAGGACGCACTGCACTGAATGTAAATAGCAGGAACGGATCTAGCTGAACACTGTGAGCAGGACACACTGCACTAAATGTAAATAGTCTAGATAGAAGATAACAGGAACGGATCTAGCTAAACTGAATACAGTGTATATATATATATGCAACACCTGGGATGCATATATATACACAATACACTGTAAGTGCAGCTAACTGACTGACTGTTCTGCCTAATCTATCTAACTCAAATCAAATGACACTGTCTCTCTCTCTCTCTATCTCTCAGCACACCGGAACACACACTACACAGGGCCGCCGTGCAGGCGGCCTTATATAGTGTGGGGTGTGTACTAAATCCCCTGAGCCATAATTGGCCAAAGCCACCCTGGCTTTGGCCAATTACAGCTCTCTCTACTGACGGCGCTGTGATTGGCCAAGCATGCGGGTCATAGTGCATGCTTGGCCAATCATCAGCCAGCAATGCACTGCGATGCCGCAGTGAATTATGGGCCGTGACGCGCCACACGAATTTGGGTTCGACTCGAACACGAAGCTCATCCCTATTCCAGATATAAAAAGACATATTAATTGAACTCACATGTAGGGGTGCCTAAAAGCCTGGTAATAGCAGGTAAGCTCCCAGGAAATCTTCCCATAGGCAATAATAAACCGCTGCCGCGGTTGTTGTTCGATTTCCGGGCCCAGAAGTGTATCGCGATGACGCGGATCAAGCTCAACGCGTTTAAGCCTATCAGATGGGCCGTCTTCAGGAAGTTGTGATTGTAAAAACAACTAAAAATAAAATAAATAAAAAAAAATGAAAATAAAAATAAAATTGAATAAAAATAAGTAAATAATAAAAATAAATAAGAACAAAAACGAAAACAAAAGAAAACCTTAAAATTTTAATATTTAGTTATAAAGCAATTAAGATCCAGCTCAATGTTTAACCCTAATGATGTGAGGGTCTGGAGCTCAAAAATCCACCTAGATTCATTTTGGGATATTTGTTTTATAATGTTTGCACCTCTCCAGTGTCTATCTATAGTGTCAATTGCGTAGAAAGATAGTGCAGATGGGTCACATTTATGTACCATATTAAAATGATTTGACACGCTATGTTTTGGGTCTATTGGGTAATATTTCTTTAAGTGTTGGATCTTTCTGTAAGATTGGTCAATACTATTTAAAACTACATTTAAAACTACCCGCGGTTATTGCATTGCCCCCCTTGTTAAAGGGGGCTTCCAGATTCCGATAAGCCCCCCGCCCGCAGACCCCCACAACCACCGGCCACGGTTGTGGGGATGAGGCCCTTGTCCTCATCAACATGGGGACAAGGTGTTTTGGGGGGCTACCCCAAAGCACCCTCCCAATGTTGAGGGCATGTGGCCTGGTACGGTTCAGGAGGGGGGGGCGCCACTCTCGTCCCCCCTCTTTTCCTGCGGCCTGCCAGGTTGCGTGCTCGGATAAGGGTCTGGTATGGATTTTTGGGGGAACCCCACGCCGTTTTTTTTTTTTTTTTTTGGCGCGGGGTTCCCCTTAAAATCCATACCAGACCTGAAGGGTCTGGTATGGAATTTAGGGGGAACCCCATGTCATTTTTTTTTTTGGCCGGGGTTCCCCTTAATATCCATACCAGACCTGAAGGGCCTGGTATGGAATTTAGGGGGACCCCCCCACGTCATTTTTTTTTTTTTTTAAGTTTGGTTCGGGGTTTCCCTGTGGGGAATTCCCATGCCGTTTTTATCAATTAACTTTTATGTGTATTGTCAGACCGGCAATTCATTAATAGCCGCGGGTAGTTTTAAATGAGTTTTTTCCTTCAAAATGTCATTTTGCTGTCAGACTGTTCTAAACACGGGAAACATGCGCCCCTTTACAGGCATACTATAGACACCCCCCAGGTACGAAATTTAAAGGGATATTACACTTTTATTGTTTGACTTTAAGCATTATTAAAATCACTGCTCCTGAAAAAACGTCCGTTTTTAAAACTTTTTTTTGCATTGATACATGTCCCCTGGGGCAGGACCCGGGTCCCCAAACACTTTTTATGACAATAACTTGCATATAAGCCTTTAAAATTAGCACTTTTGATTTCTCCCATAGACTTTTAAAGGGTGTTCAGCGGCATTCGAATTTGCCGCGAACACCCCAAATTGTTCGGTGTTCGGCGAACTTGCGAACAGCCAATGTTCGAGTCGAACATGAGTTCGACTCGAACTCGAAGCTCATCCCTACATAGCACTAATTGTATCAATACATATATATTTTTAAGCACATTTAGTTATATCACTTATACCTATCCACATTAGCGCTTGGTTTTTTACTCATTTTTAACAAAATATGTGCACTGATGATCAGTGCAAAAAAGTGGATGAATATAACAAGTCCAACATAATGAATATGAAAATGGACAATACTGTGACTGTGAGTCTCAAAGCAAAAAATCCCAAATGGAAATGGAAAAAATGAGTGAAAGTCCACAAACAATGAAGTGTCAATCTTCTGATGTGCAAAAAACAATGTGGAACATCAACAATGGTGAATCCGGAAGTAGAAATAGGATAGGGTACTCTTACCAGAGCAGATGTACCCGAATGTCAGCGATACCGAATCGTAAAGGCTTGGATGATCGGATCAGTGGCTCTCTGATGAGGGTGGAAGTCCAGGATCTCCACGGATATCTCCAAATGACCTCATTGAACTCGACCAGACTGGAAATACGATGTATCCAAGAGGAACACCACAGCAACTCTCATCCAAATCAAATATATGTGAAAGAAGAGAGGGGGGCTCCAATAGTGCGGGTCAAATGAGTAGGTTTATTAAAACCAATAATACATAAATAAAAGTGATCAAGATAAATAAAAGCAATGTGGGGAGGAGTAAGCATAGCCCGATGTGTTTCGTCCTAATGGGACATCTACAGGGGCCTTTCCTATTTCTACTTCCGGATTTACCATTGTTGATGTTCCACATTGTTTTTTGCACATCAAAAGATTGACACTTCATTGTTTGTGGACTTTCACTCATTTTTTTCCATTTCCATTTGGGATTTTTTGCTTTGAGACTCAGTCACATTATTGTCTATTTTCATATTCATTATGTTGGACTTGTTTTATTCATCCACTTTTTTGCACTGATCATCAGTGCACATATTTCGTTAGCGCTACATTCCTTGTGTTTAAATTTATCACATTTTGTGTAGCAGCTGTCATATCTGGTGTGTATATTTGCGCAGTATTACCCCACCTCCCTTCCCCAGTTTCCTACCCAAACCCTAAAATATACTGGTAGCCCAACTGTCATGTGACCTAATCAGCCATTGTGTGTATAATAATTAATCTTCTATATTTTGACTTTTCTAAGAATTTTCTGCGTGAGAATGCAAACAAACAAACCTTTTGGATCGGTCTAACAGATGCGGATGGAACCTGGAGATGGGTGGATGGAACGTCTTATGACATAACTCCAAAGTAAGACACTGAAACCTCAAATATCAGTATTCTTCTTGCATATCTCTAAGATCTGGCACAATTATCTGAAAAGGTAGCACACGGATGGATCCTTGAGCACATTGACAAGACTTTAATTCACTTCACCCAGTGCTGTACAATACTTTGTCACCCAGAAAACAATAATGTACATGGAGTGATTAGACTTAGTATTAGAAGTCCAAACCCGTTTTAAGGGCCTGGTAGCCCACTTTTATGAAAACAGATTAACGTAAAGTCCATAAACTTTCCCAGCAGGGGTTTTCCGTTGCACACAGCATAAACAGGCAAAAAAAAAAAAAATCAAGCCACCTGGCTCTTTCTTCAACAGTACTTCTGCTCTTAGTAATGTGTCCCTCAGACCAACGTCTCTTCAATGCACATATCTTCAAGCCCATCAATGCACACAGCTCCTCATTAAGACACACAGCTCCTCTTTAATGCACCCATCGATACTGGTTTACACCTGTCTCCTAAGGTGAAGCCCTCTCTCCAAAATCGGAGCACACCCCCCTCCTAGCTGGAGCCCTGAAATGTTCTCATTCCTTCACACACACCCTGCTGGTCTTCAACAAAACCCAGGCACTGGGTTGGAGATTTCTTCTCTCCCAAGGCACTTTGAAATCTCCAAACATTCAGGAATACCAAAATCCCAGGGAATCTTTAAAAATCATTTTCTCAGCTCAAAATCCATACTCAGGGTTTGTACATGTGCAGAGTGCTGGACTCCGGTGTCGTTTTTCAACCATTTCTCCAGTGGCAGGACATGTTTATTAATAATCTATGAGTCAGTCTTTATGAGCAAGCCCTTTTGAGCAGAACATACCAGTGGGGTGCTGGGTAGAGGGTTTCTGTAATAAAAGGTTCCAGCGGGGTGTTGCCTCTTCTCCTGATCTATGTACTTGATTTTCACCCTCTTGCCTCTTTGTGTGAGTGAAAGGTGAGTATCCTAGCACCTGTGGATTCAATTGGAAATGCTTTCATATCCTTAAAGTGATACTAAAGTCTCAGCTTTTTTTTCTTTAAAAATAACAAACAGGTCATACTTACCTGCTCTGTGTAATGCTTTTGCACACAGCATCTCAGATCCTGCTCTTCACGTGTCCCCCGTCAACACTTCTGGCCCCTCCCTCCTGTCGAGTGCCCCCACATGGGGGCAGACATAGAGGCACTGTTTAGCCCCGCCCCTCTCTCCCCTCATTGGCTGACTGACTTTGATTGACAGCAGCAGGAGCCAATGGCGTCGCACTTCTGTCAGCCAAAACACTCCTGCAACATCGTTGGTTTGAGACCCGTTGGTTTGGGGCTCAGGTAAGTATTACGGGGGATGAGGGAGGCTGCTGCATGCAGAAGGCTTTTTATCTTAATTAGAGATGGGCGGAACGCCCCCCGGTTCAGTTTTTTTTTCCCTCCTGAGCCATGCTAGGCCACAATGACTTTAAATTGGAGGGATGCCATGCCAGGGAGGACCCCCTGGCAAAGCACCTTATCCTCATGTTGATGAAGATAAGGGTCTGTTCCCCAGGACCATTGCCAATGGTTGTGGGGGTCTGTGGGGGGAGCTCATCAGAATTTGGAAGCCAATGTTAAAAATATGGGCGTCTACACATACCGCCTAGCCTATTGTTAATGAGTAGGAGGTTCATATTAACTGTGTAACCCATAAATAAACACACCCAAAAAAACCCCTAAAAATACCCAAAAAAGAGTCCCTCCTTGTAAATCCATCATCAATCAGGATGCCCTATGCCTACACTGAAGAAATGGCTGCACTCCATCAATATTCTTATTTAATAAACGAACATCCCAAGTGTTACAGACTGTTCAAATGGTAGACACGTTTCACACACTAACAGGTGTGCTTATTCATTACAAAGATAAGTCAGCATTATTCTTATATAAACCTATCCAATATAGCAACAGGTGATACAGATCATTAAATTGCAGACTTCTTTCTAGCCACATGTGATTCACATAAGCATTAATTAGAAAGAAAAAAAAAGAGGATGGTACATCTAGATTAGGTTCATTTTTTGAGTACCTTAATTGTAACAACAAAAACCTCACCTTCATTGGTGAGGCTGATAATGGTGAGATACACTACTTGGATGTACTCCTTAACGGAGTGAACAACGGGGTTATCACTACACTCTATAGAAAATCTTTGTCAGGAAATTCCCTCCTTCTAGCCCAATCAGGACACCCCAGACACACCATTAAGGGAATCCCTGTGGGACAGTTTTTACGAATCAGGAGAATCTGCAGGGATGACGTTGATTTTGAGCGTGAGACAGCATCTTTATCCCAACGGTTCTTGGAAAGAGGATATCCAAGATGGATGATCAGTAGGGCTTGGACGATTGCCAAGAACAAAAGCAGATTGGACCTTATCAATAGAAAAAGGATGCATGCTTAAAATCAACATCAAAACAGAATGACTATCTACTCCTTACAGTATGGAATTCAACGAGATAAGAGAGATTGTGAATAGACATCTTCCCGTTCTGTATGCGGGTGAGACTTGTGCGAGTATTCTATGGGGAGAAATCAATGTAGTACCATGTAGAGCTCCCACTCTGGGTCAATCGCTGTCCCCTAGTTTCTTTAAAAGAAGAACTATTAAATATCTAACATGGCTGCATTTCAAGGGTAACTTAAAGTGTGGCACGAATGGGTGTCCTTGCTGTAGCCATGTAGTCAGTGGAAATCAGTTTTGTTCAACAGTCACACAAAAGAACGATGTAATTGCTCATTTCTACAACTGCACCACTAATTATGTCATATACCTACTGACATGCGACATTTGTCCCATCCAATATGTGGGTAGAACAACCAGGCGTCTTCGTGATCATTTCAATGATCATCTATATAGTGTTACAAAAAATTTGAATAGAAATGTAGCCAAGCATTTTAATTCATGCCATAATGGAAATACTTCAGCTATATGTATACAAGTGATTGACAAGATCTGGTCACCAGTGGGGGGGGGGGTGATGTGTTCCGAGGTCACCAGTAGGGATGAGCTGAAAACCCCCCGGTTCGGTTCACACCAAAACCTGCGAATGGACCGAAAATTCGCACGAACATTAGAACCCCATTGACGTCTATGGGACTCGAACGTTCAAAATCAAAAGTGATAATTTTAAAGGCTATTTTGCATGGTATTGTCCTAAAAAGTATTTGGGGACCCAGGTCCTGCCCCAGGGGACATGTATCAATGCAAAAAAAAGTTTTAAAAACGGGCGTTTTTTTCCGGAGCAGTGATTTTAATGATGCTTAAAGTAAAAAAAAAAAGAAAAGTGAAATATTCCTTTAAATATCGTACCTGGGGGGTGTCTATAGTATGCCTGTAAAGTGGTGCGCGTTTCCCGTGCTTAGAACAGTCATGCACAAAATGTCATTTTTAAAGGAAAAAAAGTCATTTAAAACTGCTTGCGGCTATGTAATGTCAGGTCCTGGCAATATGGATGGAAATCAGTGAGACAAACGGCATGGGTACCCCCCAGTCCATTACCAGGCCCTTTGGGTCTTGTATGGATATTAAGGGGAACCCCGCACACAAATTAAAAAAAGGAAAGGCGTGGGGACACCAGGCCCTATATACTTTGAACTGCAGTATACAGGCGGTGCCAACAAGACAGGGACTGTAGGATTGTTGTTAAGTAGAATCTGTTTGTAATTTTGAACTGGTACATTTTTAATGTGTTTAGCTCCAGCCAAAAAATCTATTTTAAGCTTTTTGGAAAACATAGAGAAGGGTTATCACCCCTGTGACATTTGTTTTGCTGTCTGTGCTCCTCTTCAGAAGATTTCACTTTCACTTTCTGTCCCAATGACAGACTCCAATGACAGCATTTAAATAAAAGAATTGTCAAAAACTGTCTCTTGTCTTTTTTATCATTTTTGAAAGTTTTTTTGTGAATTGGTAGGGGTACTTTTGTACCCCCTTACCATTTCACACAGGGGGGAGGGCCGGGATCTGGGGGTCCCCTTGTTAAAGGGGGCTTCCAGATTCTGATAAGCCCCCTGCCCGCAGACCCCCACAACCACCGGCCAGGGTTGTGGGGATGAAGCCCTTGTCCTCATCAACATGGGGACAAGGTGTTTTGGGGGGCTACCCCAAAGCACCCTCCCAATGTTGAGGGCATGTGGCCTGGTACGGTTCAGGGGGTGCTCTCTCGTCCCCCCTCTTTTCCTACGGCCTGCCAGGTTGCGTGCTCGGATAAGGGTCTGGTATGGATTTTTGGGGGGATCCCACACAGTTTTTTTTTTAATATTTTGGCGCGGGGTTCCCCTTAAAATCCATACCAGGCCTGAAGGGCCTGGTATGGAATTTAGGGGGACACCCCACATAATTTTTTTTTAAATTTTAGCCAGGGTTCCCCTTAATATCCATACCAGACCTGAAGGGCCTGGTATGGAATTTAGGGGGACCCCACGTCATTTTTTTTTAAAATTTGGTTCGTGGTTCCCCTGTGGGAAATTCCTATGCCGTTTTTATCAATGAAATTTTATGTGTATTGTCGGACCGGCAATGCATTAATAGCCGCGAGTAGTTTAAATTACTTTTTTTCTTTGAAATGTCATTTTTATGTCAGACTGTTCTAAACACAGGAAACATGCTACCCTTTACAGGCATACTATAGGCACCCCCCAGGTATGAAATTTAAAGGGATAATACACTTTTATTGTTTCACTTTAAGTATTATTAAAATCACTGCTCCCGGACAAACGGCAGTTTTTAAAACTTTTTTTTGCATTGATATATGTCCCCTGGGGCAGGACCCAGGTCCCCAAACACTTTTTATGACAATACCATGCATATAAGCCTTTAAAATTAGCACTTTTGATTTCTCCCATAGACTTTTAAAGGGTGTTCCGCGGCATTCGAATTTGCGGCGAACACCCCAAATTGTTTGCTGTTCGACGAACTTGCGAACAGCCGATGTTCGAGTCGAACATGAGTTGGACTCAAACTCGAAGATCATCCCTACTATAGGATACAGGATTAACAATCTCTGAAATTTTTTAGATGGAACATGCAGGGACAGATTCCTAGATAATAGCCACACTTTGTCACCAACTTTATATCCTGGTGCCTTTGAGCGCCTCTTGTCAGCCATTTTCTTAAAAGCCTGCACAGAGCGAGAAATAGCACGATTAACATCGGACCAAATTTTGGAGAAATTTTCAATTGTGGTGTTGGCATCTGGCACATCAGAGGGTGGAAGATCAAAGGAGCACACACGAGGATGCAACCCTTAAACACAGAAGAAAGGAGAGGTCCCTGTAGATGTGCTGGCACAATTATTAAAGGCAAGCTCTGCCCATGGCAGGACGTTGACCCACTCTACCTCATTATTGGCCATCAGACAACGTACCATCTTCTCTAGAGTCTGATTAGTCCTTTCTGTTTGGCCGTTTGTCTCAGGATGATATGCTGAAGAATATGATAGCCTTCCAAAACTGGGCTATAAACTGAGAGCCAGGGTCTGAGACAATGTTAATTGGTGCCCCATGGAGCCTGAAAACATGTTTAATGAATAAAGATGCCAGTTCTTTAGCAGTTGGAAGTTACGGAAGTGGAACAAAGTGGGCCATTTTACTGAACCACCCAGATCGTGGAACATCCCTGGGATGGAGGCAAGTCAGTGATAAAGTCCATAGATAAAGGGGTCCAGGGACAGGTAGGTATTGGTAGAGGATGTAGGAGACCAGGCGGCTTAGAGGTACTGCTCTTGCTTCTGGCACAAACTTCACAGGCCTGGCCGAAGGCTAACACATCCTGCCTAATTGATGGACACCAGAGGTTGCAAGAGATAATCTCAAAAGTTTGTCTAAGTCCCGGATGTGCTGCAGGTTTTAATGCACGTACCTGCTGCAATACCTGCAAACGAAGAGCCAGGGGCACAAAAAGCATACCAGAGGGAGTGGAGGGAGGGGCTTCAGCCTGTGCAGGTAACAAGGCCTCAGAGATGTCAGTCTGGGTGAAAGCCAAAATCCTATCCTCAGAGATAATGGGTTATGGAGGAAGCAGAGGAGGAGACTCTGATAAAAAGCTGCGAGACAAGGCGTCAGCCTTAATGTTTTTTGGCCCTGGTAAATATGAAATTGTGAAGTCAAATCTGGAGAAGAACAATGACCACCTGGCTTGACGTGAGTTCATTATTTTAGCTGAACGGATGTATTCAAGGTTTTTGTGGTCCGTCAGAACTATAAATGGATAGCGAGCTCCCTCCATGTCTCCATTCCTCCAAAGCGAGCTTTATGGCTAGAAGTTCTCTGTTGCCTATATCATAATTGCGCTCTGCTGGGGAATATTTATGAGACAAGAAGGCACAGGGGTGGATGGCAGCATTTACAGGATCCTTTTGTGACAAAAGCGCCCCCACCCCTACTTCAGATTCATCAACCTCCACAATAAAAGTTAGCTCAGGAACAGGATGGCGTAGGATTGGTGCAGAGGTAAAGGCTTTCTTTAACTGAGTGAAGGCTGCCTGGGCTTCAGTAGTCCACTTAAAGGTAGTCAGAGTCTTCCTGGTGAGAGAGGTGATGGGATGTGCAATGGTGGCAAAGTTCTTGATGAATTTTCGATAGAAATTTGCAAAGCCCAGGAAGCGCTGAACTGCCTTCAGGTCTGAAGGTGGTGCCCAGTCTAAAATGGCTTGAATGTTGGCTGGATCCATGGTGAGGCCTGTGTCAGAAATTAGGTAGCCTAAGAAAGGTACTTGTTTAACATGGAATGAACATTTTTCAGTCTTTACAAAAAGGGAGTGAGTCTTTAATTGGGCCAATACTGAGCAGACATGCTTCTGATGTGTTTCAAGATTGGGAGAATATATCAAAATATCATCTAAATATACAAGCATGAAGCGACCCAACATGTCACGGAAAATGTCATTCATAAAGTTCTGAAAGACAGCTGGTGCATTTCTGAGACAGAAAGGCATGACAAGACATTCGTAATGACCATCCTTGGTGTTAAAGGCTGTCTCCCACTCATCGCGTGCACGGATGCGCACCAGTTTATAGGCTCCCCTTAAGTCCAGTTTGGAGAAGATTTTGGCTCCCTGGATTTGAGAGAACAATTCTGTGATAAGAGGAAGAGGATACCAATTGGGAACAGTTATTTTATTTAGACCTCTGTAATCAACACGTCTCAGCAAGAAAGTCTCAACAAGTGGTATCTGCATCATAAATTGTTGCTGCATTTTATGAATCAATCTTTTGGAAATTATTGTACTATGTATGGCCTCTAAATAGGCTTTTTTAAATCAATTGTAATAAAATTTCTCTTTTACTCTAATATGGTTTAAATACTGTTTAAATAATTTTTGAACACTGACACCTTTAAAGTCCCAAGGCTTTATGCCTACAGCCCTTTCTTCCTAACACAAAGTCTCAGTCCCCCATTCTTCTTTGGGACAAAGAAGCATCCTGCTCCTGCGGGAGAAGTGGGCAGCACAGTGGTGTAGTGGTTAGCACTCTCACCTCACAGCAATAGAGTCGCTGGTTTGAATCCCAACCACGACAATACCTGCCTGGAGTTTGCATGTTCTCCCTGTGCCTGCGTGGGTTTCCACCGAGTACTCTGGTTTCCTCCCACACTCCAAAGACATGTTGGTAGGTTTATTGGCTTCTGTCCAAAAAATTGACCCTGGTGTATGGGTGTGAGTTGGGGACCTTGGATTTCAGACCCCTTGGGGGTGGGGACCGGTGTGGGTGTGTGTGGGCACTGTGTAGATTGATGGTGCTACATGGGTACCTTAAATATATATATATATATATATATATATATATATATATATATATATATATATATATATATATATATATATATATATATATATATATATATAAAAAATAGTAATATAGCGGATGGGCATCTTGATGGGACGCAATGTGCAGGGATGGGGACAATTGTGGGTGCTCACTCAGGTTGAACTGGATGGACTTGTGTCTTTATTCAACCTTACTAACTACAGTACCTGACTGCGAGATTGTGTTTCCAGCGCGATACCATCACGCTGGTTCTTGGTGACAGGGTACTGTGCATGTCGAGCTGGCTCACTCATCGGGAAAGGAAAACTTTGTTTTCCTTCTGCGATGAGTGACAGGCAGTGCTGACAGCTGTCTGGTATGAATCCTGAGGCGGGAACACTGCGACAAATTTTAAATGAAAAAACCGGCGTGGGTTCCCCCCCCCAGGGGCATACCAGGCCCTTAGGTCTGGCATGGATTGTAAGAGGAACCCCCTACGCCGAAAAATTGGCATGGGGGTCCCCCCCCAATCCATACCAGACCCTTATCCGAGCACGCAGCCCGGCCGGCCAGGAAAGGGGGTGGGGACGAGCGAGCGCCCCCCCCCTCCTGAGCCGTACCACACCGCATGCCCTCAACATGGGGGGGTGGGTGCCTTGGGGGAGGGGGGCACCCTGCGGGCCCCCCCCCACCCCAAAGCACCTTGTCCCCCTGTTGATGAGGACAAGGGCCTCTTCCCGACAACCCTGACCTTTGGTTGTCGGGGTCTGCGGGCGGGGGGCTTATCGGAATCCGGGAGCCCCGTTTAATAAGGGGGCCCCCAGATCCCAGCCCCCCCACTCTGTGTGAATGAGTTTGGGGTACATGGTACCCCTACCCATTCACCTAGGGAAAAGTGGCTTGCATCCGAGGGTACTTAGGGAACTCAGTCAGGTGATTGCCAGACCGTTGTTCCTAATTTTTACAGACAGTCTATTGACTGGAATGGTACCAGCTGATTGGAGAAAAGCCAATGTAGCACCAATATTTAAAAAGGGCCCAAAAAACATCCCTGGGAATTACAGACCAGTTAGCCTATCAATAGTATGTAAACTCTTGGAGGGGATGATAAGGGACTATATACAAGATTTTAGTAATAAGAATGATATCATTAGCAGTAATCAGCATGGATTCATGAAGAATCGTTCTTGCCAAACTAATCTATTAACCTTCTATGAGGAGGTGAGTTGCCATCTAGATAAAGGAAGGCCCGTAGACGTGGTGTATCTGTAAACTGGCTACAAGGGCGTGTTCAGAGGGTGGTGATAAATGGGGAGTACTCAGAATGGTCAGGGGTGGGTAGTGGGGTCCCCCAGGGTTCTGTGCTGGGACCAATCCTATTTAATTTGTTCATAAACGACCTGGAGGATGGGATAAACAGTTCAATCTCTGTATTTGCAGACGATACTAAGCTAAGCAGGGCAATAACTTCTCCGCAGGATGTGGAAATCTTGCAAAAAGACCTGAACAAATTAATGGGGTGGGCGACTACATGGCAAATGAGGTTCAATGTAGAAAAATGTAAAATAATGCATTTGGGTGTCAAAAATATGAATGCAATCTATACACTGGGGGGAGAACCTCTGGGGGAATCTAGGATGGAAAAGGACTTGGGGGTCCTAGTGGATGATAGGCTCAGCAATGGCATGCAATGCCAAGCTGCTGCTAATAAAGCAAACAGAATATTGGCATGCATTAAAAGGGGGATCAACTGCAGAGATAAAACGATAGTTCTCCCGCTCTACAAGACTCTGGTCCGCCCGCACCTGGAGTATGCTGTCCAGTTCTGGGCACCAGTCCTCAGGAGGGACGTACTGGAAATGGAGCGAGTACAAAGAAGGGCAACAAAGCTAATAAAGGGTCTGGAGGATCTTAGTTATGAGGAAAGGTTGTGAGCACTGAACTTATTCTCTCTGGAGAAGAGACGCTTGAGAGGGGATATGATTTCAATTTACAAATACTGTACTGGTGACCCCACAATAGGGATAAAACTTTTTCGCAGAAGAGAGTTTAATAAGACTCGTGGCCACTCATTAAAATTAGAAGAAAAGAGGTTTAACCTTAAACTACGTAGAGGGTTCTTTACTGTAAGAGCGGCAAGGATGTGGAATTCCCTTTCACAGGCGGTGGTCTCAGCGGGGAGCATTGATAGCTTCAAGAAACTATTAGATAATCACCTGAATGACCGCAATATACAGGGATATGTAATGTAATACTGACACATAATCACACACATAGGTTGGACTTGATGGACTTGTGTCTTTTTTCAACCTCACCTACTATGTAACTATGTAACTATGTAACTATGTGTCAATATAAAAAAAAACACAGTACACAGGTTTTAAGAGTAATTTATTAGTCAGCTCCGGGATCTTCTTCCAACTTCGGGGGGTCTCCTTCCGACTTCTCCCGGTGTTCGGCCTCTTCTCCCGGTGTTCGGCCTCTTCTCCCGGGCCCCTCCGCTATATTCTTCCAGCTCTATTGCCAGCGATGGGCCCGGTCTGCTGCTGCTGTCTTGCCGCCGCTGTCTTGCCGCCGCTGTCTCGTCGCCGCTGTCTCGCCGCTTCTTCTCTTCTCTCTGTTGACACGACGCTCTCTCCGGCTCGAATGCTGTGTGCGAGCTGCGGAGCCATTTATATAGGCAGTGACCACGCCCCCTTACGACGTCATGGTCCCAGCATGCGCAGGGACTCTGGCGTCATAAGGGGGCGTGGCCCCAGAGTCCCTGCGCATGCTGGGACCATGACGTTGTAAGGGGGCGGGGTCACCGCCTATATAAATGGCTCCGCAGCTCGCACACAGCATTCGAGCCGGAGAGAGCGTCGTGTCAACATCGGGGAAGAAGAGAAGAAAAGAAGAAGCGGCGAGACAGCGGCGACAAGACAGCGCCGGCGAGACAGCAGTGGCAAGACAGCGGCGACAAGACAGCGGCAGCAGAACGGGCCCCTCGCTGGCAATAGAGCTGGAAGAAGATAGCGGCGGGGCCCGGGAGAAGAGGCCGAACACCGGGAGAAGTCGGAAGGAGACCCCCCGAAGTCGGAAGAAGATCCCAGAGCTGACTAATAAATTACTCTTAAAACCTGTGTACTGTGTTTTTTTTATATTGACACTTTTCCCTAGGTGAATGGGTAGGGGTACCATGTACCCCAAACTCATTCACACAGGGTGGGGGGGCCGGGATCTGGGGGCCCCCTTATTAAAGAGGGCTCCCGGATTCCGATAAGCCCCCCACCCGCAGACCCCGACAACCAACGGCCAGGGTTGTCGGGAAGAGGCCCTTGTCCTCATCAACATGGGGACAAGGTGCTTTGGGGTGGGGGGGCCCCGCAGGGCTCCTCCAAGGCACCCACCCCCCCATGTTGAGGGCATGCAGCCTGGTACGGCTCAGGAGGGGGGGACGCTCACTCGTCCCCACCCCCTTTAATGGCCAGCCAGGCTGCGTGCTCGGATAAGGGTCTGGTATGGATTGGGGGGGACCCCCACGCCAATTTTTCGGCGTAAAGGGTTCCCCTTACAATCCATGCCAGGCCTCAGGGCCTGGTATGCCCCTGGGGGGAACCCATGCCGTTTTTTTCATTTAAAATTTGGCGCGGTGTTCCCGCCTCAGGATTCATACCAGACAGCTGTCAGCACTGCCTGTCACTCATCGCGGAAGGAAAACAAAGTTTCCCTTTCCCGATGAGTGAGCCATCTCGGCGCTGGCTCCTGCGAAGGGGCTCACACGTGTCAAACCTCGCTGAGAAATGCGGCGAGATTGACACAATATCGCGGTCACCTACTGTATGTAACTACTATCTAAGTGGAGGGACGGATGAAACCCTTAGCTAGGTTTTCCTGGATTCTTGCAAGGCCATATTCTCTGGCTCAGACAGTGGAAAGACTCTCCCTCGAGGAGGTGTAGTGTCAGGCAAGAGGTCAATGGGACAATAAAAACTGCGATGAGGTGGTAAAGTGTCAGCAATCCCTTTAGAAAACACATCCCAAAAGTTCTTATAACAAAGTGGAATCTGTTCCATTCCCACTTGACAGGTAGCAAGTCGAACAGGGTGCTGGATGCAGTTCTTTTTACACTGATTGGACCAAGCCAGAATATTTCCTGTTCGCCAGTCAATTACAGGATTCTGCTTCTGAAGCCAAGGAAGGCCTAGGATCAAAGGAGTGGATGGAGAGTCAATGACAAGACATGAAATCTTCTCCCAATGCAAAGCCCCCAATTGTAACTGGAAAGGGTTGGTGGATTGGAGCGCTAGATCTTGTGAGAGAGGCCAATTATCCATGGAAATCAGGCGGACTGGGCAATCTGGAGCATACATTTACAGGGACAAAGAGGTAATCAGAGCCTTATCAATAAAATTCTCAGCGGCTCCAGAATCTACCAAGGCCAGCAGTTCATGAGCCCCTATCCTAAAGTGAATGACAGCGGGTAAAAGAATACGATTGTCCCCCTGGGGAGATGAGAGCTGACCTAAGGTAACCTCCCCGCAATTACCTAGGTCCTGGAGTTTCCCGGACGTGTAGGGCACGACAGAGCATATGACCCTTGAGGCCACAATACAAGCAGAGTCCCATGTTACGCCGGTGCGTGTGTTCCTGGGCAGATAACCAGGTGGAGCCTAACTGCATAGGTTCTTCCTCAGATTTGGCACTGGAGGTGAAATAGTCAGGCGGCAAGTGAGGTATATAGTTTGCCACAGCTGTAGTTTGTTCTCGTCTCCTCTCTCACTGGCGGCGGTCAATTCTAATGGCTAGACTCATAGCCTTCTCCAGTGAGGCTGGGTAGGAGAAGTTGACCAGAGCATCCTTAATTGCATCTAAAAGGCCCATTCTAAACTGGCTGCGGAGAGCTGCATCATTCCAGCCAGATTCCGGGGCCCACCTGCGAAACTCTGAGCAATACATTTCGGCTGTGGTAGTTCCTTGCTTTAAGTTACGCAGGGTTGATTCTGCAGTAGCAGCACGATCTGGATCATCATATAGCAACCCTAGGGCTTCAAAGAAGGCATCTACTGTTAGCAAGACTGCATGGTTTGGTTCCAGGTTAAAGGCCCAAGCCTGGGGTCATCCTGTAGTAGAGAGATAATGATTTGAACCCTCTGAGTTTCAGGGCCAGACGAGTATGGCCTTAACTTGAAATATAATTTGCAGCTGTTTTTAAAGTTGCAAAACCCTTTACGGTCACCAGAAAACCGGTCAGGCAAAGGAATTTTTGGTTCAGATGGAGTTTTTGTAGCGGTGGTAATAGAAGGAGATTGCACCTTGGTGAGCTCTGTGGCCATTTCCTGAACTTGATGGCATAAGCGGCAAAGTTCCTGTGCAAACAACTGAGCCTGCTCAGGATCCATGATAGGTTTCCCTTATTATGTATGGCTCGTGTTAATGTCAGGCTAGGAGCATATTACAGGTAACAGTTCAGGTGTTCTGATTATGCAAAGAGTTCAAAGAACAAGAGCACATACCATAAGCAGGTTTGAGCAGAGCAGGTCAGCTGGGACTTGTAGTTCACCGCTGTAGATGAAGGTAGATGTTTGCTAGACCTTGTAGTTCACCGCTGCAGATGAGGATAGATGTTGTCTGGTGCTTGTAGTTCACCGCTGCAGGTGAGGATAGATGTCTGGTGCTTGTAGTTCACCGCTGCAAATGAAGGTACTACAGTAGAATCAGGCAAAGCGTAGTCTAGGCAAGCTGGGTCATACACAGGAAGATCAGAGTCCAAACGGTACTGAATCAAAAGCAAGCAAACAGGGTCGAACGAGCCGGGTCATACACAAAATACACAGAGCACATATCAACTGGATCAAACACAAGGTAAACTCTAACATGAGCACTGATTGAATGCTGACACAAGCGATTTAAAGGTGAGCTGGCCAATCACTGTTTCCCAGGCAAAGGCTGTGTCAGGTGAGTTACATAGTTACATAGTTACATAGTTACATACATAGTTACATAGTAGGTGAGGTTGAAAAAAGACACAAGTCCATCAAGTCCAACCTATGTGTGTGATTATGTGTCAGTATTACATTATATATCCCTGTAGGTTGCGGTCATTCAGGTGCTTATCTAATAGTTTCTTGAAGCTATCAATGCTCCCCGCTGAGACCACCTCCTGTGGAAGGGAATTCCACATTCTTGCCGCTCTTACAGTAAAGAACCCTCTACGTAGTTTAAAGGTTAAAGCTCTTTTCCTCTAATTTTAATGAGTGGCCGCGAGTCTTGTTAAACTCTCTTCTGCGAAAAAGGTTTATCCCTATTGTGGGGTCACCAGTCCGGTATTTGTATATTGAAATCATATCCCCTGTCAAGCGTCTCTTCTCCAGAGACAATAAGTTCAATGCTTGCAACCATTCCTCATAACTAAGATCCTCCAGACCCTTTATTAGCTTTGTTGCCCTTCTTTGTACTCGCTCCATTTTGAGTATATCCTTCCCGAGAACTGGTGCCCAGAACTGGACAACATACTCTAGGTGCGGCCGGACCAGAGTCTTGTAGAGTGGGAGAATTATCGTTTTATCTCTGGAGTTGATCCCCTTTTTAATGCATGCCAATATTCTGTTTGCTTTGTTAGCAGCAGCTTGGCATTGCATGCCATTGCTGAGCCTATCATCTACTAGGACCCCCAGGTCCTTTTCCATCCTAGATTCCCCCAGAGGTTCTCCCCCCAGTGTATAGATTGCATTCATATTTTTGCCACCCAAATGCATTATTTTAAATTTTTCTACATTGAACCTCATTTGCCATGTAGTTGCCCACCCCATTAATTTGTTCAGATCTTTTTGCAAGGTTTCCACATCCTGTGGAGAAGTTATTGCCCTGCTTAGCTTAGTATTGTCTGCAAATACAGAGACTGAACTGTTTACCCCATCCTCCAGATCGTTTATGAACAAACAGGATTGGTCCCAGCACAGAACCCTGGGGGACCCCACTACCCACCCCTGACCATTCCGAGTACTCCCCATTTATCACCACCCTCTGAACTCGCCCTTGTAGCCAGTTTTCAATCCATGTACTCACCCTATGGTCCATGCCAACGGACCTTATTTTGTACAGTAAACGTTTATGGGGAACTGTGTCAAATGCTTTTGCAAAATCCAGATACACCACATCTACAGGCCTTCCTTTATCTAGATGGCAACTCACCTCCTCATAGAAGGTTAATAGATTGGTTTGGCAAGAACGATTCTTCATGAATCCATGCTGATTACTGCTAATGATACCGTTCTTATTACTAAAACCTTGTATATAGTCCCTTATCATCCCCTTCAAGAGTTTACATACTATTGATGTTAGGCTAACTGGTCTGTAATTCCCAGGGATGTATTTTGGGCCCTTTTTAAATATTGGTGCTACATTGGCTTTTCTCCAATCAGCTGGTACCATTCCAGTCAGTAGACTATCTGTAAAAATTAGGAACAACGGTCTGGCAATCACTTGACTGAGTTCCCTAAGTACCCTCGGATGCAAGCCATCTGGTCACGGTGATTTATTAATGTTAAGTTTCTCAATTCTAATTTTAATTCTGTCCTCTGTTAACCATGTAGGTGCTTCCTGTGTTGTGTCATGAGGATAAACACTGCAGTTTTGGTTACTGAAGCCCCCCAATTCCCTTGTGAAAACTGAGGAGAAAAATAAATTCAATAACTTCGCCATCTCCCCATCCTTTGTAACCAGATGTCCTTCCTCATTGTTTATGGGGCCAATATGGTCTGTCCTCCCTTTTTTACTGTTTACATACTTAAAGAATTTCTTGTGATTTTTTTGGCTCTCCTCCGCTATGTGTCTTTCATGTTCTATTTTAGCTGTCCTAATTGCACCCTTACATTTCTTGTTGCATTCTTTATAAAGTCTGAATGCTGAGGATGATCCCTCAACCTTGTATTTTTTGAAGGCCTTCTCCTTTGCTTTTATATGCATTTTTACATTGGAGTTAAGCCATCCAGGACTTTTGTTTGCTCTTTTAAATTTGTTACCCAATGGGATACATTGGCTAATGCCCTTATTTAATATGCTCTTAAAGCAAACCCATCTCCCCTCCATATTCTTTGTTCCTAATATTTTATCCCAATTTATGCCTTTTAGCAAGGTTTGTAGTTTAGGGAAGTTTATGTTTCCTATTTGTGTGATTTATATTGAAACTAATTGACCTGTGATCGCTGTTACCTACATTGACCCGTATTTCCACATCCGTGATCAGGTATGTATTGTTGGTAATCAGTAGATCCAGTAATGTTTTATTTCTAGTTGGTGCGTCTACCATCTGACCCATAAAATTGTCCTGCAAGACATTAAGGAACTGGCGAGCCTTAAATGAATGCGCGGTTCCCTCCGCCCAGTCCCACTTCCCATCCTTGCTGCTAATCCAAATTGTGATAGGAGATCTGTCTCTCCTTCCTCCCTCAGGTTAGGGGGCCTATAGTATACTCCCAGTATTATTTTCCCCTTAGCTTCATCCCTTTGGTGCTCTACCTATAAGGATTCCACCTCCTCTCTAGCTCCCTCAGTGATGTCATCTCTTGCGTTCACTTGTACATTATTCTTGATATATAGGCATACCCCTCCCCCTTTTTTACCCTCTCTATCCTTGCGGTATAGGGTATACCCTTGAATGTTTGCCAGCCAATCAGTTGTGATGGGTCCTAAAGGGGTCCTAGTACTGACAATAGGTTTATATAAGGGGAATAATGCTGACTTGTCTTTGTAATGAATAAGCGCATCTGTTAGTGTGTGAAATGCGTCTGCCATTTGAACTGTCTGTGACACTTGGGATGTTCATCTATTAAATAGGAATTTTGATGGATCTTAGAGTGCAGCCATTTCTTCAGTGTTGATTGTATGTGGAGGCGAGCCGAGGCGGGCACCCATGATATCATTAGGCTTCCTTTCTCACCTGGAGCAGCGAGTTCTTTTGTTTGGATATGCCCTACATCTGCTGGCTTGTCAGAATTAAAAACTGGGTTGACCTGATGTACATGGCTATTCCCAATGGTACTGCTCACTGAATGATAGCTCCCTGAGCTGTCATCAGCTATATAAGGGATGGGGAGGGAAAGTAGTGACATCATTGATCAAATATGGCCAGTGACAGTTGCTGTTATCCCTGTCCCTTGCTAATGTAACTGTAGATTCCTACCCATGTGAGTAATGTGCCAGAGATGGTTGCTAGGGACGCAGTGGGCACCAGCACTTGCTGCCTCTTTAGGAACCACTGACAGTAGGAAGCTGTTATATATAAGAAGCAGTAGAAATACCACTTCTATAGATGATGCTCAGCTTCCAGCACACGGGGGGCCAAAAATTTGGCCATTCTTCCAAACACCCTAACAGCCTAGGTTTAAGCCAAACCATTGGCTCATCCTTACTCCTCACATAGCCAATGTAGAAAGAGATGAGGGAGAGAACTCCTCACATAGACAAATAGGTAAAGGAGTGAAGGGGAAGAACTTCTCACATGAAGGACCTGGAGGAGAAAACTCTTCACATATTCAATCAGGGAAAGAGGTGGGAGGAAGCACACATCACATAGCTAGGGGCTATGTATGTATGGGGTTGGCCCCCACTGATCTAACCTTAGTAGATTAATTGTACCATTAAATTGTAGTGTGTGGTCAGTTCTCTTGCAGCCGATCACAGTTGTTGGCCCCACACCTTTTGAATCTCATTTTATAGCATTTTTGAGGTCCCAGTTCTGCTCAGTTCCTGTATTGGTTTAAACCTCTATTGTCACTTCTGTCTTTCAGGTTCTGGGGGGAGAATCAGCCTGATGATTGGAAGGATCATGGTCTTGGAGGAGGGGAAGATTGTGCTATGTTAAGGTATAGCTATGACTGGAATGATCGTCACTGTTCTGAAAAAATAAAGTACATCTGTGAGAAGAAGATGACCTTCTGATATGGACTGAAGGACACCAGAGGACACCTGATATCTCTATCTACTGTACCTTTTCTACTCCTCCGTCATACTACAGCCACATAGAATCTACTACTGTATAAATGCTGTAGGATATGCTGGGACTCGTTGTTCTTCTAGAATTGGAGGATCTCAGAGTGTCCATTCTGTAGTTTTCAAGTTGAACTCCAACCTTTTATTTAGTCTTGCTAAGTTGTATAGGGTCCTGTATTTCACCACATGCTGTGAGCTTCTCACAATGTGCATTAGAAGCTACAAAGAGTCAGATAGAGCCCCGCCTAATTTTTTGGCTGGAGGAGGTCAAGTGTCACCTAGGTCTCTCCTCCCCAGCTTCACTGTCCCTGACCCACTACAAGCCATTCATTGAATTTCAGTTCTTTTAAACATGGAGGCTCACATGTGGGTGTTATCTAGGGTGATCTGCATGCAGTGAGTCACCCTCCTTCTTGAGACATACCATTTCACATGTTATCAGCATGGGGGGGGTTACCTTGCCAGAGGGGACAAGGCCTTTAACCACTTATATACCGGACACTTTCACCCCCTTCCTGCTCAGGCCAATTTTCAGCTTTCAGCGCTGTCACACTTTGAATGACAATTGCACGGTCATGCAACACTGTAACAGAAGAAGAACCCAAGGGTGACAAGAAATGTAGATACAAGAATAAGAAACAGAACTCAAGAGGGCACGCAATGGGAAGAGAGAACGAATCAGGGGTACAGAATACCGAGAGGAGGAAGAGAAAACGGACAAGAGGAAAGAGAGGAGGGGCAAAGAAAAAGAAGAAGAGAGTACTAGGCGGAGGCATTTTTAATCTTAGTGAAGCTACTTTCAACGAAAACGAAATGAGAGTACTCGATTTGGGATTAAAATATGCACCAGAGAAAAGTCTGGATCCCTTTGAAGTATTCATAGATTTGCAAAAATTCGTTAGGAAGTTGAACATTAGAAAATTTTTTGCAATAAAAGGAGAACAAGAACCACAAAAAGAAAATGAAGATTCAATATACAAACATTCGAAACTGAAAAACAATTCCACATTTAATCCCAATACCCAGCAAAATGAGAGCCTGATAACCTTCAAAAAAATGGTGGAACAAGACATCAGGAAGATGAACCCAAGAAAAACTAAATCGAGAGTTTGGAAAACTATCAAAGAAATAGAAAAGAAAAAGAATATCGTTGTACGGCCAGCAGACAAAGGGGGAGGCCTAGTTATATTAAATAAACAGGATTACGAGCTAGAGATGGGAAAAATACTCAACATCCCAAACACATATAAAAAACTAAAGGGTAACCCAAAGGTGGAATATCACAAGAAATTAAAAGCCTATATACATAAAGGGGAGAAAAAAGGAATTTTAAACAAAAAAGAAGCCAGATACCTGATCCCAGAGACAGCAAAAACTCCCGTGATCTACTATGTCCCAAAAAGCCACAAGAGCCAGACCAACCCGCCAGGAAGACCTATAATAAGTGGCATTGATGGCCTGTTGTCAAGACTAGGGGCCTATCTGGACGGATATTTACAGCCATTGGTCATTAGGGGCAAATCATACCTAACAGACAGCAAACAGTTGATTACTGAGCTTAAAAATCTAAACGTCAAAAAAGAAGATATACTCGTAACAATCGATATCAACTCATTATACACCAATATTGTACAAACAGATGGCATTAATGGAGCAGAATGGGCCCTATACCAACAGACAGACCTCAAAGAAGAACAAATCAAATACTTACTAGAAGGACTTAAATTAGCAATGAGCCACAACTATTTTTGGCACAAGGGAGACTACTACACTCAAGTGAAAGGGGTAGCCATGGGGGCTAAATACGCCCTGAGCGTAGCTAATCTATTACTCAATAAGTGGGAAGAAGAACAAATTTATAGTACCAACAGAAGTCATCTGAAATTTTATCGACGATATATAGATGACATTGTAATTATCTGGGGTGGCACTGAGGGAGAGCTACAAATGTTTTTTGACGAATTAAACCATAACATTTATGGTTTATCCTTTTCTGGGAACTGGAGCAGGCGTAACATTAACTACCTCGACCTCCAAATATTTAAAGAAGATGGACACCTTAGCACAAAGACGCACTTTAAAGATACAGACAGAAATGGCTACATCCCCACCAGTAGTTGCCATCACCCAAAGTGGATTGGAAACATCCCTAAGGGACAGTTCATGCGAATACGCAGAAATTGTAGTAACATAACCGACTTTGAGGAACAAACAAACAATTTGATCAAGCGGTTTGTGGATAAAAGATACAAAAAGAGGGATTTGCTGACATTAAAAGAACAAATAAAGAATATGGATAGAAATAAGTTAACGGAAGGAACACAGAACACCCACAAGCGGGATAAAAACAAGACCTTGGGTCTTGCTTTTCTGACTGGATATAACAGACAGTACAGATCAATAGAATCAATTGTCAAAAAACACTGGCCCATTTTACAGTCAGACCAAGTTTTAAAAACAGTGTTACCAAAAAAAAACATCTTCATTTATAGGAAGGCTGCAACCCTTAGAAATAAACTAGTGCACAATGCACTTGACCCCCCGAAACAAATTAAAATAGGCAACAATTTAAAAGGCTTTTATAAATGTGGAAAATGTTTACCGTGTAGAGAAACCAAAAAAAACCAAAAAAATTATGAAGTTCAAGTCCACAACAAACGGCAAAGAGTACACAATTAGGGACCTAATAACGTGTAACAATACACACGTTACTTATGTGCTACATAAAGAACGGTTTTAAAAAACATAGCGTATCCAGACATTTTAGAGATCATCACAATAGGGACCCCAGTGGTATGCTTTTTTACGGAATTGACAAAATTAAAGGACACTGGAGGGGTGACAACAAGAAAGGTGTCACAAAATGAGACCAGATGGATCTTCCAGCTAGACACACTTCAACCGTCTGGAATGAACATAGATGTGGATCTTAATTGTTTTCTTACCAATTACTGAACGCCTTTTATAAGAAACCCCCCTTTTCTGATGATAAATGCTCCTTATCTCTTTTTTAATGATAATGCTCCTCTCTTTGATAATAATGCTCCCCTTATTGGCTAACAAGTTATTCAAAATACTTTTAGTATTCTAACATACACCTACTACCTGTCTGATATAACTGGTACATGATTTTCTTGTCTCGCTTTTTCACATAATTTTAAACATAATTTTATCTATTTTTACATATATCTTCTTAATAAAATATTTTCAACATTTTTAGCATTTTTTAGCATTTTAAATATAACTATTTGCCTGTTTGTATATCGTATTGCTAAGATATATGTCATGTCATTAATTTTGTAGAACCACAATTTTAATATTTTTAATATGGTTTAGTATATTACTGTTGTCTATATTACTATTGTCTAGTAAGGGCAAGTAAGTAAGGGCAAACCATTTACTACACACCTATATTCTGTGCGGTAGAATTGTGCATAAATAACGTAATAGTTACTACTGTGACACACATGCAATGGACCCATATATTAGTAAGGTGTCACCAGGAAACCAGCACTGTATCAGGCCGTTCCACAGGGATTTAATCACTTCATTGGGGCTGCGGGCTTCGGTCTGCATTGTCCCAGGGAAAATGGCCGCCGACACACAAAAACATGGCCGCTGGAATGGGGCTGCGGGCTTCGGTCTGCATTGTCCCAGGGAAAATGGCCGCCGACACACAAAAACATGGCCGCTGGAACACAAACACATACCAAATATGGCCGCTGAAACACAGGTGCACTAAGGACCACAGAGCATATAAAGATAGGGGAGACGATGCAGGGACCACGCTCCTGTAGAAGTCCGTGTGACGAAAGGTACGTAGGGCGTGGCCTTTGACTGAACGCCTTGCTAACATCTCCCTGCAAAGCTGACGCTTAGGAACATCTTTGTAAGCATTGTACACTGCTAATTTTTTCCATTACAATGTGAGTACCCTTTTTATCTGACCTAATAAATAGTGGTTTTAAACGGTTTCACACTATGGAATCCTTTCTTCTTATGTCCTTATGATATCATCCTGGTCCTGGTCTTGCTAAGCACTGCTGCACAGTGGCACATACTGTGTCTACTCGTTACCCCTGCAGGGGATATACAGCTGGTGAGTCTCTGCACAATCACAACGCGAGACACCGGCACTGGATTAACACCTGTTGTATGCTTTGAGGAATCCCACAAAGGACGCCTTTTTTCACTTATAGTGCACCGGGCACATACCCATATGAACTGTTTACTATCATAGAACCATTTGCATGGCACGTGTGTTTAGCACTTTTCAGAGTGACCTCTTCAAATCACTTTGTTATTTGTAACGTTTGTAGAACAACATTTTAATATTTATTTATTTAGCACTAGACACTTTAGAATTTTTTGCATGTCACGTGTGATGTATTTATTGCAACTTTGTGTTTTCTAGTGTTTAGACACAGACCGCTTCATGCTCTTTGCAGTGGTTAATACTGTTTTTTCCTTTTGAGGGTATATAGCACTAGACACCTTGGATGCGATTTATTGCACTCATTATACTTCTCATGTTTAAATCACCAGTCACTTTAACCCACAGGAGTGGTAATAACTGCCATACATATTTCACTTAAGGGAATACACACGTGACACTTTGGATAAAATTGTATATATGCAGACATTTCTTTTGCAACTTTGGGACAGCGCCACACTCACACACTTTTCTTTTTTCATGCAACACTGTGCCCATATGAACTTTTTATCATTTTTTTCACATAAATAAAGCTTTCTTTTGGTGGTATTTTATCCCCATTGGGTTTTCTACTTTTTGCTAAATAAACAAAAAAAATGGAAAATTTTGTAAAATTTTGTAAAATAATGTGTTTTTCTTCATTGCTGTTATAAAACTTTGCAAATAAATAATCGTTCTTCATAAATTTAGGCCAAAATGTATTCTGCTCCATTTCTTTGGTGAAAATAACCCAAATCAGTGTATATTATTTAGTCTATAGGATAGTTATAGAGTCCACAAACTATGGCATATATATCTGAAAATTGATCAATCCTGATGTACTGACGGCCAATCTCATTTCTTGAGGCCCAAAAACATCCAGACAGAACAAATACCCCCAAATGACCCTTTTTTGAAAAGTAGAAAGTCCAAGGTATTTAGTAAAAGGTATGGAAAGTTTTTTGAAGTTGTAATTTATCAACATTTTGGGGAAAATTGAGAAATAAAAAAAAAATATGCACAAAATTTTTTATTTTTACATACTGTCATCAGTATAATAGTACATCATAATGGGTGTGGTGGTGATCAGGGACACTGACTGGTGAAAGTATGTAAAAAAAATAAAATATTAATAATATGTTTAAAAATTGAAAAAAAAAATATTTAATTTCTTTTTTTTTTAAAGATTTTTTTGTATACTGTGACCAGAACAACCCAGTGTTACCATAGTAACATTATACTACTCTGGTAGGTGATCAAGATTTTTTTTTTTTTTTACACACTATGATTGCTTATAACAGTGAACACCACTGTTATAAACAACCGTTTTTTGTGAATGAAATCTATTTATTCAGTGTTTACTATTGTGAACCGCAGTAAATGTAGGCAGGTACAGCAGTCTATTTTCTCCTCTGCAGGTGGCGCTTGTCCGCAGTGGCATTGCAGCTAGAGAGGAAGTCAAGAGGGACATGGTTCCTCTATGGTTTCCTGGGGAATCTATCCGATTGGATGCTGCTGCCCCATGTGACTCCAGCAGCCATCATGGGTCAGGCAGAGCCTATTTTAGGCCCTGGCTTCCAGGTTTGGCGTGCATTTGAGAGTGGATAGCTTTGGGACAGGTTAGGGACAGAACTAGCGGCAGGGAAAAGTTCCAGGCAAGGAGGGAAAGTGTAGGGCTCGCAAATTCTCTGGACATATTCCCACTTGGGCACGAGACTCTGCCCCTCCTAACAGGTGCTGTCAGTTCGGCTGTAACCTGCTCTCTACACGCTGTTGGGACCCGTGACTGTTCCCGGTTGGGCTGTCTTCCCACCGGGTTTATTGTGAACTGTCTCTGCATTGTCTCAATACAAATTCTTTTCATCGCACTTAGGACTGTGTGTGTTATCCATATACATACAGATAATGATAACAAATGTAGTAATATTGAAAATGCAACAAGAATACTTAGTTATAGATGGTTTTTTACCACTGAGTCCCCCGTCTTTACGGTATGGCACAATGATCAAACTAGACGCATGCTCGCCCTAGAACAAAGCTCACTGGGATTGATTTACTAAAACTGATGTGCAGAATCTGATGTATCTCTGCTTCTAGGTTTTATTGTCAAAGCTTAATTGAACAAGATGAAGTTAGAAGCTGGTTGGCTACCATGCACAGCTGCACCAGATTTAAAGAGGAGTTTATGTAATGCCTTAACAGACTCTGGTAGGTTACAGTCTTGTCGAAAACATAGTTTTGAGGCTTCTGTTGGTGGATTGGTGGAGAAGGGAGCCGCTTCAGTAATGCATTTCAATTTTTTTTTTAGTCCTCAATACCCAGGGCTGTCAGCTTCCACATCCCATCGGCAGCGTCTGCATCATATGGTGGGAGATTATCTAGGCGCGAAAACAGACATTGAAGATCCACTGGATTACTGGGTCATGAGAATAGACCACTGGCCAGAACGTGCCCAGTATGCAATCAAGCTGCTGGGCTGTCCTGCATCCAACGTGCTTTCCAAATAGGCATTCGGTGCTGCTGGAGGTTTTGTGACAGGTAAGAGAGCACGTCTGTCCACAGACTCCGTGGTCTGGCTGACATTTATCAAAATGAATCAGTCCTGGATTAGCAGCAGCTATTAAACTCCTGATGCTGATGTCACTGATTAAGTGCTTTCTGGATCTGGAATCTCTGAAAGACTGCCTAGGCTGCCTAGCTTTGTGGGTGTTGATGCCATCTGGAAGACATTTTTGGCTGTAGGTTTTATGGGCACAATTAACACCCAAGGACCAATTTTTCCACACCTGTTTGACAGGTGAATGTCATTTAAATTTTTGACAGCAAGGTCAATTCTTGCTTTCATCAAGAGTACCTCTATAGGGTTACTGTGTGAAGGCACCACCAACACACCCATTTTTCCCTACCTGTTAGTTCTGTTCAAAGTCAGTGAAAGAGACACCAGACTTTAGCCAAAAAATCTCTAATCTTGTTCCGAGTGCACTACATTGTGGCCTCATCATACAGACTGGCTCCCTGTCAGGAAAGGTTCCCTCCGCTGGTAATATCTATCATTTGGTGTGCAGTACTGAGGTCCAGCAGCTGGTGTCTCCTGGCAGTTTGGAATTGTCAGAGCTTTTTCCTGTTTATCTGTGATCCTGATCCTGGACCTGAACCCTGATTCCTGATTCCTGTGTCCTGAACCCTGAATCTGTTTGTTTCTGTTCCTGTATCCCTGGATACTTCCCCCTGCAGCCTGATTCCTTCCGCCCTGTTCCCTGTCTGTTTACTCCTAGCCCCCCATCTGCTGATTTTCTGTTTATGACCCTGGCCTGGCTTGACTACAATTCTGGTACTCCCTTTTGCTCTATATATACTGGTTGGTTTATTATCACTGTTTGGTTGTTCAGTTTGTTCACTCTGTATTGGTGGTGTGTTCACATTTGTATGCATTTGCTTTAATTAACTTATTTATTTTCACCTGTTTATGTCGGGTTCACTCTGTCGCACAGTTCTGGTCACATCTGGTTTATGGCAGAATACCAGGGCCATCCCTGACTGGAAGTGGCTGCACAGGGGAAACATTTTGATGCAGTTTGGTTGCAAACATGAATGCCAATGAGGTTATTTATTTTTCTCTGCTGGCATCTGAAAGTAGTGATTATGGTCTGGTGACCAGTTGTTTGCAGCTATCTGCTTGGCTCATTCCCTGGTCAATCAGGGTTATATATTGTTTGTGGAGGTGCAGCCTTTGATTAAGATCTGTACTGAGCTGGCCCTGCCCTGTATTCCAGAGGGCCATGATGATTTCACTCCTCCTTTTAGTGTGAATCAGGTTGTATCTCTAGTGTGGCTTTTTGAAGATGATCCCACTGATTTTTGTGAGCACTACTCAGCCTGTTCCCCACAGGTGATTGCTGAGTGCATTGTGTCTGCTCAGTCTTTTGTTAGACAGGGAGATTTAAACTTACAGTTTGTACAACCTATACTTTCGGCATGGTCTGACATGGTGCAATCAGCCCCAGCCAAACAAACCACCTCTGCCATCAGTCACCAGCCTACTCAAATGTATGTTTCCCCATTAGCCATGTCAACCTGAGTTGCAGCCCAGTATACGCTGCTCCCAACCAAATACTCATATCCGGTCTCTGCTCCCTGTACCTATACTGCATTCAACCCACCTGCCTCTTCCCCACTGCCTTCAAACCCACAAGATCTTCCCCCAGCTACTGTTACCTCTTCTCTGCCATATCCCAATCCTCCTTTCCAGTCTGCTGCACCCCTTACCTACAGTCCTGCAGTCACCTATAGAGCTTCAGTGGCTAAGCCAAAGAAAAATGAAAAATTTTCCCAACCAAAACGATCCTGTCATAAAACCAACCTGCTTCCACACCCACCAATCTGTCACAGCTTGAAGTTCCAGTGCCAGTATCCCAACCCGAAGTGCCAGAGTTCGAGCCGGAGGTGCCAGAGTTCGAGCCGGAGGTGCCAGAGTTCGAGCCGGAGATGCCAGAGTTTGAGCCGGAGATGCCAGAGTTTGAGCCGGAGATGCCAGAGTTTGAGCCGGAGGTGCCAGAGTTTGAGCCGGAGATGCCAGAGTTTGAGCCGGAGATGCCAGAGTTTGAGCCGGAGATGCCAGAGTTTGAGCCGGAGATGCCAGAGTTTGAGCCGGAGATGCCAGAGTTTGAGCCGGAGATGCCAGAGTTTGAGCCGGAGATGCCAGAGTTTGAGCCGGAGATGCCAGAGTTTGAGCCGGAGATGCCAGAGTTTGAGCCGGAGATGCCAGAGTTTGAGCCGGAGATGCCAGAGTTTGAGCCGGAGATGCCAGAGTTTGAGCCGGAGATGCCAGAGTTTGAGCCGGAGATGCCAGAGTTTGAGCCGGAGATGCCAGAGTTTGAGCCGGAGATGCCAGAGTTTGAGCCGGAGATGCCAGAGTTTGAGCCGGAGATGCCAGAGTTTGAGCCGGAGATGCCAGAGTTTGAGCCGGAGATGCCAGAGTTTGAGCCGGAGATGCCAGAGTTTGAGCCGGAGATGCCAGAGTTTGAGCCGGAGATGCCAGAGTTTGAGCCGGAGATGCCAGAGTTTGAGCCGGAGATGCCAGAGTTTGAGCCGGAGATGCCAGAGTTTGAGCCGGAGATGCCAGAGTTTGAGCCGGAGATGCCAGAGTTTGAGCCGGAGATGCCAGCGTTCCTGCCTGAAGAGCCAGAGCCAGCGTTCCTGCCTGAAGAGCCAGAGCCAGCGATCCTGCCTGAAGAGCCAGAGCCAGCGTTCCAGCCCGAAGAACCAGAGCCAGTGTTCCAGCCTGAAGTCCCGGTGTCTGTCTCCTGGTTTGAGGGTGCGTTGCCCATTTCCTGGCCTGCGGAGCCTGCTGCCCAGCCTGATGCGTTCCTGTCTGCTGCCCAGCCTGATGCGTTCCTGTCTGCTGCCCAGCCTGATGCGTTCCTGTCTGCTGCCCAGCCTGATGCGTTCCTGTCTGCTGCCCAGCCTGATGCGTTCCTGTCTGCTGCCCAGCCTGATGCGTTCCTGTCTGCTGCCCAGCCTGATGCGTTCCTGTCTGCTGCCCAGCCTGATGCGTTCCTGTCTGCTGCCCAGCCTGATGCGTTCCTGTCTGCTGCCCAGCCTGATGCGTTCCTGTCTGCTGCCCAGCCTGATGCGTTCCTGTCTGCTGCCCAGCCTGATGCGTTCCTGTCTGCTGCCCAGCCTGATGCATTCCTGTCTGCTGCCCAGTCTGATGAGCCTCTGTCTGCTGCCCAGCCTGATGAGCCTCTGTCTGCTGCCCAGTCTGATGAGCCTCTGTCTGCTGCCCAGTCTGATGAGCCTCTGTCTGCTGCCCAGTCTGATGAGCCTCTGTCTGCTGCCCAGTCTGATGAGCCTCTGTCTGCTGCCCAGTCTGATGAGCCTCTGTCTGCTGCCCAGTCTGATGAGCCTCTGTCTGCTGCCCAGTCTGATGAGCCTCTGTCTGCTGCCCAGTCTGATGAGCCTCTGTCTGCTGCCCAGTCTGATGAGCCTCTGTCTGCTGCCCAGTCTGATGAGCCTCTGTCTGCTGCCCAGCCTGATGAGCCTCTGTCTGCTGCCCAGCCTGATGTGTTCCTGTCTGCTGCCCAGCCTGATGAGCCTCTGTCTGCTGCCCAGCCTGATGAGCCTCTGTCTGCTGCCCAGCCTGATGAGCCTCTGTCTGCTGCCCAGCCTGATGATCCGCTGTTGCTGCCCAGCCTGATGTGCCACTGTCTGCTACCCATCTTGATGTTCTGCCATAAACTGAACCGGGGGACGTTCAGCCCATGCCTATACTGTGTTAAAAGTGCAATAACACACTGCAATATACTGCGGTAAATGTGCAGCAACACACTGAAATGTACTGCAGTGAATGTGCACTAAAGCACTGAAATATACTGCGGTAAACGTGCATTAATGCACTGAAATATACTGCGGTAAACATGCAGCAATGCACTGCAATATACTGCGGTAAACGTGCATTAACGCACTGAAATGTACTGCAGGAAACCTGTGCTGACAAAATAAACACACTGAAGTAAAAATGAATGGTCGCACTACACTCACACTGAACTATCCCTAGAGTCACACTAAACTGATACTTTACACTGACAATAGAATCAGATTAGCCCACTCTAGCCCACTAACTGTCTAATAGCACTGAACAGAGTCCTGTTCTATCCCTCTCCATGCCGATATCACACTACAAATGGCCACTATGGAAATAATAATTTTATAATGTGGGGTGGAACTAAGAGCAATGAGCCATGATTGGATAGAGTCATCATCATGACAGTGTCCAATCATGGCTCTGACAGTGCAAAGCTTTCATGGCTTCACCCAATCAGGGCTTCCAATGCACTGTGCAGTGGCGCAGTGCGTGGTGATTGTTCAGGGGGCCGAAACAAACTGTCAAACGCCCTGATAATTTGGGTGTTCATTGAACGGGCGAATAGCCAATGTTCGGCCCAAACTCATGCTCGGGCAGAACCATTCACACAACTCAATGCACCCATAGATTTTCCTAGTCTACAAACTATATATTGTCCAGTAATTTAACTGAAATATACAAAGGTGGGTGAGAACAGAGCTGGGGATTTTGACTGGGAGATCTCATCGATGGAGAACTGAAGACATAAAAGAAGCCAGCCAGGCTACACCTGTAATAAAGTCCAATATTGGGTGAAATGACCCATTAATGAAATCCTTTAGGGCCGGCCACATGTTTATTTTTGTTTCTTGGTGAAATGTTACTTCCCCTCTGTTATGTTTCTCCCCGCTCTGGTCTGTGGTTGGAGATCCGAAGATGGTCAGTATGAGGAAATCTCTCATATCAGACAACATTTCCGGTTCTCATATAGTGAACAGCACAGAGCACACTTATCAATGAAGAGCAATGAAGAGGAACAAAGAGATTGAGATGATGTCAGGTAATCTACATATAATAATCATTATACTGGGACCAGTACCAGCATCACATGATATGTTACTTGAGACTGGGAGGAAGTTGGGAGTTTTGGTTTCAGTTTAATTCTTAGTTTTATCTGGTAAAGGTGACATTTAATTTGCTTATATTTTGCCTTTTCTCTTCTCATTATATTCCTTATTTTAGACTCAGTGATGTCATCACTGGGTATCTGTGCTTCTCTATGCAATGCTGGAAGGTCATGGCTGGTGAGAGGGGATGGCGGGGTGCTGTACATAGCTGTTAGCTTATTAAAATGTATTTACGATGTTGGCACTTTTATTGCACATTGTTATTTATGCACAGGACACTTGATTTTTTTTAACTATTTCCCACCCAGGTCAACTCTGGAATGTCTCTCTTATATGTAAATTATAAAAAATATATTGTTTTTTTTGCAAACATTATATATATATATATATATATATATTAGCCTTCAAAATGGGCACTTTTGCCAATTCGGGTCCCATAGACTTCAATGGGGTTCATTATCCTGTTCCGAACTTTTTCGATGTTCGAAAGTTCTGCCGCAAACCGAACCGAGGGTCATTTAGTCCATGTCTATACTGTGTTAAACATGCAATTATGCACTGAAATATACTGCGCTAAACGTGCAATATATATATATATATATATATATATATATATATATATATATATATATATATATATATATATATATATATATATATACCGTCTTTATCGGCGTATAACACGCACCGGCGTATACTGTAACACGCACCCCAATTTAGAAGGAAATTTTAAGGAAAAAAAAAATTTTAGGAGGGAAGTTGAAGGGAAAAAAACTTACATTTAAATGCACATCATTGCAGCCTTCTCAGTGCAGCCTTGCCAGTGCAGCCATGTCAGTGCAGCCTTGTCAGTGCAGCCTTGTCAGTGCAGCCTTGTCAGTGCAGCCTTCCCCAGTGCAGCCTTCCCCAGTGCAGCCTTGTCAGTGCAGCCTTGTCAGGACAGCCTTCCCCAGTGCAGCCTTGTCAGTGCAGCCTTCCCCAGTGCAGCCTTGCCCCAGTGCAGCCTTCGATCCTCTGTCCCTGCCATCCTGGGCTTCAAAATCGCCGACCGCGATTTGAAAATGGCGCCGAAATACACAGAGCCGGTCCTCGGCTCTTCCCGGCGGCTCTCGTTCACTTTCGGCTCCACTCGTAGTCCCGAGCGGAGCTATCCAAACCTAGCCGAGTAGGTTCGGATAGCTCCGCTCGGGACTACGAGTGGAGCCAAAAGTGAACGAGAACCGCCGAGAAGAGCCGAGGAACGGCTCTGTGTATATCGGCGCCGGCGGTGCCATTTTCAAATCACGGTCGGCGATTTTGAAGTTGTGACAGCTCGGGATCACAGGGGATCGGCGTATAACACGCACCTGCGATTTTCCCCTGATTTTAAGGGGAAAAAAGTGCGTGTTATACGCCGATAAATACGGTATATATATATATATATATATATATATATATATATATATATATATATATATGCACAGTATCTCATAAAAGTGAGTACACCCCTCACATGTTTGAAAATATTTTATTCTATCTTTTCATGTGACAACACTGAAGAAATGACACTTGTCTACAATGTAAAGTAGTGAGTGTACAGCTTGTATAACAGTGTAAATTTGCTGTCCCCTCAAAATAACTCAACACACAGCCATTAACCACTTCCCGCCCGCCGTATGCAGAATGACGTCCGGGAAGTGGTTCTGTTATCCTGACTGGGCGTCATATGACGTCCAGCAGGATAACATGACGGCGCGCGTTTGTGGGGGCACGCAACGGGGCGATCTCGAGTGTGGCGTGTCAGTCTGACACCCCGCATCTCCGATCATGATAAGAAGCCTCTGTCAGAGGCTTCTTACCACATGATCAGCTGTGACCAATCACAGCTGATCACAGCGTGAACCAGGAAGTGCCGGTAAACGGCATTCCTCGGTTCGCACTGACAGGGAAAGCCGATCGGCCAATCAGAGCCCACCACAGTGCCAATCAGTGCCCTCCACACTGCCAATCAGTGCCCAGCAGTAACACCTGTCAGTAACACATCAGTACCTCATCATCAGTGCTGCCCATCAGTGCCGCCTGTTAGTGCCCATCAGTACCACCTATCAGTGCCCATCAGTGCCACCTGTCAGTGCCCATCAGTACCACCTATCAGTGCCCATCAGTGCTACAAATGCTAAAAAGTGCTAAAAATGTTGGTCTTTTTTAGGTGAGGTGATCAAATACCACCAAAAGAAAGCTCTTTTTGTGAGAAGAAAATGATAAAAATTTTGTTTGGGTACAGTGTTACATGACCGCATAATTGTCATTCAAATTGTGACAGCGTTGAAAGCTGAAAATTGTCCTGGGCAGGAAGGGGCGAAAGTGCCTGGTATTGAAGTGGTTAATGTCTAAACCACTGGCAACAAAAGTGAGTGCATCCCTAAGTAAAAATGTCCAAATTGGGCCCAATTAGCCATTTTTCCTCCCTGGTGTCATGTGACTTGTTAGTGTTACAATGTCTCAGGTGTGAATGGGGAGAAGGTGTATTAAATTTGGTGTTATCGCTCTCACTCTCTCATACTGGTCACTGGAAGTTCAACATGGCACCTCATGGCAAAGAACTCTCTGAGGATCCGAAAAAAAATAGTTGCTCTACATAAAGATGGCCTAGGCTATAAGAAGATTGCCAACACCCTGAAACTGAACTGCAGCACGGTGGCCAAGACCATACAGCGGTTTAACAGGACAGGTTCCACTCAGAACAGGCCTCGCCATGGTCCACCAAAGAAGTTGAGTGCACGTGCTCAGCATCATATCCAGAGGTTGTCTTTGGGAAATAGACGTATGAGTGCTGCCAGCATTGCTGCAGAGGTTGAAGGGGTGGGGGGTCAGCCTATCAGTGCTCAGAACATACGCCGCACACTGCATCAAATTGGTCTGCATGGCTGTCATCCCAGAAGGAAGCCTCTTCTAAAGGTGATGCACAAGAAAGCCCACAAACAGTTTGCTGAAGACAAGCAGACTATAGACATGGATTACTGGAACCATGTCCAGTGGTCTGATGAGACCAAGATAAACTTATTTGGTTCGGATGGTGTCATGCGCGTGTGGCGGCAACCAGGTGAGGAGTACAAAGACAAGTGTGTCTTGCCTACAGTCAAGCATGGTGGTGGGAGTGTCATGGTCTGGGGCTGCATGAGTGCCCCTGCCACTAGGGAGCTACAGTTCATTGAGGGAACCATGAATGTCAACATGTACTGTGACATACTGAAGCAGAGCATGATCCCCAGTATTCCAACATGATAGGGACTCCAAACACACCTCCAAGACGACCACTGCCTTGCTAAAGAAGCTGAGGGTAAAGGTGATGGACTGGCCAAGCATGTCTCCAGACCTAAACCCTATTGAGCATCTGTGGGACATCCTCAAACGGAAGGTGGAGGAGCGCAAGGTCTCTAACATCCACCAGCTTTGTGATGTCATCATGGAGAAGTGGAAGAGGACTCCAGTGGCAACCTGTGAAGCTCTGGTGAACTCCATGCCCAAGAGAGTTAAGGCAGTGCTGGAAAATGATGGCGGCCACACAAAATATTGACACTTTGGGCCCAATTTGGACATTTTCACTTAGGGGTGTACTCACTTTTGTTGCCAGTGGTTTAGACATTAATGGCTGTGTGTTGAGTTATTTTGAGTGGACAGAAAATTTACACTGTTATACAAGCTGTACACTCACTACTTTACATTGTAGCAAAGTGTTATTTCTTCAGTGTTGTCACATGAAAAGATAAAAGAAAATATTTACAAAAATGTGAGGTGTGTACTAACTTTTGTGAGATAATATATATATTTAACAGAGACCCTAGAGAATAAAATGGCGGTTGTTGTAATTAGTTATGACGCACAGTATGTGCACAGCAATTTTTCAATCACAATTTAAAAAAAACACTTTATATGCAATAAAAACACAATATGTAACCCAATTTTTGGTAAAATATAAAAGATGATGTGACGCTGAGTAAATAGATACCTAACATATCACGCCTGTGGAATGGCGACAAACTACAGTACTTAAAAATCCCCACAGGCTACAGTTTAAATTTTTTTACAGGTTACATGTTTCGAGTTTATCACTTTTATTCCTATTACAAGAAATGTAAACATCCCTTGTAATAGGAATAAGGCGTGACAGATCCTCTTTATGGAGAGATCTCCTCAACTCTTTAAATCATGAGATAAAAAAAAATCAGCTTTCCAGGGAAAAAAAGAACTGGCAGTGTATAAATCTGCCAGAGTCAGAAGTGACGTTAGGATGTCGCTCCCGGTCTCCCGGGTCATAAAAATGGCCCGGGAACCATCCAGTCCATGGCCAGCTCTATGGTATACAGGCGCTGCAGCCGCCAGATTAGATCTTCAGCTTCCCAATTGCATGGGAGTAGGGATGAGCCGAACACCCCCCGGTTCGGTTAGCACCAGAACCTGCGAACGGACCGAAAATTTGGGACTCGAACGTTCGAAATCAAAAGTGCTCATTTTAAAGGCTAATTTGCATGGTATTGTCCTAAAAAGGGTTTGGGGACCTGGGTCCTACCCCAGGGGACATGTATCAATGCAAAAAAAACTTTTAAAAACGGACGTTTTTTTCGGGAGCAGTGATTTTAATGATGCTTAAAGTAAAAAAAAAAAGTGAAATATTCCTTTAAATATCGTACCTGGGGGGTGTTTATAGTATGCCTGTAAAGTGGCGCGTGTTTCCCGTGTTTAGAACAGTCCCTGCACCAAATGTCATTTTTAAAGGAAAAAATCTCATTTAAAACTGCTTGCGGGTTTAATGTAATGTCGGGTCATGGCAATATGGATGAAAATCAGTGAGACAAGTGGCATGGGTACCCCCCAGTCCATTACCAGGCCCTTTGGGTCTTGTATGGATATTAAGGGGAACCCCGCACCCAAATTAAAATAAGGAAAGGTGTGGGGCCACCAGGCCCTATATACTCTGAACAGCAGTATACAGGCGGTGCAAACAAGACAGGGACTGTAGGTTTGTTGTTAAGTAGAATCTGTGTGTAATTTTGAACGGGTACATTTTTAACGTGTTTAGCTCCAGCCAAAAAATCTTTTTTAAGCTTTTTGGAAAACATAGGGAAGGGTTATCACCCCTGTGACATCAGAAGATTTCACCTCACTTTTTGTCCCAATGACAAATGTTTTTTGAAAATTTGGGGTTTTTTGTGGAACAAGAATTGGAAAGCATCCGTGGAAAGGAGAAATGATTTTCCCATATTAACTCTTTCAGGAGAGAATTTCCCTTCCAAGGGGTAGATTTCATCTCACTTCCTGTTGTCTCCTTCCGTTTGCAAGTAGGAGTCGTTTGTAAGTTAGATGTTTGAAAGTAGGGGCCTGCCCTATATACTCAGCAGAAATTTGGGCCTTAGGTGTTGTTGTGGCCACAACACTGTAAGCCCTCACAGGGCCCTGCTGTAAAATATTAGATCAAGAATTGTAATTACATGCCTCTGTTGAACAGAGGCAGAAAAACTGGGCCTGTGGTGGTGGTGGTGCTGGTGCCACAACACTGTAAGTCCTCACTCGCTCTTGGTGGGTGCAGAAATGGGCCCTGCTGTGAAATATTAGATCAAGAATTGTAATTACATGCCCCTGTTGAACAGGGGCTGAAAAATTGGGCCTTTGGTGGTGGTGGTGGTGCTGGTGCCACAACACTGCAACCCCTCACAGACACTCTAGTTGGAATGCAGGAACGAGCCCTGCTGCAAAGTATTGCATCAAAAATTGTAATTACACGCCCCTGTTAAACAGGGGCAGAAAAATTGGGCCGTAGGCACTGGTGGTGGCGCCCAGAACCAAAAAGCTATCAGCGTGATGATTGAGGAGGAAGAGGATAATTACTCAGGGATAGTCACTCAGCATCAGCATAGGCAGTCTTTGAAGGGATCTGAGATTTCAAAAAAAATTATTCGGTTACATCAGCATCAGGTGCTTGGTAGCTGGTGGTGATCCAAGACTGATTCATTTTTATGAAGGTCAGTCGATTGACCGAGTTGGTGGACAGACGCACCCTGTGATCGGTTACCACGCCTCCAGCAGCACTGAATGTGTGTTCCGAAAGAACGCTGGATGCAGGACAGGCCAGTAGCTCAATTGCATACTGTGCAAGCTCTGGCCAGTGATCCATCCTCAAGACCCAGTAACCCAGTGGATTTTCGGTGGGAAAGGTATCCAAGTCTGATCTTGCCCCTAGATATTCCTGCACCATGTAAAACAGAGGCTGGCGATGGTTGCTGGAACCGATCATACCTTGGGGCGGCAGACCAAAAAATTGTCTGAACGCATCGGTCAGACGGCCACCTTCTCCACCGCTCCTTCTTTGACTGACCGAAGCCTCAGCAACACGTTGTCCATAAACAGGAGTTTGTAACCTCCCAGTCTCTGGGACGCATTGCACAGACCTTTCTGCAAGGCCTCCCGAAGATGTTCCATCCTCTGCTCCCTCTGCGATGGCAAGATAAGGTCCGCAACCTTACCCTTGTAACGTGGATCAAGGAGGGTTGCCAGCCAGTATTGGTCCTTCTCCTTGATACCACGAATACGAGGATCCTTGCGCAGGTTTGCTGAGGCATTTGGTCCGGAGTCCTCTGGGTCACTAAGGATGACATGGTCCGCAGCCACCTCCTCCCAGCCACGTACAAGTCCATGTGTTTCTTGCGACTGATCCCTTAAAGACTGCTGCTGATGACAATCTTCCTCCTCCTCCTCGTCCTCTTCCTGTGTGATCGGCGGGCACGCAGGAACACTGTCTGGATAAAGGTGGCCTTGAGAGCTAAGGAAGTCCTCCTCTGTTCTGCCTCAAGTGCCCTGTCCATTATTCCACGCAGCGTTTGCTCCAACAGGTGGACAAGGGGGACAGTGTCACTGATGCATGCACTGTCACTGCTCACCATCCTCGTGGCCTCCTCAAATGGTGACAGGACAGTGCATGCATCCCTGATCATGGCCCACTGGTGTGGGGAAAAAAAAAAACAAGCACCCCTGACCCTGTCCTGGTGCCATAGTCGCACAGGTACTCATTGATGGCCCTCTGCTGTGTGTGCAGCTGCTGCAGCATGGCCAAAGTTGAGTTCCACCTGGTGGGCATGTCACAGATTAGGCGGTTCTTGGGCAGGTTAAACTCCTTTTAGAGGTCCTTCAGCCGAGCACTGGCATTATATGACCGGCGGAAATGCACACAGACTTTCCTGGCCTGCCTCAGGACATCCTGTAAGCCCGGGTACCTGCCCAAGAACTGCTGCACCACCAAGTTAAGGACGTGAGCCAAACAGGGCACATGGGACATTTGTCCCTGTCGGAGGGCAGAGAGGAGGTTGGGCCATTGTCGCAAACCACCATTCCTGCCTTAAGTTGGCGTGGCGTCAACCACCTCTGAACCTGCCCCTGCAGAGCTGACAGAACCTCTGCCCCAGTGTGGCTCCTGTCCCCCAAGCACACCAGCTCAAGCACCGCATGGCATCTTTTGGCCTGCCTTGAACGGCTACGGAGCACCGCTGGTTCCAAGGAAAAAGCACAGGAAGAGGCCATGGAGGAAGAAGAAGAGGAGAGGGTGGAGGAGAGAGGTGTGTCACAATCATTAGCATTTTGGAGGCGTGGTGGCGGAACAACCTCCAACACTACTGCACCTTGTGCTGCATCCTTCCCAGCTGCCAGCAGTGTCACCCAATGCGCCGTGAAACTTAGGTAACGTCCCTGTCCATGCCTGCTGGACCATGAGTCAGCGGTAATATGCACCTTACCGCTGACCGCCCTGTCCAGCGAGGCATGGACATTGCCTTCCACATGCCGGTAGAGAGCCGGAATCGCCTTCCGTGAGAAAAAGTGGCGTTTGGGTACCTGCCACTGAGGAACCGCACATTCCACAAACTCACGGAAGGGGGCAGAGTCTACCAACTGAAAAGGCAGCAGTTGAAGTGCTAGCAATTTTGCCAAGCTAGCATTCAACCGCTGGGCATGTGGATGGCTGGGAGCAAACTTCTTTCGGCGGTGCAGCAGCTGGGGCAGGGAAATTTGCCTGGTACAATCTGACGTCGGTGTACCAAAAGCAGATTGCCCACAAGTACTTGGCTGTGACACACCTAATTCTACACCTTCATTCCTCTCAGCGCAGGTCTCAGAGAGGACTGAAGGTATAGTGGGGTTGGAAATCTCAGCTGATGAGGAGCAAGGAGAGGTCCTCTTTGTTCTTTGGTGTGGGTCTTTTAGATACACTTGCCAACGAACTGCATGGCAGGTCAACATATGTCTGGTCAAGCATGTGGTACCCAAGCGGGAGATGTTTTGGCCACGCAAGATACGCTTGAGACATATGTTGCAAATAGCAGCGGTGCGATCTGATGCACTCGTCTCAAAAAAGGCCCACACCAAAGAACTTTTTGAATAACGCGCAGAGACTGCAGCGCCCTGCACATGTGGAGCTTTGGGGTGTGATGCAGTCAATGTGCTGCCCTTAGGCTGGCCCCTGGAGGGCATCCTGCCTCGTTGGTGATGTGCCGCCTCCTCCTCCTCCTCTCTCCTATCAGGCACCCACGTTGAGTCAGTGACCTCATCATCCCCTCCCTCCTCATCACTGGAGCAAACCTGGCAGTATGCTGCAGCAGGGGGAGCATGACTGCCAGATTGCTGTCCTTCTTGGGCACCCCCTCTGTCCGTGCTCATGTTACTGCCTTCATCGAGCTCAGTATCATCATCAGAGCCTTCCAAACGCTGGGCATCCTCCTGGAGCATGTACCCAACACTGTGGTCAAACAGTTTGAGGGACTCCCTCAGGAGGACATGGTGGGGCTAGGGAAGGAGTCACTGATGACATTGAGCCAAGGGAAGAGGCCGCTGCTTTGCCAGACAAAGTACCCTGGGCATGGGTGAGAGAGAATGAGGAGGATGAGGACGGCTTGGTCATCCACTCGACCAAGTCTTCTGCATGTTGCAGCTCAACACGGCCAGCTGCCGAAAAAAAGGCCAAGCGTGTCCCACGGCCACGTGCTGATGAGGATGCACCCTCTCCACGACCAGCACTAGACACAGAGCCTGCTTGCCCTCTCTTATTGGCTTGTGACTGTCTGCTTCTCCTTCTTGGCCTTCCAGACATACTAATGGCCTGTAGCTGCACTAAGCTGGGATATATATGTGTATGTATGTATGTATATGTGTATATGTATATATATATATATATATATATATATATATATACTGATACTGCAGCTAGCAAAATCAACTGCCTGCCTGTAGTATGAGAACACCACCAACCTTCTACAGGTAGCTTTAGCTGAACACTGTGAGGTGGACGCACCCCACTAACTTGTAGGTTTAGCTGAACACTGTGAGCAGGACGCACCCCACTAACTTGTAGGTTTAGCTGAACACTGTGAGGTGTATGCACCACACTAACTTGTAGGTTTAGCTGAACACTGTGAGCAGGACGCACCCCACTAACTTGTAGGTTTAGCTGAACACTGTGAGCAGGACGCACCCCACTAACTTGTAGGTTTAGCTGAACACTGTGAGCAGGACGCACCCCACTAACTTGTAGGTTTAGCTGAACACTGTGAGGTGGACGCACCCCACTAACTTGTAGGTTTAGCTGAACACTGTGAGCAGGACGCACCCCACTAACTTGTAGGTTTAGCTGAACACTGTGAGCAGGACACACCACACTAACTTGTAGGTTTAGCTGAACACTGTGAGCAGGACGCACCCCACTAACTTGTAGGTTTAGCTGAACACTGGGAGCAGGATGCACCCCACTAACTTGTAGGTTTAGCTGAACACTGTGAGGTGGACGCACTCCACTAACTTGTAGGTTTAGCTGAACACTGTGAGCAGGACGCACCACACTAACTTGTAGGTTTAGCTGAACACTGTGAGCAGGACGCACTGCACTAACTTTAAATAGTCTAGCTGCCTGACTGTGGTACTAATAGGATCAAAAGAACACCAGCAATTTTCTTCAGGTAGCTGTATATACTGTAACAAGACAAGCCTGCCTGTCAGTAAGAAGATAACAGGAACCGATGTAGCTGAACACTGTGAGCAGGAAGCACTGCACTAAATGTAAATAGTCTAGCTGCCTGACTGTGGTACTAATAGGATCAAAAGAACACCAGCAATTTTCTTCAGGTAGCTGTATATACTGTAACAAGACAAGCCTGCCTGTCAGTAAGAAGATAACAGGAATGGATCTAGATGAACACTGTGAGCAGGACGCACTGCACTAACTGTAAATAGTCTAGCTGCCTGACTGTGGTACTAACAGGATCAAAAGAACACCAGTAATTTTCTTCAGGTAGCTGTAAATACTGTAACAAGACAAGCCTGCCTGTCAATAGGAAGATAACAGGAACGGATCTAGCTAAACTGAATACAGTGTATATATATAGATATATGCAACACCTGGGATGCATATATATATACACAATACACTGTAAGTGCAGCTAACTGACTGACTGTTCTGCCTAATCTATCTAACTCAAATCAAATGTCACTGTCTGTCTCTCTCTCTCTCAATGAACGCCGGAACACACACTACACAGGGCCGCCGTGCAGGCGGCCTTATATAGTGTGGGGCGTGTACTAAATCCCCTGAGCCATAACTGGCCAAAGCCTCCTTGGCTTTGCCCAATTACGGCTCTCTGTTCAGGCGGCGCTGTGATTGCCCAAGCATGCGGGTCATAGTGCATGCTTGGCCAATCATCAGGCATCAATGCACTGCGATGCCGCAGTGAATTATGGGCCGTGACGCGCCACACAAATTTGGCGCGAACGGCCCATATCGTTCGCAATTCGCCGAATGACCGAACAGCCAATGTTCGAGTTGAACATGGGTTCGACTCGAACACGAAGCTCATCCCTACATGGGAGAGCCTGGAGAGAGGAGACAGTCTCCTCCCTCTGACTGTAAATGCAATCCAGCAGATAGTTAGCCACTAAGATGGCTTTTACAAGAGACAGAATCGCCAGCTGAAAACAAAGCAGAATCTCTAACCTCTTCCAGTCTTATGAGAACCTTTGAGACCAAAGACCGTTGACATCCTTCAATACGTAGTGGGCTGTGAGGCATAGTGGGTGCAAAGGTGGTAAAAGTAATTGGAATTGCAATTTCAATAGGCAGACTCCGAGATTTCAATAGGAGGACAGTCATACAGGGAAAGCAAAGATTGCTGTCATCTATGGTAATAGTCTTTTAACTGTTCCTAAGTCAAGCTCCTCTGAGCTCCTGGTTTCTTACTAGACCCACTGATTCACTAACTATGAATCCCTTGAGCTCCTCAAAGGTTTGTGGTGGTATCCCCTCAAGCGTCACCCCTGCTTCTCTGCTGGGTCACTAGCTTGGCACTCCAGATACTCCTCAAGCTTTACCCCTTCTAACCGTGGTCCCTGGCTTGACACACAAGGCTGCTCTGCAAGCCTCTCCTCCGCTGGCTGGGTCCTTGACTTGATCACCGCCTGAAGTTTCCTGATTCTCCACCGCGCCCTTTAGTGAGAATATGATTCCGGTACTTGCTTCAGTTACTGTGGTCCCTGGTAAAGGCGACTGGTCCCTTCGTGGTGACAGCTTCCCCTCTACCTCCGACCACGACAGGTTTTCCTGCCAGCAGAACCATAACTTTTGGTTGGTCTGCAAGCCGCAGTCCCAACCCTGTGCTGCCCTCTTACTTCTGGATAGGCTCTCACACAGCCTGACAGCCAGATGCCCCCGGGAAAGGCCCAATCTCCGGTCTAGCAGCCCAGGGCAGACGACACATGTCCACCCAGATGGCAGTCCAGTTGGCACAGAACACAGATCACCTGACCTCCCTCGAATATATATAGGCTCTCCCAGCAGGCCAAGGGATTAAAGAAAACCCCTGCCCATTGGCTGGGACACCCACATACCCATAACCTGACCTTGGGTTGCCCTTTTCGCATCTAGTACCACCAAGTACCCGGCCACCTAGTAGTAGAAGAGAAAAGTGCAACAAGGCCAAGCTTAGGGAGAACTCAATAGATCAATATTAGGGATGAGCCGAACACCCCCCGATTCGGTTCATGGCAGAACATACGAACTGACAAAAAGTTTGTGCGAACACCAATAAAGTCTATGGGACCCGAACATGAAAAATCAAAAGTGCTAATTTTAAAGGCTAATATGCAAGTTATTGTCATAAAAATAATATTAAATATCGTGCCTGGGGGGTGACTATAGTATGCCTGTAAAGTGGCAAATTTTTCCCGTGTTTAGAACAGTCCCTGCAGCAAAATGACATTTCTAAAGAAATAAAAGTCATTTAAAACTGCTTGCGGCTGTAATGTATTGTCGGGTCACGGCAATATAGATGAAAATCATGGAGAAAAACGGCATGCCCCCCCTCCCCCCAGCCCATTACCAGGCCCTTTGGGTCTGGTATGGATATTAAGGAGAACCCCTCACCCAAATTTTAAAAAAAAAAGGCGTGGGGCCCCCAGGCCCAATATAATCTGAACAGCAGTATACAGGCGGCCCCTGGGTTACAAACAAGATAGGGACTGTAGGTTTGTTCTTAAGTTGAATCTGTTTGTAATTTGGAACAGGTACATTTTTTAAGTGTAGCTCCAGCCAAACAATCTATTTTTAAGCTTTTTGGATAACATAGGGAAGGGTTATCATCACCCCTATAACATTTGTTTTGCTATCTGTGCCCCTATTCAGAAGATTTCACCTCACTTTCTGTCCCAATGACAGTTGGATTTTGAAAATTTTAGGTTATTAGGGAAACAGGAATTTGTGATAAAGCCTCAGTGGAGACACCTTTTTCCCATATTAACTCTTACAGGAGAGAATTTCCCTTCCTAGGGGTAGATTTCCTCTCACTTCCTGTTGTCTCCCTCCATTTGTAAGTAGGAGTCGTTTGTAAGTTGGATGTTTGAAAATAGGGGACCGCCTGTATATACTATACGGCCTGCCCTATATACTCTGTGGAAAATTGGTGTTGGTGGTACCAGAACACAGTAAGCCCTCACAGTTACTCTTGGTGGGTGCAGGAATGGGCCCTGCTGTGAAATATTTTATCAAGAATTGTAATTACACGCCCCTGTTAAACAAGGGCAGAAATATTTAGTCTTAGGCAGTGGTGGTGGTGCCACAACACTGTAACCCCTCACAAATACTCTTGTTGAGCGCAGGAACGAGCCCTGCTGTGAAATATTAGAGCAAAAAATTGTAATTACATGCCCCTGTTAAACAGGGGCAGAAATATTGGGCCTTAGGCAGTGGTGGTGCCCTGAACCAAAAATATTCTTAGAAGCTATCATCATGAAGATTGAGGAGGAATAGGATAGTCACTCAGCATAATAGGATAGTCTTCAGTTTTCAAGGGATCCCACATCCATAGAAAAATCAATTGGTTACATCAGCATCAGGTGCTTGATAGCTGGTGATCCAAGACTGATTCATTTTTATGAATGTGAGCTGATCAACAGAGACTGTGGACAGGCGCACTCTGTGATCGGTTACAAAGCCTCCAGCAGCACTGAATGTGCGTTCAGAAAGAACCAGGAAATTGTAACCTCCCGGGCTCTGGAAACGCATTGCAAAAACCTTTCTGCAAGGCCTCCTGAAGATGTTTCATCCTATGCTCCCTCTGCGAAGGCTGGATAAGTTCTGAAACCGTACCCTTGTAACATGGACCAAGAAGGGTTGCCAGCCAGTAATGACCCCTCTCCTTGATACCACGAATCCTAGGGTTCTTTCGCAGGCTTTGCAGCATCGGGGAGGCCATGCAGTGTAAGGTTGCAGAGGCATTCGATCCTGAGTCCTCTGGGTCACTAAGGATCACATGATCCGCAAATCACCTCCTCCCAGCCACGTACAACTCCATGGGTTTCTGGGGACTGAAAAAGATCCCTTGAAGACTACTGCTGATGCTGAGTGTTATCCTCCACCTCCATGCTGACACAATCCTCCTCCTCTTCTTCTTCCTGTGTAATCAGTGGGCCCTCAGGACTACTATCTGGATAAGGGGGCCTTGAGAGGTAAGGAAGTCTTCCTCTTCCACCTGTTCTGCCTCAAGTGCCCTGTCTATTATTATTCCATGAAGCATGTGCTCCAACAGGAAGACAAGAGGGACGGTATCACTGATGCATGCAGTCACTGCTCACTATCCTTGTGGCCTCCTCAAATGGTGACAGGACAGTGCATGCATCCTTAATCAGTAGCCAGTGGTGTGGTGAAAAAAAGCCAAGCTGCCCTGACCCTGTCCTGGTGCCATACTCACACAGGTACTCATTGATGGCCCTCTGCTGTGTGTGCAGCCATTGCAGCATTGCCAACGTTGAGTTACACCTGGTGGGCATGTCAAAAATGAGGCGGTTCTTGGGCAGGTTGCATTTCCTTTGAAGGTCATCCAGCCGAGCACTGGCATTATATGACCGGCGGAAATGACCACAGACTTTCCTGGCCTGCCTCAGGGGATCCTGTAAGCCTGGGTACCTGCTCAAGAACCGCTGCATCACCAAATTCAGGATGTGAGCCAAACAGGGAACATGGGTCAAGTGTCCCTGTCGGAGAGGAGGTTGGTGCCATTGTCGCATACAACCATTCCTGGCTGAAGCTGGCATGGCGTCAACCACTTCTGAGCCTGCCCCCGCAGAGCTGCCAGAATCTCTGCCCCAGTGTGGCTACTGTCCCCTAAGCAGACCAACTCATGCACCGCATGGCATCTTTTTGCCTGAGTGCTTGCGTAGCCCCTTGAACGCCTTCAGAGCACCGCTGATTCAGAGGACAAATCTGCAAAGGAAGAGGCCATAGAGGAAGAAGAAGAGGAGGGGGTGGAGGAGAGAGCTGTGGCAGAATCACCACTAGCATTTTGTATGCTTGGTGGCGGAACAAGCTCCAACAATACTGAGCCCTGTCCTGCACCCTCGCCAGCAGAGTTACCCAGCGCACTGTGAAAGAAAGGTAACGTCCCTGTCCATGCCTGCTGGACCATGAGTCAGCGGTAATATGCACCTTAATGCTGACCGCCCTGTCCAATGAGGCCAAAACATTGCATTCCACATGCTGGTAAAGAGCCGGAATGGCCTTCCATGAAAAGAAATGGCGTTTGGGAACCTGCCACTGAGGTACCGCACATTCCACAAATTCACTTATTGGGGCAGAGTCTACCACCTAAAAAGGCAGCAGTTGGAGTGCTAGAAATTTGGCCAAGCTAGCATTCAGACACTGAGCATGTGGATGGCTGGGACCGAATTTCTTTTGACGGTTTAGCAACTGGGGTAGGGAATAGGGATGAGCCGAACACCCCCCGGTTCGGTTCGCACCAGAACCATCGAACGGACCGAAAATTCGCACGAACGTTACAACCCCATTGACGTCTATGGGACTCGAACGTTCGAAATAAAAAGTGCTAATTTTAAAGGCTAATTTGCATGGTATTGTCCAAAAAAGGGTTTGGGGACCCGGGTCCTACCCCAGGGGACATGTCTCAATGCAAAAAAAACTTTTAAAAACGGACGTTTTTTTCGGGAGCAGTGATTTTAATGATGCTTAAAGTAAAAAAAAAAAGTGAAATATTCCTTTAAATATCGTACCTGGGGGGTGTCTATAGTATGCCTGTAAAGTGGCGCGTGTTTCCCATGTTTAGAACAGTCCCTGCACCAAATGTCATTTTTAAAGGAAAAATCTCATTTAAAACTGCTTGCGGGTTTAATGTAATGTCGGGTCCTGGCAATATGGATGAAAATCAGTGAGACAAGTGGCATGGGTACCCCCCAGTCCATTACCAGGCCCTTTGGGTCTTGTATGGATATTAAGGGGAACCCCGCACCCAAATTAAAATAAGGAAAGGTGTGGGGCCACCAGGCCCTATATACTCTGAACAGCGGTATACAGGCGGTGCAAACAAGACAGGGACTGTAGGTTTGTTGTTAAGTAGAATCTGTTTGTAATTTTGAACTGGTACATTTTTAACGTGTTTAGCTCCAGCCAAAAAATCTTTTTTAAGCTTTTTGGAAAACATAGGGAAGGGTTATCACCCCTGTGACATTTGTTTTGCTGTCTTTCCTCCTCTTCAGAAGATTTCACCTCACTTTTTGTCCCAATGACAAATGTTTTTTGAAAATTTGGGGTTTTTTGTGGAACAAGGATTGGAAAGCATCAGTGGAAAGGAGAAATGTTTTTCCCATATTAACTCTTACAGGAGAGAATTTCCCTTCCTAGGGGTAGATTTCATCTGACTTCTTGTTGTCTCCTTCCGTTTGCAAGTAGGAGTCGTTTGTAAGTTAGATGTTTGAAAGTAGGGGCCTGCCCTATATACTCAGCAGAAATTTGGGCCTTAGGCGTTGTTGTGGCCACAACACTGTAAGCCCTCACAGGGCCCTGCTGTGAAATATTAGATCAAGAATTGTAATTACATGCCCCCGTTGAACAGGGGCAGAAAAATTGGGCCTTTGGTGGTGGTGGTGCTGGTGCCACAACACTGTAAGTCCTCACTCGCTCTTGGTGGATGCAGAAATGGGCCCTGTTGTGAAATATTAGATCAAGAATTGTAATTACATGCCCCTGTTGAACAGGGGCTGAAAAATTAGTCCTTAGGGAGTGGTGCCACAACACTGCAACCCCTCACAGACACTCTAGTTGGAACGCAGGAACGAGCCCTGCTGCAAAGTATTGCATCAAAAATTGTAATTACATGCCCCTGTTAAACAAGGGCTGAAAAATTGGGCCTTAGGCACTGGTGCTGGTGCCATAACACTGCAACCCATCACAGATACTCTAGTTGTAACGCAGAAACGAGCCCTGCTGCAAAGTATTGCATCAAAAATTGTAATTACACGCCCCTGTTAAACAGGGGCTGAAAAATTGTGCCTTAGGCACTGGTGGTGGCGCCCAGAACCAAAAATGTTCTTACAAGCTATCAGCGTGATGATTGAGGAGGAAGAGGATAATTACTCAGGGATAGTCACTCAGCATCAGCATAGGCAGTCCTTGAAGGGATCTAAGATTTCAAAAAAAATTATTCGGTTACATCAGCATCAGGTGCTTGCTAGCTGGTGGTGATCCAAGACTGATTAATTTTTATGAAGGTCAGTCGATCGACCGAGTCGGTGGACAGAAGCACCCTGTGATCGGTTACAAAGCCTCCAGCAGCACTGAATGTGCGTTCCGAAAGAACGCTGGATGCAGGACAGGCCAGTAGCTCAATTGCATACTGTGCAAGCTCTGGCCAGTGATCCATCCTCAAGCCCCATTAACCCAGAGGATTTTCGGTGGGAAAGGTGTCCAAGTCAGATCTTGCCCCTAGGTATTCCTGCACCATGTAAAACAGATGCTGGCGATGGTTGCTGGAACCGATCATACTTTGGGGCTGCGGACCAAAAAATTGTCTGAACGCATCGGTCAGACGGCCACCTTCTCCACCGCTCCTTCTTTGACTGACCGAAGCCTCAGCAACACGTTGTCCAGAAACAGGAGTTTGTAACCTCCCAGTCTCTGGGAACACGTTGCACAGACCTTTCTGCAAGGCCTCCCGAAGATGTTTCATCCTCTGCTCCCTCTGCGATGGCAAGATAAGGTCTGCAACCTTACCCTTGTAACGTGGATCAAGGAGGGTTGCCAGCCAGTATTGGTCCTTCTCCTTGATACCACGAATACAAGGATCCTTACGCAGGCTTTGCAGGATCAGGGAGGCCATGCAGCGTAGGTTTGCTGAGGCATTCGGTCCGGAGTCCTCTGGGCCACTAAGGACGACATGGTCTGCAGCCATCTTCTCCCAGCCATGTACAAGTCCATGTGTTTCTTGGGACTGATCCCTTAAAGACTGCTGCTGATGCTGAGTGCCAGGCTCCACCTCCATACTGACACAATCTTCCTCCTCCTCGTCCTCTTCCTGTGTGATCGATGGGCACGCAGGAACACTGTCTGGATAAAGGGGGCCTTGAGAGCTAAGGAAGTCCTCCTCTTCCTGCCTCTGTTCTGCCTCAAGTGCCCTGTCCATTAATCCACGCAGTGTGTGCTCCAACAGGTGTACAAGGGTGACAGTGTCACTGATGCATGCACTGTCACTGCTCACCATCCTCGTGGCCTCCTCCAATGGTGACAGGAGAGTGCATGCATCCCTGATCATGGCCCACTGGTGTGGGGAAAAAAAAAAAAAAGCTCCCCTGACCCTGTCCTGGTGCCATAGTCGCACAGGTACTCATTGATGGCCCTCTGCTTCGTGTGCAGCATGGCCAACATTGAGTTCCACCTGGTGGGCATGTCACAGATTAGGCGGTTCTTGGGCAGGTTAAACTCCTTTTGGAGGTCCGTCAGCCGAGCACTGGCATTATATGACCAGCGGAAATGCACACAGACTTTCCTGGCCTGCCTCAGGACATCCTGTAAGCCCGGGTACCTGCCCAAGAACCGCTGCACCACCAAGTTAAGGACATGAGCCAAACAGGGCACATGGGTCATTTGTCCCTGTCGGAGGGCAGAGAGGAGGTTGGTGCCATTGTCGCAAACCACCATTCCTGCCTTAAGTTGGCGTGGCGTCAACCACCTCTGAACCTGCCCCTGCAGAGCTGACAGAACCTCTGCCCCAGTGTGACTCCTGTCCCCCAAGCACACCAGCTCAAGCACTACATGGCATCTTTTGGCCTGCGTACTTGCATAGCCCCTTGAACGGCTACGGAGCACCGCTGGTTCCGAGGACAAAGCACAGGAAGAGGCCATGGAGGAAGAAGAAGAGGAGGGGGTGGAGGAGAGAGGTGTGTCACAATCATTAGCATTTTGGAGGCGTGGTGGCGGAACAACCTCCAACACTACTGCACCTTGTCCTGCATCCTTCCCAGCTGCCAGCAGAGTCACCCAATGCGCCGTGAAACTTAGGTAACGTCCCTGTCCATGCCTGCTGACCGCCCTGTTCAGCGAGGCATGGACATTGCCTTCCACATGCCAGTAGAGAGCCGGAATCGCCTTCCGTGAGAAAAAGTGGCGTTTGGGTACCTGCCACTGAGGAACCGCACATTCCACAAACTCACGGAAGGGGGCAGAGTCTACCAACTGAAAATGCAGCAGTTGTAGTGCTAGAAATTTTGTCAAGCTAGCATTCAACCGCTGGGCATGTGGATGGCTGGAAGCAAACTTCTTTCGGCGGTGCAGCAGCTGGGGCAGGGAAATTTGCCTGGTACAATCTGACGTTGGGGTACCAAAAGCAGATTGCCCACAAGTACTTGGCTGTGACACACCTAATTCTACACCTTCATTCCTCTCAGTGCAGGTCTCAGAGAGGACTGAAGGTATAGTGGGGTTGGAGATCTCAGCTAATGAGGAGCAAGGAGAGGTCCTCTTTGTTCTTTGGTGTGGGTCTTTTAGATACGCTTGCCAACGAACTGCATGGCAGGTCAACATATGTCTGGTCAAGCATGTGGTACCCAAGCGGGAGATGTTTTGGCCACGCGAGATACGCTTGAGACATATGTTGCAAATAGCAGCAGTGCGATCTGATGCACTTGTCTCAAAAAAGGCCCACACCAAAGAACTTTTTGAATAACGCGCAGAGACTGCAGCGCCCTGCACATGTGGAGCTTTGGGGTGTGATGCAGTCAATGTGCTGCCCTTAGGCTGGCCCCTGGAGGGCATCCTGCCTCGTTGGTGATGTGCCACCTCCTCCTCCTCCTCCTCCTCTTCCTCTCTCCTATCAGGCACCCACGTTGAGTCAGTGACCTCATCATCCCCTCCCTCCTCATCACTGGAGCAAACCTGGCAGTATGCTGCAGCAGGGGGAGCATGACTGCCAGATTGCTGTCCTTTTTGGGCACCCCCTCTGTCCGTGCTCATGTTACTGCCTTCATCGAGCTCAGTATCATCATCAGAGCCTTCCAAACGCTGGGCATCCTCCTGGAGCATGTACCCAACACTGTGGTCAAACAGTTCGAGGGACTCCTCAGGAGGACATGGTGGGGCTAGGGAAGGAGTCACTGATGACATTAAGCCAAGATAAGAGGCCGCTGCTTTGCCAGACAAAGTACCCTGGGCATGAGTGAGAGAGGATGAGGAGGATGAGGACGGCTTGGTCATCCACTCGATCAAGTCTTAACACGGCCAGCTGCCGAAAAAAAGGCCAAGCGTGTCCCACGGCCACGTGCTGATGAGGATGCACCGTCTCCACGACCAGCACTAGACACAGAGCCTGCTTGCCCTCTCTTATTGGCTTGTGACTGTCTGCCTCTCCTTCTTGGCCTTCCAGACATACTAATGGCCTGTAGCTGCACTACGCTGGGATATATATATATATATATACTGATACTGCAGCTAGCAAAATCAACTGCCTGTAGTATGAGAACACCACCAACCTTCTACAGGTAGCTTTAGGTGAACACTGTGCAGAGCTTGCAAAAAAATAACTTGTAGGTTTAGCTGAACACTGTGAGGTGGATGCACCACACTAACTTGTAGTTTTAGCTGAACACTGTGAGCAGGACGCACAGCACTAACTTGTAGTTTTAGCTAAACACTGTGAGCAGGACGCACTGCACTAACTTGTAGCTTTAGATGAACACTGTGCAGAGGTCTCACTACACCAACTTGTCTGTTTAGCTGAACACTGTGAGCAGGACGCACAGCACTAACTTGTAGTTTTAGCTGAACACTGTGAGCAGGACGCACCGCACTAACTTGTAGGTTTAGCTGAACACTGTGAGGTGGACGCACCACACTAACTTGTAGTTTTAGCTGAACACTGTGAGCAGGACGCACCCCACTAACTTGTAGTTTTAGCTGAACACTGTGAGAAGGATGCACTACACTAACTGTAAATAGTCTAGCTGCCTGACTGTGGTACTAATAGGATCAAAAGAGCACCAGCAATTTTCTTCAGGTAGCTGTATATACTGTAACAAGACAAGCCTGCCTGTCAGCAAGAAGATAACAGAAATGGAGCAGGACGCACCGCACTAACTTGTAGGTTTAGCTGAACACTGTGAGCAGGACGCACCCCACTAACTTGTAGGTTTAGCTGAACACTGTGAGCAGGACGCACCCCACTAACTTGTAGTTTTAGCTGAACACTGTGAGCAGGACGCACCGCACTAACTTGTAGGTTTAGCTGAACACTGTGAGCAGGACGCACTCCACTAACTTGTAGGTTTAGCTGAACACTGTGAGCAGGACGCACCCCACTAACTTGTAGGTTTAGCTGAACACTGTGAGCAGGACGCACCCCACTAACTTGTAGGTTTAGCTGAACACTGTGAGCAGGACGCACCCCACTAACTTGTAGTTTTAGCTGAACACTGTGAGCAGAATGCACTGCACTAACTGTAAATAGTCTAGCTGCCTGACTGTGGTACTAATAGGATCAAAAGAACACCAGTAATTTTCTTCAGGTAGCTGTATATACTGTAACAAGACAAGCCTGCCTGTCAGTAGGAAGATAACAGGAACGGATCTAGCTGAACACTGTGAGCAGGACGCACTGCACTAACTGTAAATAGTCTAGCTGCCTGACTGTGGTACTAATAGGATCAAAAGAACACCAGCAATTTTCTTCAGGTAGCTGTAAATACTGTAACAAGACAAGCCTGCCTCTCAGCAGGAAGATAACAGGAACGGATCTAGCCAAACTAAATACAATATATATATTTATGCAACACCTGGGATGCATATATATATACACAATACACTGTAAGTGCAGCTAACTGACTGACTGTTCTGCCTAATCTATCTAACTCAAATCAAATTACACTGTCTCTCTGTCTATCTCCTTCAACGCCAGAACACACACTACACAGGGCCGCCGTGTAGGCGGCCTTATATATTGTGGGGCGTGTACTAAATACCCTGAGCCATAATTGGCCAAAGCCTCCTTGGCTTTGGCAAATTACGGCTTTCTGTTCAGACGGCGCTGTGATTGGCCAAGCATGCGGGTCATAGTGCATGCTTGGCCAATCATCAGCCAGCAATGCACTGCGATGCCACAGTGAATTATGGGCCATGACGCGCCACACGAATTTGGCGCGAGCGGCCCATATCGTTCGCAATTCGGCGAACGGGCAAACAGACGATGTTCGAGTCGAACATGGGTTAGACTCGAACACGAAGCTCATCCCTAGTAGGAAAATTTGCCTGCCAATATCGGATGTTGGTGTACCACTAGCAGATTGGCCGCAAGTACTTGGGACACCTATTTCTATACCTTAATTTCTCTCAGTGCAGGTTTCTGAGAGGACTGTAGGTATAGTGGGGTTGGAGATCCCAGCTGATGAGAAGCAAGGAGAGGTCTGCCTTGCTCTTTGATGTGGGTCTTTTAAGTGCTGTTGCCAACGGACTGCATGGGAGGTCGTCATATGTCTGGTCAAGCATGTAGTGCCCAAGCGACTGCTGTTTTGGCCACGCTTGATACGATTCAGACATATGTTGCAAACGGCAACGGTGCGATCTGCTGCACACGTGTCAAAAAAGGCCCACACCAAAGAACTTTTCAAAATATGCGGGGAGTCAGCAGCGCCCTGCACTTGCTTAGCTCTGCGGTGTGATGCAATAGTGTGGCTGCCCTTAAGCTGTCACTTGGAGGGCATCCTGCCTCATTGGAGATGTGCCTCCTCCTCCTCTCTTCTATCAGGCACCCAAATATAGTCAGTGACTTCGTCATCCCCTCCCTCCTCATCACTGGTATAAACTTAGCAGTATGCTGCAGCTGAGGGAACATGACTGCCAGTTTCTTGTCCTTCTTGGCACCCCCTCTCTCTAGGCTCACGTTACTCCCTTCCTCAACCCGGGTACCATCATCGGAGCCTTCAAATCACTGCGCAGCCTCCTGCAGCATGTACCCGACACTGTGGTCGAATAGTTTGGGGGACTCCTCCATGCATGATGGTGGGGCTAGGGAAGGAGTCACTGTTGAAATGGACCTGATGGAATAGGCCACATAGGCAGCTGCATTGGCAGGCAAACTACTCTGAGCCTGGGTGACAGAGGATGAGATGGATGAGGACGGCTTTGTTATCCATTCCACCAACTCTTCTGCATGTTATGGCTCAATAACACGGCCAGCTGCAGAAAAAAGGACAAGCATGCCTTGCAGCCACGTGCTGAGGATGCACCGTGTCCATGACCAGCACTGTTAACTGTAGATACAGAGCCTGCTTGCCCTCTTTTAGTGGCCTGTAAGCGTCTGCCTCTCCTTGGTGGCCTTCTGGACAAGCTGTAAATTTGGTTTAGCAAAACCACACTACACTGTATTGTGTACTGTGTACACCACCAGGATAGTAGTAGCAACTGCACTATGGGTGCACGGTACTGTGTACACCACCAGAAGTGTAATAACAACTGCACTATAGTAGCAACTGCACTATGGGTGCGCGGTACTGTGTACACCAACAGAAGTGTAATAACAACTATGGGTGTACTGTATTGTGTACTGTGTACACCATCAGAGAAGTAGTTGCAACTGCACTATGGGTGCAGGGTACTGTGTACACCGCCAAAAATGTAATAGCAAGTATGGGTGCACTGTATTGTGTACTGTGTACACCGCCAGAAAAGTAGTAGCAACTGCACTATGGGTGCATGGTACTGTGTACACCACTTAAAGTATATTATAAAAAGTACACCAGGAATGGCCTGCAGTTAGAAATAGGCTACTCTGAATGCAGTGTGTGTGTGTGTATATATATATATATATATATATATATATATATATATATATATATATATATATATATATATATATATTACATACATACACTGCAGCTAAATGAATAACCTGCCTGCTCAATCTAAATCACACTCTCTCTCCGTCCCTCCGTCCACGCGAACAACACACTACACAGGCCCAACGTGCAGGCAGCCTTATATAGTGTGGGGGGTGGACTTAGTCCCCCTGAGCCATAATTGGCCAAAGGCACCCTGCCTTTGGTCAATTATGGCTCTCTTAGCTGAGGGCGCTGGGATTGTCAAAAGCATGCAGGTCATGGTGCATGCTTTGGCCATTCATCATACAGCAATGCACTGCAATGTCACAGTGCATTATGGGGCATTACACAGCGCTCAAATTTGCCGCAAATGCCCCATAATGTTTGTTTTTCGACGAACGGGCGAACACCCGATGTTTGACCCGAACATAAAGCTCATCCCTAGGCACAAGGCGTTTCCAAAAGTCTGTTGTGAGAGAAGTGAGGTCATCTTTTTTAGAGTCTTTATCACCTGTTTCACTCGCTCTTCGAGGATTTGCATCACCTGCTTGACCTCCTTTATCTGTGTCTTGCTTCAGGGTCCTTTGTGGTACTTTCTTTATCCTCTCATCGAGTAATAACCCAGCGCCAGTGATAGACCACCCGGAGAGTTTAAAAACAACACATGTGCTGTATAGCATGTAAAACATGTGTATTACACACAACCCTTACACAATTTAGAGGGGGGAGACCATCAAAAATACCCCGTGCAGCCAGACGAACCGTAACTGGTAGAAACAGATCAAAACAAGAACAACACGTATAGTCCAGCGCCCCGGATATTTATGAGAAGCAAAATGCAACAGGCATAAACATTAATTAAATGCTTTAATAGGCCAGTGGTGAACCAGTCATAAAGATAATCTGAGGTAACAAAAGTAACTACTAATGAAACCAGGTCTGAAAGCACTGTTACAGGAAAAAACACATTAATACAAAAAAAACACAATAACACAGTATTGAAATATAAAAAAACAATTTCTCACAGTTGTGGAAATAATAGATATGTATTGCACTTAACATCAGCGTATGCTTGAGTAGGAGGACAGTCAGCTTTGAACAATAGGAGGCTAACACTGGAGATCCATTCAATTGTGTCCCACAGGAGACACTGGGTAGAATGATAAAAACAAACCACAGGCTCCAAGCAGATGACAGTAGGCGAGATGAAGGTGATAAAAACAAAGTACTCACAAGCAGAGGAAAGGCTCGAGACTATCTCATTTCTTGGAGAGGTTGGCGTTATGTGGGGGGGCTCACTTGCACAGGCGGGTGGTGGAGTGGCCGTGGCGTTAAGGTATGCAGCTCTGCCGTACGGGAAGCGGCCTCACTAGCTCAGGCAGATGGTAAGGATGTCCGCGGCGTGCAGCTCCGCCGAGCTAGAAGCAGCCTTACTTGCTCAGGCAGATGGTGGGATGACCGCGGCATGCAGCTCCGCCATGCGGGAAGCAGCCTGGCCGGAGCTTCGTGTCTAGGACGGCTGACGTCACTGCGGGGAAGCCGCTAGAGCGTCGATGGGAGTGAGCCTGCCGCTGGTCTGCCGGAAGGTGTCTCCACAGGGCTGAAGCCTCATGAATGAGATGTGGTGACACTGCTGGAATGGAAACTGGATCTGAAGAGCCAGGCTGGGGGAAGATGATGCTGGAGACGGGCTGATGGAGCTCACAGCTGTCCGACCAGCCTAGGGAAAAGCCCAAAAAACATGTAGACAATGGATGATGGAAAAAAATGTATAAAAAAAAAAAAAGAAAGAAAAATAAAATAAAAAAAGGATAAAAATCAAATCCAGATGGGATGATGGAAATGGTGAGACTGAGAAAAAATAAATAAAAGCTGGTTGAAGGGCAACTTCACGGAAAAGGTGAATGCATGGCTGAGTGGATCAAAGCTCACAGTGAAAGGCTCCAGCTGGGGCCTCAGTCCTCTGGTTGCCTTGATGACGCGTTTCGCGCATGAGCGCTTTGTCATAGTCAAGGGTATAGGCAACTCGCAGGGTTTAAATAGATAAATGTGAAATAAAGGAGGGGACATGGTGGGCGGGAAAAAAAAAAAGGAGGGTTTAACCCATTGTGGGAATGGGTGGGAAAAAAACACATGATCTCCAATGTTAATCTCCCGTCGCCCACATCCCCAACTGTAGATAAACATACCATATTATACTTATATAAGAAACATATAAAATAAAAATCCAAGGAACACATAATTTGCACTTTTTTTGTATTAATGTGTTTTTTCCTGTAACAGTGCTTTCAGACCTGGTTTCATTAGTCGTTACTTTTGTTACCTCAGATTACCTTTATGACGGGTTCACCACTGGCCTATTAAAGCATTTAATTAATTTTTTATGCCTGTTGCATTTTGCTTCTCATAAATATCCAGGGCGCTGGACTATACCTGTTGTTCTTATCCTCTCATCGTGGATACAATCTCCGGATTGTTCCATGAGGGCAGCGGTTCTGGTCACTGAGACTATGCACGTGGGCAGGCCAAAAGGGTAATTTTGCTTCTTGGTCCGGTTTAGCTGGCGAATTGCGACCCCATCTCCAGGTTGGAACTCGTGTGTTAGTTCCTGTGAGGGTAATGGAAAAGGAGAACACTTTACCGTAGATGATATTCAACTTCATAATCAAGTTTCTACAATATTCTTCCTGTATCAAACTCAGATCTCTCTGCTCTATTACCAAGGGTTTCTTAATCCAGGGCGTGGGAAAAGGTTGACCCATCAGGATCTCAAAAGGGGACAAATGATTGGTCTTTGAAGGGGTCATTCTTACTTCTGCTACAACTGCAGGCAGCACAGTTTTCCATTTAGCAAATGTGCAACCCGTAGCCTTCCTTATTTTATCTCTAATCATTCAGTTCATTCTTTCCACTATACCCGAACTCTGTGTGTGATATGGAATTTCCAGTCTATTTGCAAAGTCTTGTGTTAACATTTCAGCTGTAGCTTTCCATCCTTTATGTCCCATGCCATAGTACTGTGAAATTAATAAAGGTGTACTTGCTTTTGGTATGCCTGGTTTCCCCTCTTTGGCAATGAGTCCTGTCTCAGGACTCATTGTCAGACCCTGTGTATGCCAATAGGCCAGATCTAGGTACTGAGCCTATTTCTGACATTTGTTGTTTAAAATTAATTAGAACCCCAAACATTATATATATATTTATTTAGCAGACACCCTAGAGCAGTGGTTCTCAACTCCAGTCCTCAGGACCCACCAACAGGCCAGGTTTGTAAGATAGCTGAAATACATCACAGGTGAAATCACTTGCTGCTCAGTGATTGCAGTATTCTAGTCTGCAACTCCCCCAAGGTAATACTTAAAATCTGGCCTGTTGGTGGGTCCCGAGGACTGGAGTTGAGAACCACTGCCCTAGAGAATAAAATGGAGATCGTTGCAATACTTTATGTCACCAGGTGCCCCCAGCAGAGTCCCTTCTTACATCAGGTGCCCCCAGCGGAGTCCCTCCTTACATCAGGTGCCCCCAGCAGAGTCACTCCTTACATCAGGTGCCCCAGCGGAGTCCCTCCTTACATCAGGTGCCCCCAGCGGAGTCCCTCCTTACATCAGGTGCCCCCAGCAGAGTCCCTCCTTACATCAGGTGCCCCCAGCGGAGTCCCTCCTTACATCAGGTGCCCCCAGCGGAGTCCCTCCTTATATCAGGATAATCATGCATGGTTTGAACTCCGCTGTCATTACAGAAGATCAGCTCTTGTGTAATAGGTCACTCCCCAGGGAAGGAAACAAGGGGCAGAGCCTGGGTGACTGCCAATATAAATAGAGTTGCCACCAACCCCCACCCCACGGCCTTTCCAACAAAAGGTCACAGACCGGCAGAAGCACGGGGGCGGGGGTTGTCGGCAGCTCCATTTCTATTGACAGCCACCCAGGCTCCGCCTCTTGTTTCCTCCCCTGGGCGAGTGACCTGTCACACGAAAACTCGGCTGGTCTTCTGTAAAATGGCGGGCGGCGGAGACAATTCACCAGTGGCGGCCACGAACCTCTAGCGGCAGAGAAAAATCAGCAAAAAGCAGATTTTCCAGGACATTTCCTGTAATACAGTAAGACCGAGACAAAGGTCTAAATACCAGAAATGTCTCAGGAAATTCGGGACAGTTGGCAACTATGAATGGAGAGGAGCCTCTGTCTCCTGTTCATTCGTTTTCAGTGCAGGTGAGGCTGCAGAGAAAAGGACATGGGAATCTCTGTCCTCAATCCCTTTCCCTGTCTCAAAGGGGAGATGTCAGGGGTCTATTTAGACCCCTGATATCTCACCAAAGCCCCCCCCCCCAACAGGGCTGAAAATGTAATAATAATAATCATAATAATAATTTAATTTAAAAGGTAAAATTGTAAAAAAATAAATAAAACACTGACACATCCACTCCCCCCACCCCCAAACAAATAGAAACAAAACATATAAATTGTAAAAAATAATTTTAAAAAATTGTCAAAAATATAATTGTAAAAAAATAAATAAAATAAAAATATAAAACTACTGACACAGTCCACTGTCATATGACATAAAAAAAGTATTGATATCAGTATCGGCGAGTACTTTGAAAAAAGTATTGGTACTTGTACTCTTAAAGAAGTGGTATTGGTGAAACCCTAGTACTAATTATAACCACCTGGTGCAATTCCAGTATTCTATTGAGGACAGTTGCTGTGTTTGCATCCTTTTGAAAGTATTCTAACCAAAAAGAAAGGGGGTGCCTAATACTGTACTTGTGTACAAATGTACTTGTGGGCGTTCTGTACATATTTGCTGTGTAAAATACAAATAGTCCAGTGGATATAGTGGCAATATGGGGCAGATAGACACAAGTTGTAGGATAGAAACGGTATCTAGCAATGTGCAGAGGGTTCATCCAGAATTTGTAGCCACACCCCTTTAGCACCTGATGGTTTTTATATATGTATAAGATATTGGGATCTGAGCACAGGTATGAAGGGGAGGAAAGACGAGAAATCCATACCGGAATCAAACATGTCTTTTATTCTCTACTCTTCTGTTAATTACTTCTCTGTACTCTTGTTGTCGGTTAAGCCAGATCTTCTGCTTTTCAGGGGTTGGATCCGCCACGTATTGCACTTCTGATTCCATAGCTTCCCTGTTTGCCCTCACCTCCCATTCCCTTGACGCTTTCTTTATTATGGTGACCTGTTGGTGTAGTAATCCCCTAAGGAACGCTTTTAGGGCATCCCACACTACCCCCGCTGGTGCCGTACCTGAATTAAATGCTACGAATTCTTTTAATTTGGAAGTTACTTCTACTGGGCTGCTTATTAGATCCAACCAGAGTGGTTTTATTGACCACCCTTTCCGGCCCGTTCTAGTGTTTAGGTTCAAGGTCAAGGTCAAGGGAGAGTGATCTGAGATTCCCCTCGGCTTATACTGTATGTTCCCTACTAATTGCAGAGCTTCGCTGTTGCCTAATGCCATGTCTAAGCGCGAGAGGGTGGAGTGTGTCCCTGAATAGCAGGAATACTGCCGGGTGTTTGGATTGCGAGATCTCCACAGGTCACACCACCCGACCTCTTTCAGGAGTTGGCCTAAACGCCCCTCAGATAGTCTCTCTGCGCGATTCACTGGTGGAAACCGGTCCATTTTGTTATCCAAGACTGTATTTAAGTCCCCCACCAATATTATCGGTACATCAACCTTATTATCCACAAACTCCAACAGATCCAAAATGGTCTCTGTTTTAAACGGGGGCGGAACATAGATGTTTGCTAGCACCAGAGGTCTGTTTTGCACAACACAGCTCAAGAAGACATAGCGTCCCAGCGAGTCTATTCTGGCTTCCCTGCAGGAAAATGATATACCTCGCCCCAGCAATATGCTCACCCCTCTTGAATATGAGGTGTAAACTGAGTGATACTGTACTTGAAATTTATGGTTCCGAACATGTAATTTAGTATCGTTGGTTAGGTGAGTTTCCTGCAGGCAAGCCAGGTCAACTCCATAAGCTTCCATCGCCAAGAACACCGCTGCCCTCTTGGCCGGGTCGCTCATGCCCCTGATATTCCAGGAACCTATTTTTAGCGTTTTCAAAGACATCTAACTAAGATAGAGAATAAAAGAGAAAAGGAAAAGGAAAGAAAACTACCAAGAGAAAAAAAAAAAGACAATTCCTTCGTGAGTTAGTGAATACAAAACTTGCCAACTCCGTGATTGTGCTGACCAAATGAAGAGAGGAAAAAAGAAAAGAAAATGGGGAGGGACAGGGAACCCCCGAATCCAGGGCCCTCTCCCTCCCCCATCTACATCCCTTAGTTGCAAATACAAGTCACGTGTACCAATATGCACTGTAAACCTCCCCTTTCTAATTATGTGTGATGTACATACACCCCATTGCCCCGCCCTATATCTCACTGCAAACCCCCCTCCCCCGTCCCCTCCCGCTATATTCATCCCCCACCCCGACACCTTTATTCGTGACCCCCCCTCCTGCCTAATTAGGCTAGCCCTAGGCTGCACTAGTGACCTTTTTTTCCCCCCTTCCCAACCATTCTGGAAACAACTCCCCACTCATATGACGGAAAAGTGCATTGTGACTCGCTACCACACTCTTTCCCCCCTCCCCCTCTCCCACTACCCTCCTCCAAACCTTCAAAACAACGCTCAAAACATTCATAACCCGTGAAATCACACCGTTTGTTCGTGCTTCCATCTGTCACACCCCCCCTTCCACCCACCCCCCCCCCCCCCCCCGTGTCGTCTGCTAATTGCTCTAGAGAAAACAACAAGTGAGTGAAAGGAAAAAAAACAAAACAACAAAAAGAAAAAAAAAAAAAGAAGAAGGGTACATTTTCCTCCTTTCCTTTCCGATTTTGATTAGTCTTTTTCAACCCCCAGCTTTGCAGGTCCTTTTTGTTATCTTCCAGCCATTTTATTGCCCCTGTTGTTGTATCGAAAAAGTGGGTAGTCCCTAGGGCGGTGATACGTAGTCGTGCGGAATACAGCAAAGCGTACTCTATTTTGTAATTCCGCAGGTTGCGCTTAATGTCCCTGAATTCAGCCCTTCGTTTTTGGAGGTCTGGGGAGTAGTCGGGAAAAAATAAGATCTTAGCTCCGTTATGCAAAATGTCTCCCAGTTCTCTGGCCCTACGCATCAAGGTTACCTTATCCCTGTAACTAAAGAGCTTCATAATTATTGGTCTGGAATATCCCCCCCGATGGTGGGGCCCTAGTTGGCACTCTGTGGGCTCTTTCAATGGCGAAGAGGTGGGAGAAAGTTTCCGTCCCAAATATTCCCCTGAGCCAATTCTCCATAAACTCCTCAGGGTGGGGACCCTCACACCGCTCCGGTAGACCTACCACCCTTACGTTGTTTCTGCGGGACCTGTTTTCCATTTCCTTTATTTTAGCGTTATGTAAACCCATCTGCGTTTTTAATGCTTTAAGCTCTCGTTTTAATGGCGTTAAGTCGTCCTCGACCTGACTCACTCTCTCCTCCAGTGTTGTTGTTCTGGCGATAGTCCTTTGCAATTCTCGGCTTACTGTAATTAACTCTTCCTTTAGCCCTGTCAGCTGGTCGCACAGATCGCTCAGGGAGGCCTTACAGGAATTGACCGCACATAGAACATCTTTCAATGTGGGTTCCGCTTCTACTGGTGCGTTGTGCGTAGTAGCGTTATTAGTCACTAATCCCACGGACTCGCCCTCAGAACTTTTACTACTCGCTGTTTTTGTTGTATGCGTTGCCGCTGATCCTTTTCCTAGGCTCTTCCTGTCTCCTGAGCTTCCTGCTTGTGGTCTATCCTGTTGGTGCTGAGTATTTTTAGATGGAGATGAGGTAGAGGGGTGCGCAAATTTTTCTAGTTTAGCCGCTGCTGTCGCTGCTACTTGGTTCCCCTTCTCCTTTGAAGTGCGGGTCATTTGGGAGCTAGTGTTCTCCTGTTGCTGCAGCTCTTCTCCCTTTTTCCTAGTCATGACTGGTTATATGAGTCAGAGGGGTATATAGGAAGGTGTATCCGCTCGTGGGGTTTATACTCTCAGCTTTTCCTTTTTTTTTTTTTTTTCTTTTTTTCTTTTTTTTTTCTCTTTCCCTTTTTTTTTCTATGCTCTTCTTTCCTCCTCTACTTCCCCCCCCCTCCTCCCCTCTCCTCCCCCAATGTCTTCTCAGACCCAGCAGTGTCCTCCAAGCAGCCGCTAGGATAATTAAGCAACCAGAAGTTTAGCAAATATTACTGCACTGTTTAGCGTTTTAAGTTGCAAAAATAGATTAGCGTCTGTTTTGTTAATGCAGTACTCCGCCAGCTGACAGGGGATATATTTTCTACAAATAAAAACAGGAGCACTGAATGTCCAAGTAAGAGGCTGCCTGTGCCTTCACCCCCCGCCCGTCCGGGGCAGTAGCCCGATCCCCGGGATGTGGGGAGAGGTAATCCACTTTTTAATAAGCACAGAATAGGAAGTTGGTACCTTAGTGCTACCAGCACGTTGACGCTCCTGACAGTGGTTGTGGCTCCGTTTACCCTTCGCACGCGCCGTCCCGGCCGCCTCCTCCCGCTGGTGACGGGATCGTTGCCCGGGTAACCGCACAAGCAGAGAGCCCGGCCCCCTCCTCCCCGCCCCGAGGGCTCGGGTCGCGTCCTCTCCCAGGCGGCCGCACTACTGTTCTGGCGTCCCGCTCCGGGTCAGGCGGGTGGACGGAGAGCCAAGCCGCCAGACAAAACGCCACAGGGAAAGAGAGCTCGCACGGACAGGTCCCGATCACCGGGCTGGATCAGACAGACACGGAGGCATCGGGCTGGGGAGAGCTCGCACGCACCTCCACTCACTCCAGCATCCGGTCACGCCCCCTCCCGAGGTTAATGGAATCAAACATGGAATTGTTTTGTTTTTCTTTTTTTTTTAAATCAAAAATTAACAAAAAATCCATTCATAAAGAAAAATATGATACAGGTTAAATTGTCTGCAAATGACATGACATAAATAAAGGCCAATTCACATATGTCCTATATTTCTACATTATTCTTTTAGACCAGAGGTCCCCAACTCCCGTGCCAGTCTGTGGCCTGTTGGGGCTGCACCGCGTGCGTGGGGGGGAGGGCGGTGTTTAGTGGGTAGAGTGAGCCAGTACAACTTGCACTGCCACCCTTCAACCACTGGAGGGTGCCCGCTCCCCTTCTCCCAGCACCAGTACTCCCTCCCCTCTCTGGTCACCTTGGGAAGAAGAGGAGCAGAGATGAGGAGAAAGGGGAGGAGAGCCGAGCCAGGGAAAGGCTCCTCACCATCATAGAGCACTGGTAAGACCTGTGAGCTGACTTCAGGCAACACGGCTGCATGCCCCCCAACCCCCCTGAAGTGACAGGCTGCCCCCCATTCTGTCTTCCAGGAACCTGGTCCCTGGTGCCGGGGAGGTTGGGGACCGCTGATTTAGACCATTGAGAGTTTCTTGTGATTTTTTTTTTTCTTGATTTTCAAAACAAAACACACACTTTTCCTTACAGACAGGCCTGTGATTGGATAAAACCTTACCTACACCTCCCCCCTTAATACATACACTATATTGCCTAAAGTATTGGGACGCCTGCCTTTAAACACACATGAACTTTAATGACCCAAAAAGAAAATGCAGCGCTTACATATACAGTTGAAAGATAATGATAATATATGTGTGAGCAAATATAGCACAATATGAGTGTAAAAACTGTGACATCACAGAAGGCATCAATGAAAACATGACAGAAAGGGGATCTTGCAAGAGGAACCACCACCAATTATGTGAAGGCTTACCGGAAACAGTGCACTTAAAGGGACATATACCTCTTAAGTCATGCAGGCTTGTGGTGATATTCACCGTTTAAAGTGGAAACAATCACAGATCCAGGTCACCACCATCACAATTCTGGGTCTGAACGGTACTGGTCATCGGCAAGTTCACAGTAAAACATATGGATGGAGTTCACATGAAGGGAAGGAGGACCAAAGGGTATCCACGTACTCACACCATAAAACCAAACATTAAAGAAAGGTTCCACACAGTGTCATATTGTTTAAAAAATAGATTTTAATAAAAAGAGGGTAAACAGGAACACTCACATTTCAAATGTAGATAAAAGGGTTCTTACAGAGACATGGATTAGTGCAATGATGTTGACAGGACTCGATCCATTTCGTCTGCTTAGACGTCATATGGGGTTTACACACACATGAACTTTCATGGCATCCCAGTCTTAGTCCGTAGGGTTCAATATTGAGTTGGCCCAACCTTTGCAGCTATAACAGCTTCAACTCTTCTGGGAAGGCTGTCCACAAGGTTTAGGAGTGTGTCTATGGGAATGTTTGACCATTCTTCCAGAAGAACATTTGTGAGCTCAGGGCACTGATGTTGGACAAGAAGGCCTGGCTCTCTCTAGTTGATCCCAAAAGTTTTCTATTGGGTTGAGGTCAGGACTCTGCGCAGGCCAGTCAAGTTCCCCCACCCCAAACTCACTTATCCACATTATATTGCTAAAAGTATTGGGCCATTCCTCCAAATCATTTGGTGGAGGGGGATTATGGTGTGGGGTTGTTTTTCAGGGGTTGGACTTGGCCCCTTTCTTCCAGTAAAGGGAACTCTTAAGGCGTCAGCATATCAAGACCTTTTGGACAATGTCATGCTCCCAACTTTGTGGGAACAGTTTGGAGATGGCCCCTTCCTGTTCCAACATGACTGCACACCAGTGCACAAAGCAAGGTCCATAAAGACATGGATGAGCGAGTTTAGGGTGGAAGACCTTGACTGACCTGCACAGAGTCCTGACCTCAACCCGATAGAACAGCTTTGGGATGAATTAAAGCAGAGACTTCTCGTCCATATCAGTGCCTGACCTCACAAAAGCACTTCTGGAAGAATAGTCAAACATTCCCATAGACACACTCTTAAACCTTGTGGACAGCCTTCCCAGAAGAGTTGACGCTGTTATAGCTGGGATACCATTAAAGTTCATGTGTGTAAAGGCAGGCGTCCCAAAACTTTTGGTAATATAGTGTAGTATGTGGCCAAAACATTAATGTATGTCCTATCCCAATATGACACCAAGCTTCTTCTAGAATTACTCTACCAATTAAAGCAGTATAATAAACCCGAAACCAAAAATGGCATATATTGCAGCTTACCAATCATTAGATGTGGCGGTTGCATCGTTTTCTTTTTTTTAGGCTTTTTTCCCTCTTTTTTCACCTGGTGATCTGGCCAGTAACAAACCTCCTGTATTAGAGCGCCCCAATTATTCATAAAAATGTACATAAAATTATTTCAAAATTTGATCAAACTTGAGTAGAAGGACCCCTGCCGGGAATCCTTGCCACGTGTGGAAGCAATGGTCTCCCTGCAGAGATCTGACACACCCTCTGTTGAGTCAAATCTAGATCTCTCCAATTTGGAAAGCTCATACTCTCTGTTAACTGGCTGTGACTAGTTGTGACTCAGCAACGGGCATGTTGGACCTCTGCAGAGAGACAGCTGCTTCCACACAGAGAGCAAGGGTTTTCCTTTGAAGCATTTTGGCAGGGCGAAGGCTTTTCTACTTAGGCTGTGGCTGCTTTCTAAAAAAAATAAAATAAAAAAAAAAACAACTTTGCACAGTTTTCGGTTTGAAGCCATTGTATACAAATATGCGGCCTCTCAGAGGGTGAATGAATGAATGAATGAATGATTTGTAAAGCGCTGCAAATGCGAACTGAATATTGCAAAAACAGCTGTGCCAAGAGTGCCAGCAAATTTCTGGTGGCAAGCAGATATGGGAGACCCCGTCCCCCTCTGACAACACGGGAAAGCCACAGGGAATTCCCGTGAATTCCCTATGCGTCAGAGGAGGGCTGGGTCACTGAGTGGCTCCACCCTCTGTTATATAAGAAGTGTCAGAAGAAGCCAATCGTCACACGGCTGAAGACTCCCACTGAGGCAGATCGTGCGGACGGAGCGGAAAAGAACCCTGGAGGAAGATGCGGGACGAGAAGAGTGGAAGAAGAAGAAGATGGAGAAGAAGAAGATAAAGAAGAAGATGGAGGAAGAAGAAGAACACCGAAAGAACACCAGAAGAAAGAAGATGGAAGAAGTAGCCGAAAGAAGAAGAAATTAATAAAGGACTTGTCAAAAACTGTCTCTTGTGTTTTTTAAACTTTGACACTTTTTTGTGAAATGGTAGGGGTACATTTGTACCCCATTACAAATTCACATGGGGGGCCGGGATCTTTGGGTCCCCTTGTTAAAGGGGGCTTCCAGATTCCGATAAGCCCCCCACCTTCAGACCCCCACAACCACCGGCCAATAGTTGTGGGGATGAGGCCCTTCTCCCCATCAACATGGGGTCAAGGTGCTTTGGGGGGCTACGGTTCATGAGGGGGGGCACTCTCTCATCCCCCCTCTTTTCCTGCGGCCTGCCAGGTTGCGTGCTCGGATAAGGGTCTGGTATGGATTTTTGGGGGGGACCACATGCCATTTTTTTTTTTAATTCTGGCGCGGGGTTCCCCTTAAAATCCATACCAGACCTGATGGGTCTGGTATGGATTTTGAGGGGGACCCCCACGCCATTTTTTTTATTTTGGTTCGGGGTTCCCTTGTGGGGAAATCCCATGCTGTTTTAATCAATGAACTTTTATGTGTATTGTCGGACCGACAATTTATTATAGCCGTAGTTTTAAATGACTTTTTTTCCTTTTGAAATGTCATTTTGCACTCAAACTGTTCTGAACATGGGAAACATGCGCCCCATTTACAGGCATGCTATAGACACCCCCCAGGTACGAAATTTAAAGGAATATTACACTTTTATTGTTTCGCTTTAAACATTATTAAAATCACTGCTCCCGAAAAAAAACAAATTTTTTAAAAATTCTTTTTGCATTGATACATGTCCCCTGGGACAGGACCCAGGTCCCCAAACACTTTTTATGACAATAACTTGCATATAAGCCTTTAAAATGAGCACTTTTGATTTCTCCCATAGACTTTTAAAGGGTATTCCGCGGCTTTCGAATTTGCCGCGAACACCCCAAATTGTTCGCTGTTCGGCGAACTGGCGAACAGCCGATGTTCGAGTCAAACATGAGTTCAACTCAAACTCGAAGCTCATCCCTACTCCTGAGAGGGGTACACCCGGTCACACAATAATGTTTATTTGTACATCACCAAACCAAAAAAACATCTCACACCTACAGTATAAACTGACTTTTTCTATTCTAGTCATTTATTCCCTCTATTACATTGCAGATCAGCATGATTTTGTAGCACGGCCTCCTATTTCTGTAACCCTGCACCCTGATTTGTACTGTACCCCAAACTACAATAAAAGAGACACTGACTGGAGTCTCCACCATCTGCCCCATTGGATAAACATTTAACCGATCTGACCCTCCCTTACTATGATGTCATCAGTCTCTTGGCGGAGCTCTCACATCTCCCGTTTCCCCCCACAGATCTTTATACAACCTCCCCATACACCTAACACAGCATGGAGGGGCTCAGTGAAGGTGGTGATGAAAGTGTGGAGGTGTTGGATCGGGTCACACAGATCATAAAAGGAGATCCGCCCGGCCTCATAATCCAGATATATCCTGACTCTGTTACTGGAGATACTGGCGGGTAAAGGGATATCTTTACTGTCATGTATCACTTCATACTGATTACCATTCCTGTACAATCCCCAAGACTTCTTATTATAGCCAATCAGTGACTGCTGTCCTCTCCTGTCTATACTGGGGTAACACATCCCGACTCTCCAGCTATCTGATCCCCCGACATCCACTTCCCAGTAATGTCTCCCTGAGGAGAAACTCTGACTGATCAACACTTGAGACCAATACAGAAACATCTCTGGTGTTTTTGGATGATTCTGGTTTCTATCTGACCAGGATACAGTTTTCCTGTCATCTGATATCTGTAGATTATTATGAGCTGTATTTACATCCAGTAATATGTCTGCAGCTCCCTTTATATAGAAATCTACATTTACCTCTGTTATTATATCAGATAATGTGTGTAATGTGTGTGATATCTCATCCCCACCCAGACCCCCTCCATCATGGAGGAGTTCCTCATGTCTCTCTCTGTCCTCATTATCTCCATCCTCAGTATCACACAAGTCACCTGTGTCTGATTCCTGTAAGACAGTCAGTGGATCCGTCATGTTACACATCTCCTCAATGTGAAGCATCTTCCTTCTTTATTTCCAGATCCCGGATGGAGATGGAGATCCACTCTGTCCGCCCGGAGATTTCCCTCAGGACTCTCTTCTCCAGGTCTTCCAGATGTCTCCTGAGATCTCTAAACAGGGAGTGACTCTCTCGGTGTCACCAGCTGCTTCTTCCTCTACTTTCCTCCTGTGTTCCTGCAGACTCTGGACTCTTTCCTCCGTCTCCTCTCTCTTTGTCAGAAGTTTCTGCAGAACTTTCCTCAGTGTCTCCTTCTTCTTCTCAGAAGCCTCATCCAGTGACTTCATCTTATGTCCTGTGTGTTCTCCAATCACACAAAACTTACAGGAAATGGATGGAGCATTTCCTGCTCTCCATGGACAAGCTGGGGTCACATAAGATGTGTTCTGGGGACTTTTTGTGGACTCTCAGGTGTTTATCACACAGAGAAACCTCACAGAACAGACAGGATCTAACAGCAGATACAGGATAGTCCACACAGTGAGTACAGAAGACCCCGGACTCCTCCTGATCTGACTGAGCAGACAGGAAATTCTCCACTATGTTACGTAGTGTTATGTTCCTCTGCAGTGCAGGCCGAACCTGAAACTTCTCTCTGCATTCAGGACAGGAATATCCTCCAGACCCCCCCTGTGTATCCAGCACACAATCAATACAGACCCGGCAGAAGTTGTGTCCACATCTCAGCATTAGAGGATCTGTATAAATGTTCAGACGGAACATTCCAACTCAGCTCTCAGATCACCAGACGCCATCGCTGACAGCAGATGAGGAAATGAAATGAAATTCTCTGACACCGGGGAAGTATGCAGTTGGGAGGGTCACGTCCTCTACACAGGGGGAGGCTGGGCTGTGACTTGTACTGTAGTCATAGTATTAGTTATATGAAGGGACACAGATAATCAAGGCATCTCTTGTAGGACAATGTTCATCTCCTGAGAATATACAGTCAGGTCCATAAACATTGGGACATCGACACAATTCTAATCTTTTTAACACTATACACCACCACAATGGATTTGAAATGAAATAAACAAGATGTGCTTTAACTGCAGACATTTAGCTTTAATTTGAGGGTATTTATATCCAAATCAGGTGAACAGTGTAGGAATTACAACAGTTTGTATATGTGCCTCCCACTTTTTAAGGGACAAATGTAATGGGACAGATTAACAATCATCCATCAAACTTTCACTTTTTAATACTTGGTTGCAAATCCTTTGCATTCAATTACAGCCTGAAGTCTGAAACGCATAGACATCACCAGACGCTGGGTTTCATCCCTGGTGATGCTCTGCCAGGCCTCTACTGCAACTGTCTTCAGTTCCTGCTTGTTCTTGGGGCATTTTCCCTTTTAGTTTTGTCTTCAGCAAGTGAAATGCATGCTCAATCAGATTCAGGTCAGGTGATTGACTTGTCCATTGCATTACATTCCACTTCTTTCCCTTAAAAAACTCTTTGGTTGCTTTTGCAGTATGCTTCGGGTCATTGTCCATCTACACTGTGAAGCGCCGTCCAATGAGTTCCGAAGCATTTTGCTGAATATGAGGAGATAATATTGCCCGAAACACTTCAGAATTCATCCTGCTGCTTTTGCCAGCAGTCAAATCATCAATAAATACAAGAGAACCAGTTCTATTGGCAGCCATACATGCCCACGCCATGACACTACCACCACCATGCTTCACTGATGAGGTGGTATGCTTTGGATCATGAGCAGTTCCTTTCCTTCTCCATACTCTTCTCTTCCCATCACTCTGGTACAAGTTGATGTTGGTCTTATCTGTCCATAGGATGTTGTTCCAGAACTGTGAAGGCTTTTTTAGATGTTGTTTGGCAAACTCTAATCTGGCCTTCCTGTTTTTGAGGCTCACCAATGGTTTACATCTTGTGGTGAACCCTCTGTATTCACTCTGGTGAAGTCTTCTCTAGATTGTTGACTTTGACACACATACACCTACCTCCTGGAGAGTGTTCTTGTTCTGGCCAACTGTTGTGAAGGGTGTTTTCTTCACCAGGGAATGAATTCTTCGGTTATCCACCACAGTTGTTTTCCATGGTCTTCTGGGTCTTTTAAAAAAAAAAAAAAAAAAAAAACAAGTAGAAAGGCGCAAAGCAGGTATACCTCACATAACAGATCCTAAATAGTCCAATGGCAGGGTAGGTGTCTGTAGATGTATATAGATATATATACAAGGGGAAGTCTATCAGGGCTGCCACCAAAAAAAGACCAGAAGCAGGGTCCAATAGGCTGAGAAGATAAAAACAAGGAAGAGGGGCGCCTCTGAGTATAAATCAATAATCATTTATTTACAACAAACAATATCCACTCACATGGAGGACTGTAGTATTGCGTTCCGGTGCATCTCTGAGTAGAGAAGAGGCTGGAGGACCACAAGTCTCAGCAAGTCCGTGCAGTGCTGGTCACACATCAAGTCCTGGCAGGGATGGATGGTGGTGGCAGAACACGGTGGGAGTTCCCTCGGGTCTCCAGATGGCACTTCAGAATAGGTAGTGGGTTGAATAACAAAGACCAACGGTCTGTGGGTTCCAGGGAGGGGATGGGGGGACGCCAAAGCCGATCGCCGGGCGCGCTGCCGTCTGAGGCTCGTACGGCTCCGTGGAGAGAGATGGTGACGGCCGTACAGGGAGCCAGAACGAGGCCTGGAAAGCAAGCGCGGCGCCGGGCCGTGACGTCACAGCTCTGCGACGCGTTTCCGAGTCTGCGCGCTATAGATGACAGGAATAGCGGCACTCCTTTTTCAAGCATAGGGGGCAGATGTATTGGCAGTCCTTTTGTAGTCTTTGGGAGGGAGGGGGAAGGGGCGGGGCTGGGTCTTTTGGTGTTGCTGAGCTCACCGGTGCATTCTTTCTTTTTAAGGATGTTCCAAACAGTTGATTTGGCCACACCTAATGTTTTTGCTATCTCTCTGATGGGTTTGTTTTGTTTTTTCAGCCTAATGATGGCTTGCTATACTGATAGTGACAGCTCTTTGAAAGTCATATTGAGAGTTGACAGCAACAGATTCCAAATGCAAATAGCACACTTGAAATGAACTCTGGACCTTTTATCAGCTCCTTGTAAATGGGATAATGAGGGAATAACACACACCTGGTCATGGAACAGCTGAGCAGCCAATTGTCCCATTACTTTTGGTCCCTTAAAAAATGGGAGGCACATATACAAACTGTTGTAATTCCTACACATGCCGCTAAAGACGTCTATGACGAAACGCGTACGGCATCACTATGCACATCATGTGACTTCCAGGAAGCTGTGTGAGTAGGTGGAATGCAACCAGAGTGCACGCTGTCCACCTACAGCTCGATTGCCTATGCTTTATACCAGCAAGTGCAGCCCCTATGGGACTAGGCATTACGCTGCATGAACTGCATTTTTTGTCTGTTTGCTTTTAGACATTTTTTTAAGATAATCTTTTAATAAATGGAAGTTTTGGTTATACTGCACTATGGGAGTCAATTTCTCTTTTTTATGAGAATCATGACAATTACATCTATCACAACCCGGATATCCCAAGGCCGCTCGAGGAACTGCAAAGGCTGACACCAGTGGTTACCTGCCAACCTAAGAAGCTACATGCGCATTACCCCTGTAGGGGTAGCAGAATCTGGTGAGTGGGGACCCTTGAGGGGGAGCACGCAAGTCACCTGTCAAGATTCTGTGATCACTAAAGTCACCTGCTACAATTCCTCTAAACACAAACAGTAACTTTCATTTAGATGAATGCACTTATGTGTTCTTTGTATACGGCGCGATAAACTGCATCTTGGTGGAATTTTTAATTTTGGTGCAATTTTTGCATTTTTTCTGTTTTTTGGTGCGATTTTCTTTTTGCATTTTTTTTGTTTTTTTCTGCATCTTGGGTTTACATACACCTTGATTTTATGATCGGGACACTATATGTATACACTTATATGTTTTTGTATATGGTGCAATAATTACATTTTGGTGCGACTTTGGTGCAATTTTCTATAACTTTTTTGTTTTTTGGTGCGATTCTTTGCATTCTTATTTGGATTTGGTTTTTGGGTTTACTCACAGCCTGTATTTTGGGTTTGGACACTATACGCACTATTACAAGCAGAGAATCAGTATACTATCATGATATTCATGTCTGGATGTTTTATACACTAATTTGTAAGCCATTACATTTTTGGTGATAACTTCTCCTGTGTAGGATTGGTGTCAACACTAATGGGGCGTACACACGGTCGGACTTTTCCTCTACAAAAGTCAGACGGACGCCGACGGATAGGGATGAGCCGAACACCCCCCTGTTCGGTTCGCACCAGGAAAAAAGTTCGTTCGAACACCGTTAAAGTCTATGGGACACGAACATGAATAATCAAAAGTGCTAATTTTAAAGGCAAATATGCAAGTTATTGTCATAAAAAGTGTTTGGGGACCCGGGTCCTGCCCCAGGGGACATGAATCAATGCAAAAAAAAGTTTTAAAAACGGCCGTTTTTTCAGGAGCAGTGATTTTAATAATGCTTAAAGTCAAACAATAAAAGTGTAATATCCCTTTAAATTTTGTACCTGGGGGGTGTCTATAGTATGCCTGTAAAGGGGCGCATGTTTCCTGTGTTTAGAACAGTCTGACAGCAAAATGACATTTTGAAGGAAAAAACTCATTTAAAACTACCGCGGCTATTGCATTGCCGAAAATACACATAGAAGTTCATTGATAAAAACGGCATGGGAATTCCCCAAAGGGGAACCCCGAACCAAAATTAAAAAAAAAAAAAGACGTAGGAGTCCCCCTAAATTCCATACCAGGCCCTTCAGGTCTGATATGGATATTAAGGGGAACCCCGGCCAAAATTTAAAAAAAAAAATGACGTGGGGTTCCCCCTAAATTCCATACCAGACCCTTCAGGTCTGGTATGGATTTTAAGGGGAACCCCGCGCAAAAAAAAAAAAAAAAAACCGCGTGGGGTCCCCCCAAAAATCCATACCAGACCCTTATCCGAGCACGCAACCTGGCAGGCCGCAGGAAAAGAGGGGGGGACGAGAGTGCGCCCCCCCTCCTGAACCGTACCAGGCCACATGCCCTCAACATTGGGAGGGTGCTTTGGGGTAGCCCCCCAAAACACCTTGTCCCCATGTTGATGAGGACAATGGCCTCATCCCCACAACCCTGGCCGGTGGTTATGGGGGTCTGCGGGCGGGGGGCTTATCGGAATCTGGAAGCCCCCTTTAACAAGGGGAACCCCAGATCCCGGGCCCCCCCCTGTGTGAAATGGTAAGTTTTGTACCCCTACCATTTCACTAAAAAACTGTCAAAAATGTTAAAAATGACAAGAGACAGTTTTTGACAATTCCTTTATTTAAATACTTCTTCTTTCTTCTATCTTCCTTCATCTTCTGGTTCTTCTGGTTCTTCTGGTTCTTCCTCCGGCGTTCTCTTCCAACATCTTCTCCGCGGCGTCTTCTATCTTCTTCTCCTCGGGCCGCTCCGCACCCATGGCATGGGGGGAGGCTCCCGCTCTTCTCTTCATCTTCTTCATCTTATTCTCTTCTTCTTTTCTTCTCTTCTTCTCTTCTTCTCTTCTTCATTTTCTTCTCCGGGCCGCTCCGCACCCATGCTGGCATGGAGGGAGGCTCCCGCTGTGTGACGGCGCTCCTCGTCTGACAGTTCTTAAATAACGGGGCGGGGTCACCGGGTGACCCCGCCCCCCTCTGACGCACGGGACATGACGGGACTTCCCTGTGGCATTCCCCGTGACGTCACAGGGAAGTCCCGTCAAGTCACCGTGCGTCAGAGGGGGGCGGGGTCACCGGGTGGCCCCGCCCCCCGTTATTTAAGAACTGTCAGACGAGGAGCACCGTCACACAGCGGGAGCCTCCCTCCATGCCAGTATGGGTGCGGAGCGGCCCAGAGAAGAAAATGAAGAAGAGAAGAAGAGAAGAAGAGAAGAAGAGAAGAAGATGAAGAAGATGAAGAGAAGAGCGGGAGCCTCCCCCCATGCCATGGGTGCGGAGCGGCCCGAGGAGAAGAAGATAGAAGATGCCGCGGAGGAGATGCTGGACGAGAACGCCGGAGGAAGAACCAGAAGAACCAGAAGATGAAGGAAGATAGAAGAAAGAAGAAATATTTAACTAAAGGAATTGTCAAAAACTGTCTCTTGTCATTTTTAACATTTTTGACACTTTTTTAGTGAAATGGTAGGGGTACTTTTGTACCCCCTTACCATTTCACACAGGGGGGGGCCGGGATCTGGGGGTCCCCTTGTTAAAGGGGGCTTCCAGATTCCGATAAGCCCCCTGCCCGCAGACCCCCACAACCACCGGCCAGGGTTGTGGGGATGAGGCCCTTGTCCTCATCAACATGGGGACAAGGTGTTTTGGGGGGCTACCCCAAAGCACCCTCCCAATGTTGAGGGCATGTGGCCTGGTACGGTTCAGGAGGGGGGGCCGCACTCTCGTCCCCCCCTCTTTTCCTGCGGCCTGCCAGGTTGCGTGCTCGGATAAGGGTCTGGTATGGATTTTTGGGGGGACCCAACGCCGTTTTTTTTTTTTTTTGGCGCGGGGTTGTCCTTAAAATCCATACCAGACCTGAAGGGTCTGGTATGGAATTTAGGGGGAACCCCAGGTCATTTTTTTTTTTAAATTTTGGCCGGGGTTCCCCTTAATATTTATATCAGACCTGAAGGGCCTGGTATGGAATTTAGGGGGACTCCTACGTCTTTTTTTTTTTTTTAATTTTGGTTCGGGGTTCCCCTTTGGGGAATTCCCATGCCGTTTTTATCAATGAACTTCTATGTGTATTGTCGGCAATGCAATAGCCGCGGTAGTTTTAAATGAGTTTTTTCCTTCAAAATGTCATTTTGCTGTCAGACTGTTCTAAACACAGGAAACATGCGCCCCTTTACAGGCATACTATAGACACCCCCCAGGTACGAAATTTAAAGGGATATTACACTTTTATTGTTTGACTTTAAGCATTATTAAAATCACTGCTCCTGAAAAAACGGCCGTTTTTAAAAAATTTTTTTGCATTGATCCATGTCCCCTGGGGCAGGACCCAGGTCCCCAAACACTTTTTATGACAATAACTTGCATATTAGCCTTTAAAATTAGCACTTTTGATTTCTCCCATAGACTTTTAAAGGGTGTCTTGCCGGCATTCGAATTTGCCGCGAACACCCTAAATTGTTCGCTGTTCGGCGAACTTGCGAACAGCCAATGTTCGAGTCGAACATGAGTTCAAATCGAACTCGAAGCTCATCCCTACCGACGGACTAAAGCTGGCTGACAATCCGATCGTGTGTGGGCTTCCCCGGACTTTCAGCGGGCTTTTACAGCCTCAAATCTGACGGACTTTAGATTTGAAACATGCTTCAAATCTTTACATCGTAACTACGCCGGACCCAGAAATCCACTCGTCTGTGTGCTAGTCCGACGGACAAAAACCCACGCTAGGGCAGCTATTGGCTACTGGCTATCAACTTCCTTATTTTAGTCCGGTGTACGTCATCACGTACGAATCCATCGGACTTTTGTGTGATCGTATGTAGGCAAGTCCGTTCGTAAGAAAGTCTGCTGCAAGTCCTCCCCAAGTCCGCCAAAAGTCCATCGAAAGTATGTCGGACAGGCTGTCGGACTTTTGTAGACGAAAAGTCCGACCGTGTGTACGCCCCATAAGAGGGTTTTAGTACTCACCTACGGGGGGTAGGTGAGGTGTGATAACTATTACACTACCACCTTTATGGAAACTGTTTTGTTATAATTTATTCCCTAATAACACTGTGTCTTTTAATACTTAGCCACTATAGAGTGATTTGGTAGAGCAGTATTTGACATATAGGTAGTGCCACTCGCCCCTTCACATCTCCTTTCTTTCTATGTTGTAATTCCTACACCGTTCACCTGATTTGGATGTAAATACCCTCAAATTAAAGCTGAAAGTCTGCAGTTAATGCACATCTTGTTCATTTCATTTCAAATCCATTGTGGTGGTGTATAGAACCAAAAAGATTAGAAATGTGTCGATGTCCCAATTATGGACCTGACTGTAACAGACATTTTTGTATTTATACATTGGGGTTGATTTAGGCAAATCCATTCTGCACTACAAGTGTACTTGGAAGTGCAGTAGCTGTAGGTCCGAGGGGAAGATCTGAAATGAGGGGAAGCTCTGCTGATTTTATCATCCAATCATGTAGAAGCAAAAATGCTGTTTTTTTTATTTTCCTTGCTTGTCCCCCTCAGATCTACAGTGACTGCACTTCCAAGTGCACTTGTAGTGCAAAGTGGATTTGCCTTTAGTAAATAAACCCCCCCATCCAGCACACGGATGGTTTGCTATCTGGATAATTTATATAGATTATGTAGCCATGACCCCCGACCCCTAGAGGCCTAATGGTGACCTCCAGAGTCAGGGAGAGCTGACATTCATCTTCACAATGTGGGTTACTAGGCATAGCGGGTGTGGTGTAGATAGAGTAAGACGAGCGCCAGAGTCTTTGACAATGCAAAAAGAGATTTATTGTCTCTTAACCACTTCAGCCCCGGAAGATTTTACCCCCTTCCTGGCCAGAATTTTTTTTTACGATTCAGCACTGTGTCACTTTAGCTGACAATTGCGCGGTCGTGCAAACTTGGAACCCAAATAAATTTGACGTCCTTTTTTCTCACAAATAGAGCTTTCTTTTGGTGGTATTTGATCACCTCTGCGGTTTTTATTTTTTGCGCTATAAACAAAAAAAGAGCGACAATTTTGAAAAAAAAAGCAATATTTTTTACTTTTTGCTATAATAAATATCCCCAAAAAATATATAAAAAAAAATAATTTCTTTCTCAGTTTAGGCCGATATGTATCCTTCTACATATTTTTGGTAAAAAAAAACACAATAAGTGTATATTGATTGGTTTGCACAAAAGTTATAGCGTCTACAAAATAGGGGATAGATTTATGGAATTTTTATTATTAATTTTTTTTATAAGTAATGGCGGCGATCTTCGATTTTTATCGTGACTGCAACATTATGGCGGACACATCGGACACTATCTTGGGACTATTGTCATTTATACAGCGAGTGATCAGTGCTATAAAAATGCACGGATTATTGTATAAATGTCACTGACAGGGAAGGCGTTAAACACTAGAGGGCGATCAAGGGGTTAAGTGTGTCCTAGGGAGGTGTTCTAACTGTAGGGGGATGGGCTTCCACTGACATGACAGTGATCACTGCTCCCGATGACAGGGAGCAGTAGATCTCTGTCATATCACAAGGCAGAACAGGGAAATGCCTTGTTTACAAAGGCATCTCTCCGCTCTGCCTCTCCACACCGCAATCGGGGGCCGCCAGCGAACATTGAGTTCCCGGGTCCCGCAGGCGCGTTCCCACGGCGTGCGCTGGGTCAGCGTGCGCCCGATAGGTGGCACATTCTTGGGGACGTACAGGTACGCCCAGTTGCCTACCTGTGCCATTGTCAGACTTCCACTTACCAGACTAATGAGTCCGCTTGGGCAGAGGGTAGACTCCCTTACTTATCCGACTCATGGCCCCTAGTAGAGCAGACAGGAGGCACGGGAGTGCAGAATGGTATGAGAGCCTGCTGAAGGGATCCAGGTACAGGATGAGAGATGATCTTCAAGCAGCAGGTCAGTAGTCAGGAACACCGGTTACAGGTGCTGAGCAGGAGCAAGACAGGCAGATCGGGGCACAAGCAGGGTTCAGCAACAGGCTGGCAGCAAAGGTACAACAGGAGCAGGTAGAAGTGGAGTCAAACAGGCGAAGGTCAGGTACAGGCAGCAAACAGGAGAATCCAAAGGCAATCTGGGTCGTAAGGAGATCAGGTACACAGTAACACGAGACAGGCAACGGGAACTAAGGCACAGGGAGCTGATGATCAGGCAGCACTAAGCAGAGTGCATGGCAAACCTAAATAGGCTGGTTGGCGCCAACGGCGCGCACGTGCACGCCGACGCTCACAGGCGCATGCCAGTACACACACCAGAGCCTGCAGGAGCACGCACAGAAACGCATGTGCCAACGCGCACCAGCGCGCCCCAAGGCGACCAGCACCACGACCAGTAAGGTAAGCTCGCTGACAGTGCCCCCTTCCTAAGGGCAGCCTCCGGATGCCCAGTTGGGCCAGCTTGGAGGCATGAACATTCCTGAAAGTCTGTAAAAGTTTCGGGGCATGCAAATTGCTCTCTGGCTCCCATGAATTGTCTTCAGGGCCATACCCCTTCCACTTAATGAGGTACTGGATTCCATTCCTCCTTTTTCTACAGTCTAGGATTGCCTCTACTTCGAATTCTTCTTCGCTGTCAATTATGACAGGTTTGGGTGAGCCGACAGTGCAGCCAGCAAAAGGATTAGAGGTAGCAGGTTTCAGTAGCGTCACGTGGAAGACCGGGTGCACCTTTAGAGAGTCTGGCAGATCGAGTTCATAGGTCACATCATTTATTTTCCTCTTCACCGGGAAGGGACCCATAAACTTAGGGCCTAATTTCCTAGAGGGACAAGTCATTTTCAGGTTCACTGTGGACAACCACACTTGGTTGCCAGGCTCCAAGATCAATTCTTTACGCCTCTTCTTATCAAACATTTTTTTATTGTAATCCTGGGATTGGCCATAGTTTCTTGTAGGAGTTTGTTGTTGGTGGAAAAGAAACTCATAGTCTCAGAGACAGCCGGAACAGTACATTCAGGTATTGAGGTTGGCAGAAAGAATGGATGGAAACCGTAATTAGCGAAAAATGATGTTTGATTGATGGCAGAGTGCAAGGAGTTGTTATAGGAGAATTTTGTAACAGGTAATAAGGAGACCCAGTCATCCTGAGAGAAGGCAGAGAAACACCTGAGGTATTGCTCCAAGGTCTGGTTGGTTCTCTCAGTTTGCCCGTTCATCTGGGGATGATAGGCGAATGAAAATGCCAATTCGATTTCGAGGGAACCACAGAGGGCCTTCCAGAACCTTGAAGTAAATTGGACATCCCGATCGGACACAATGCTTGCTGGGACTCCATGTAGCCTAACAACTTCTTTGACAAAAATCGTTGCTGTATCCTAGCTGAAGGTGTCCCCTTCATGGGGAGAAAATGTTCCATCTTGGACAGCCTGTCTACCACAACAAAAATAGTAGAAAATCCTTCGAAGGGAGGCAGTTCCACGATGAAGTCCATCGATATCATATTCTATGGCCTCTCTGAAACAGGTAAGGGTTTTAATAATCCCCAGGCCTTTGTCCTAGTGTTCTTACTTCGAGCACAAGTGTTACATGAATCCACAAAATTCCTCACCGGATAATTGAGGCCACCAGAAGGTGCGCTGTACCAGCCCAGTGGTCTTCAGAACACCGAAATGTCCGGCCAATATATGATCATGACATAGTTCCATTACAGTTACCCTTAACTTCTCCGGAACCACGATCTTGTCTCTTCGCCAAAACAGGCCCTCTCTCAAATCGGTTTCAGGGTACGGAAGCATTCCCACAGAGGCCTGTCTTATCCGGGAGACAAGGTCCCCTTAGAGGAGCAAGAAGTTCCCAGAAGGAAGAATCGTATCGGGAGATACGGTCTTCTCTGAATCGTAAAATATACGGGAAGCCGGGTCTGTAAGTTATGTGGAACTGAAATCGTGAAAAGAAAAGTGCCCATCTGGCCTGACGTGGTCTTAATCTTTTGGCTGTTCTCAGGTATTCCAGATTCTTGTGGTCGGTGTAGACCAGGATGGGATGTGCAGCACCCTCCAACAGTTAATGCCATTCCTCCAGAGCCGCCTTGATGGCCAGAAGTTCTCGATCCCCCACATCATAATTTATTTCTAAAATTGAGAGTTTGCGTGAAAAGAACGCTACTGGATAGAGGAGGGCTTTGGTGCCCTGACGTTGAGAGAGCACCACTCCCACTGTGATCTCCGAAGCGTCGACCTCCAAGACAAATGGTAGGACAGGGTTAGGATATTTCAGAATGGTAGCTGATGTGAATAGTTCTTTGAGTTTTTCGAAAGCCGACTGGGCTTTATCGGTCCAAGAGAATCGGGTTCCCTGCTTGGTCAATTCAGTGATTGGAGCAATCATGGTAGAAAAACCTTTGATAAACTTCCGGTAGAAGTGGCAAGTTTATCCATCGGAGCGGGCCAGTCCAGAATAGCAGATACCTTTTGAGGATCCATCTTGATACCCTCCACTGAGATGACTAGGCCCAAGAATTGAATGCATTGACGTTCGAACTCGCATTTTTCGAGTTTTGCATAGAGCCCATGTTGCCTGAGCCGGGTTAGAACATTGCGGACATGTCTACGGTGATCGGTTAATGAAGAGGAGAAGATCAAGATGTCGTCAAGGTATACTATTACATACAAGTCCAGGTAATCACGGAAAATATCGTTAACAAAATGTTGAAAGGTTGCGGGAGCGTTGCATAATCTAAATGGTATGACAAGGTACTCAAAGTGCCCGAATCGAGGACGGAAGGCCGTCTTCCATTCGTCCCCTTTTCTGATACAGATCAAGTTGTAAGCTCCACGGAGATTTAACTTCATGAATATGGCTGCGGTTCCTAATCTTTGAAAAAGTTCAGGTACTAGAAGCAAGGGATAACGATTTTTAATAGTTATCTTATTCAACTCCTGATAGTCAATGCAGGGACGTAATGAGTGGTCTTTCTTCTCGACAAAGAAGATGCCGGCACCGACTGGGGAGGTAGTAGGACGAATGAACCCTTTTTTCAAGTTTTCTTCTATGTAAGCCTTTAGTGTGTCTAACTCCTGCTCAGTTAGCAGGAAGATTCTCCCAAATAGAACCACAGTACCAGGTAACAGTTCTATTGGGCAGTCATACGGCCTATGAGGGGGCAAGGTTTCTGCTCCTTTTTTACTGAATACATCCAGGAAGTCCAGATAAGCTTCAGGAATGGACTGATGTAGCTCAGCAGTCCAAGCGAAGGAGTTGGGAGGTCATCTGAGAAGATTGATGTAGACAATGCTGTTGGCAATACTCTGAGAGAAATTTAACTTCTTCTGTGGCCCAGTTGATACTGGGATTATGGGCCTGCAGCCAGGGCATTCCCAGGATAATAGGGAAGAGAGGAGAAGAGATGGCGTCTAGATGCAGAAGCTCCTGATGGTGGGTACCCATGGTGGCCAGTAAGGGGATGGTCTTCTGTGTGACCGGGCCGGAACTAAGGATGGAACCATCCGCCAGATGAACAGTAAGCCCCTGAGCCTTGGGTTGAAGCGGGATACGATGGTTGGCAGTGAAGGTCAAGTCGACGAAGCAGCTGCATGCACCGGAATCAATAATTACAGACACTGGAATATTCCCTCCAGGAAGCTGCAGAGTGATGGAAAGAGCAAGATGAGAACCAGGTTTAGGCAACACAGATGCCCACATTGAAGAGGCAGGACGACACTTACGCATCTTGTTGGGGCAGGCTCTCACTTAATGCCCGCATTCACAGCAGTATAGGCACAGGTTGTGGGTTCGTCTGCGCATCTTTTCCTCCGGAGTAAGCGTGGGCCAGAGCAAACCGAGTTGCATGGGTTCAGGGGGTTCTGGAGCTGAAACAGAAGAAGCAGGAGGAAACTAACCGACAGGACTGGGAACCTTTGGTAACATCCAGGTGGGACGAAGGTGGCTGGTAGACCTTTCTGACTGACGCTCTCTTAGGCGACGGTCAGACCGGATGGAGAGATCGATGAGCTCTTTCAAAGACCGAGGTACCCCGACTCGTGCCAACTCATCCTTGAGTGGGTCAGATAGCCCCATTCTGAACTGGTGACGCAGGGCAGTGTCGTTCCAGTCCGTGTCAGCGCTCCAATGTCTAAAGTTTACTGCATAGTCTTCGGCCGCTCGGCGACCTCGTTGCAGAGAGTGCAGTGCAGCTTCAGCAGTCGCTGTCAGTTGGGGATCTTCGTATAGTTGGGACATGGCCGTGAAGAAATCATCTAGGCTATCTAGGGAGATAGACTTTTGTTCCAGAAGGCAGTGGGCCCATGTTTGTGGCTCACCAGCCAGTAAGGAGATAACAAATCCTACTTTGGTTGCTTCCAGGGAAAAGGTGCGGGGTTGCAGAGCAAAGTGGAGCTCGCAGGAATTGCGGAAGGCACGATACTTGCTGCGTTCTCCGGCAAACTTTTCCGGTGTGGGTACTCTGGAGGAAGCATTACTACGGAGGGTGCAGATTGGAATCCAGCAGAGGACGCCCCCTGGTGGTTGGATGGAGAAGATAAAGCCTGAACTTGTTCCTCCAATCTTGAGTAGCCTTCCTGAAGGCTTTTTACAGCTTGGGTAAGACCCGCCAGGTGTCTGCACAGTTCATCCATGGGGGAGGCCCCCTGCCCGGACTCAGTCATGGCTGCCTGATACTGTCAGACTTCCACTTACCAGACTGATGAGTCCGCTTGGGCAGAGGGTAGACTCCCTTACTTATCCGACTCACGGCCCCTGGTAGAGCAGACAGGAGGCACAGGAGTGTGGAATGGTATGAGAGCCAGCTGAAGGGATCCAGGTACAGAATGAGGGATGATCTTCAAGCAGCAGGTCAGTAGTCAGGAACACCGGTTACCGGTTACAGGTGCTGAGCAGGAGCAAAACAGGCAGATCGGGGCACAAGCAGGGTTCGGCAACAGGCTGGCAGCAAAGGTACAACAGGAGCAGGCAGAAGCGGAGTCAAACAGGCCAAGGTCAGGTACAGGCAGCAAACAGGAGAATCCAAAGGCAATCCGGGTCGTAAGGAGATCAGGTACACAGGAACATGAGACAGGCAACGGGAAGTAAGGCACAGGGAGCTGATGATCAGGCAGCACTGAGCAGAGTGCATGGCAAACCTAAATAAGCCGGTTGGCACCAACGGCGTGCACGCGCACGCCGATGCTCACAGGCGCGCGCACACGCATGCGCCTGCACGCCAGTACACACACTAGCGCCTGCAGGAGCGTGCACAGTAATGCGCACCGGCGTGCCCCAAGGCGACCAGCACCACGACCAGCAAGGTAAGCTCTCTGACAGCCATTCTGCCGACATACATATGACAGACTCCGAGACAAATTGACTGACAGACTTGGCAGACTCCGAGACAAAAATAGGAATAGAAGAACAGCTATACAGTTCAAGGGCCTATAAGCTAGATTGCGGCAAACTGTATCTGTAGAATGCTGTCTCCTATAGCAACTGATTGGGTAACTTCAATTTTAGTACAGATCACAACTCACAGTATTCCATTGTAGATCCTCTCACTGAGCTCCCAGTCTCTCACTAGACTCTTCAGATCTCAGCCACCACTGGATCCCTTTGAGCTCCTTAACAACTATCCCGCTGTGGCTTCCAAGTGTCACCCACACTGTCCTGCTGGGTTCCTGACTTGGCTCTTCAGCTAACCTGCTGAATCCTCTGCAAGCATCACCCACACAGTTTTGCTGGGTCCCTAGCTTGACTCGGCTGAAGCTTTCCCAACTTCTTCACCATCCCCGGCTAGTGAAAAAAGCTGCTCTGGTACTTCTTCGGTCTCCACAGAACCTGGCCTCTGATAACAGGGGAGATTGTCCCTTGCTAGTTACTGTGTCCCCTTTACCCCTGACTCTGGATCTCGCTTGCCTCTGGTGTCAGGAATAGGGTGCCCATGTGTCCCGGATTGCCCAGGATTATCCCGCAATTCATATTTGTGTCCCGTGTCCCAATCACCTTCATTCCGGGACAATACAGTGTCCCGGAATAAAATAAGGACACACAGCCACCTTAATAAACTATTGCCAAACTGGTTGCTAGGGCCGCCCCGCCTCGCGTCTAGCAACCAGTGACATCACATTCGCAGAGTCTCTCAGAACGAGGCCTTTACCCAAGGCTGCCCTGCGCTCCACATGTGTGTGACTTTTTCACTGCCTGGCCACATACAGAGGCCCAACATGCATGGAGCACTGTCAGGTGTTCTAGGAGCATAAATTACACATTTCATTTCTCAACCACCTATTACACTTTTGAAGGCCCTGGAGCATCAGGACAATGGAAACACCCACAAAATTATCCCATTTTGGAAAGCTAACACCCCAACGTATAATCTATGAGGCATAATGAGTCTTTTGAATGGTTCATTTTTTTCCAGAAGTTTTTGGAAAATGTGGAAAAAAAATGAAAACTCATTTTTTTTTTACACAAAGTTGTCCATTTATAAGATATTTCCAACACACAGCATTTAGATAGCAAAAATGACACCCCAAAATCAATTCTGCTACTCCTCCTGAGTATGGCGATACCACATGTGTGAGACTTCTACACAGCCTGGCCACATACAGTAGGCATGTGCATTTCATTTCGTTCCGAATCGAGCACAAGCAGGGTTCGGCAACAGGCTGGCAGCAAAGGTACAACAGGAGCAGGCAGAAGCGGAGTCAAACAGGCCAAGGTCAGGTACAGGCAGCAAACAGGAGAATCCAAAGGCAATCCGGGTCGTAAGGAGATCAGGTACACAGGAACATGAGACAGGCAACGGGAAGTAAGGCACAGGGAGCTGATGATCAGGCAGCACTGAGCAGAGTGCATGGCAAACCTAAATAAGCCGGTTGGCACCAACGGCGTGCACGCGCACGCCGATGCTCACAGGCGCGCGCACACGCATGCGCCTGCACGCCAGTACACACACTAGCGCCTGCAGGAGCGTGCACAGTAATGCGCACCGGCGTGCCCCAAGGCGACCAGCACCACGACCAGCAAGGTAAGCTCTCTGACAGCCATTCTGCCGACATACATATGACAGACTCCGAGACAAATTGACTGACAGACTTGGCAGACTCCGAGACAAAAATAGGAATAGAAGAACAGCTATACAGTTCAAGGGCCTATAAGCTAGATTGCGGCAAACTGTATCTGTAGAATGCTGTCTCCTATAGCAACTGATTGGGTAACTTCAATTTTAGTACAGATCACAACTCACAGTATTCCATTGTAGATCCTCTCACTGAGCTCCCAGTCTCTCACTAGACTCTTCAGATCTCAGCCACCACTGGATCCCTTTGAGCTCCTTAACAACTATCCCGCTGTGGCTTCCAAGTGTCACCCACACTGTCCTGCTGGGTTCCTGACTTGGCTCTTCAGCTAACCTGCTGAATCCTCTGCAAGCATCACCCACACAGTTTTGCTGGGTCCCTAGCTTGACTCGGCTGAAGCTTTCCCAACTTCTTCACCATCCCCGGCTAGTGAAAAAAGCTGCTCTGGTACTTCTTCGGTCTCCACAGAACCTGGCCTCTGATAACAGGGGAGATTGTCCCTTGCTAGTTACTGTGTCCCCTTTACCCCTGACTCTGGATCTCGCTTGCCTCTGGTGTCAGGAATAGGGTGCCCATGTGTCCCGGATTGCCCAGGATTATCCCGCAATTCATATTTGTGTCCCGTGTCCCAATCACCTTCATTCCGGGACAATACAGTGTCCCGGAATAAAATAAGGACACACAGCCACCTTAATAAACTATTGCCAAACTGGTTGCTAGGGCCGCCCCGCCTCGCGTCTAGCAACCAGTGACATCACATTCGCAGAGTCTCTCAGAACGAGGCCTTTACCCAAGGCTGCCCTGCGCTCCACATGTGTGTGACTTTTTCACTGCCTGGCCACATACAGAGGCCCAACATGCATGGAGCACTGTCAGGTGTTCTAGGAGCATAAATTACACATTTCATTTCTCAACCACCTATTACACTTTTGAAGGCCCTGGAGCATCAGGACAATGGAAACACCCACAAAATTATCCCATTTTGGAAAGCTAACACCCCAACGTATAATCTATGAGGCATAATGAGTCTTTTGAATGGTTCATTTTTTTCCAGAAGTTTTTGGAAAATGTGGAAAAAAAATGAAAACTCATTTTTTTTTTACACAAAGTTGTCCATTTATAAGATATTTCCAACACACAGCATTTAGATAGCAAAAATGACACCCCAAAATCAATTCTGCTACTCCTCCTGAGTATGGCGATACCACATGTGTGAGACTTCTACACAGCCTGGCCACATACAGTAGGCATGTGCATTTCATTTCGTTCCGAATCGAAATTCGGACAAATTTTTCATTATTTGGAAATTCGGATGCATCCGAATTTCCGAATTACAAAAGTAAAGAATTTCAACGAATCTGAACAAAAACGAACGAATTTGAAAACATATTCGGATCGAATTCGAAAACATATTCGAATCTAATTAGAAGACAAATTCGAATCAAATTCGAAAACATATTCGAATCGAATTCGAAAACATATTCGAATCGAATTGGAAGACAAATTCGAATCAAATTCTAAAACAATTTCGAATCGAATTAGAAAAAAATAGAAAACGTTTTTCTAAAAAAAACCAATAAGATAAAATATAAAATAATAAAGCAATAGAATATATATATATATATATATATATATATATATATATATATATATATATATATATATATATAATTTTTTTTTATTATTCTCTTCTATTGTTTTTTTATGCTTTTCTTTTCTATTATTTCATATTCTATAATAGTCTTTTCAATTCAAATTCAAATTCATTCTATACGAAATTCGAATTACGGAGCATGGATTCTGAAGTTTGAATTTCGTGTAGAATGAATTCGAATTTGAATAGAAAAGGTTAGAATAGAAAATAATAGAAAAGAATAGACTAGAAAAACAATAGAAGAAAATATAATATAAATATTATATTTTCTTCTATTCTGTTCTATTGTTTTTCTAGTCTATTCTTTTCTATTTTTTTCTATTCTATTCTAATCCTTTATATTCAATTTTGATTTCGGTCTATATGAAATTCGAATTTTGGAAGATGTTTTATATATATAATTTTTTTCTATTCTGTTTCATTGTTTTTCTATGTTATTCTTTTCTATTCTAAACTTTTCTATTCAAATTTAAATTCATTCTATACGAAATTCGAATTTTGGAAGATGGCTTCTGAAAGTGGAATTTCGTATAGAATGAATTTGAATTTGAATAGAAAAGATTAGAATAGAAAATAATAGACTAGACAAACAATAGAACAGAACAGAATAAAATTTATATATTTTTTTATATTTTATTCTATTCGGTTCTATTGTTTTTCTAGTATTTTCTCTTCTACTCTATTCTAATCTTTTCTATTCAAATTCAAATTCATGTTAAATTTATTTATTTATTTTTTTTTTTTCTATGCTGGTCTATTGTTTTTCTATTCTTTTCTAATATTTTCTATTTTATTCTAATCTTTTCTATTTGAATGTGAATTCATTCTATATGAAATTTGAATTTCTGAAAATGGTTATACAGAAACAGAATGAAATAGAATGAAATTGAATTCTAATAGAAAAGACTAGGACATAAAAACAATAGAACAGAATAGAAAAAAATTATATATATATATATATATATATATACACAATATTTCTTTCTATTCTGTTCTACTGTTCTATTGTTTTTCTATTCTATTCTTTTCTATTAGAATTTGATTTCATTCTATTTCTATATAACCATTTTCCGAAATTCGAATTTTGTATAGAATGAATTTGAATTCAAATAGAAAAGATTAGAATATAAAAAAAAATAATAGAAAAACAATAGAACAGAATAGAAAAATATTTTATATGTGTATATATATATATATATATATATATATATATATATATATATATATATATATATATATATATATATATATATATATATATATATATATATATATATATGAAAGCATCTTCCGAAATTCGAATTTCATATAAAATGAATTTGGATAGAAAAGATTACAATAGAGTAGAAAGAATAGACTAGAAAAACAATAACAGAATAGAATAAGATATAATATATATATTATATTTTATTCTGTTCTGTTCTATTGTTTTTCTAGTCTATTCTTTTCTATTATTTTCTATTCAAATTCGAATTCATTCTATACGAAATTCGAATTTCAGAAGCCATCTTACGAAATTCGAATTTCGTATAGAATGAATTCAAATTTGAATAGAAAAGTTTAGAATAGAATAAAAAAGAATAGCAAAGAAAAACAATGAAACAGAATAGAAAAAAATATAATATATATATTATATTTTATTCTCTTCTGTTCTATTGTTTTTCTAGTCTATTCTATTTCTATTATTTTCTATTCTAATCTTTTCTATTCAAATTCGAATTCATTCTATATGAAATTCTAATTTTCTAATTCTAATTTTAGAAGCCATCTTCCGAAATTTGAATTTCGCATAGAATTAATTCATATTCGCATATAAATGTTTAGAATAGAATAGAAAAGAATAGCATAGAAAAACAATAGAACAGAATAGAAAAAAAATATAATATATATATAACCATCTTCCGAAATTGGAATTTGGTACAGAATGAGTTCGAATTCGAATAGAAAAGATTAGAATACAATATATTATATTTTTTTCTATTCTGTTCTATTGTTTTTCTATGCTATTCTTTTATATTTTCTATTCTATCCTAATCTTTTCTATAGGAATTCGATTTCATTCTATACGAATTTCAAATTTCACAAAATGGTTATATATAGTTTACTTTTTCAAATTAAATTAATGTTTTTTTTGAATGCGGTAGAATCTTTTCGAATTTTATAGTTTTTTTCGAATCTGGTAGAATTTTTTCGAATTTGATAGTTTTTTTCGAATGTGGTAGAATTTTTTCGAATTTGATAGTTTTTTTCGAATACGGTCGAATTTTTTCGAATTCGAAACTAAACGAATTCCGAAAAACGAATGTAACAAATGCAACAAATTTTACTAAATGAATTTAGTTAAATAACGAATCGAAACTAAACTAAACTAAACAATTTTTTTCATCCTGCACATGTCTAACATACAGAGATCCAACATGCAAAGAACACTGTCAGGTGTTTCAGGGACACATAGCATGCACATACCAAAAATTACACCCCAAAATACATTATTCTGAGCAAAGCGTAAACGAGAGACTACCTTTGGTTGTAGTAGCGCAGTTGTACACAGGAAGATAGCACTAGTCCAGGCAGCAGGCAGGGACTTGGTCAGCAACGGCAAACACAATTGTCCAGGCAGCAGGCAGAGATACTGTCCATATAAAGACCAGGGTCATTGCAGGCAGAGATATTGTCAGCAGTGCCAAAAATATTGGTCCTGGTAGTAGGCAGGAACATGGGGTGCGGTCAGTGCGACAGGCAGAGACATAATGGCAGTAAGTCCTACAGGCAGCAGGCAGAAGTAGGGCCTCGTTCAGGACAGAATGGGGACAGGGGTAGAGGCTTCTCCCATCCAAATCTCTTTGAAGCCTCAGAGTCTCTAGACCCTAATCTAGGATTGAGAAAACAAAAAAAATTGTTTTCTTCATCCAGAAAAACAATTCTAAAGCCCCTCACATATGTGAGACCCCTGTGTTGAATCCCACTAGTCTAGCAGCAGGGTACAAGATCAGTCCATGAGGCAGGCAAAAAACATGGTCAAACAGTCCAAGGTCAGTTCCAGATCAGGCAGAGGTATGTACAGAATCATTAGGCAGAAGCATGGTCGAATAACAGTCCAGGGTCAGTTCCAGATCAGGCAGAGGTATGTACAGAATTGGCAGACAGAAGCATGGTCGAATAACAAGCCAGGGTCAGTTACAGAGCAGGCAGTGGCATAAGGGATGTGAAGGTGTGAACAAATTATAATCATAGATGCATTTTGGTTTTTGTATGGGGCCATTCCTTCTGGGGATTTTCACGAAGGTATCATTGTGGATCGAAGACAACATGTAGACATCCCTTTTGTCCCTCCACTTCACTGCCAAAATCTACTTGTTTCGCAGACTTGCCGTTTCTCCTTTTCTCAACTTTTTATTGACAAGACTTTGAGGAAAGCCCTTCCGGTTCTTTTTTACGGTGCCACATGCTGGCATCTTCTTCCGGTGAAGGTTGTGGAACAGGGGCAGAGATGTGTAGAAGTTGTCTACGTATAAATGATAGCCTTTCTCCAGTAGAAGGTATATGAGGTCCCAAACAATTTTCCCGCTTGATCCCAAGTAGTCTGGGCAATTAGGGGGTTGCAGCTCGGTGTCCTTCCCTTCATACACTTTGAAGGCATATATGTACCCTGTGACTCGGTCACATAATTTATATACCTTCACTCCATAGCGGGCCCTTTTGCTGGGAATAAATTGTTTGATTTTAAGCCTGCCACTAAATTTCACAAGGGACTCATCCACACATATGTGTTGGTCCGGGGTAAACAGCTGGGGTAATACTGGGTATTATCATTGAAATGAAGGAACCTCATTATCATGAGGTATCTGGTTCTGGGCATTATCTTGGAGAAGATTGGCATGTGGTGGATGGGGTGGGTTGACCAGTAGGACATCAAAGTGTTTTTTTTTGGTGAGTCCCATACAAAATGTGAGGCCTAAAAAAACCTTCCTCCACCGTTAGGTCTCTCCACTCGTAGGGACAGGCATAGTAGGACGTTGGATTATTCAAAATAAATTGCTGTGCATAAAGGTTGCACTGTGCCACAATTGTCGATAGCATGTCCTCTGTAAAAATTAGATTAAAAAAATTGATTGGGGAAAAATTCTCCGTGTCCACCTGGATTCCTGGCTGGGCAGTGAAAGGGGGAATGTTGGCTTCTACTGAATTAGGAGGAAGCCACAAGGGGTTCTGAAGGGCATAGAGAAGGCTGGCATGGGTCCTTGGCCTTTCTTGCCGAGGTACTGTGGTGCTGGTGGATGGCACTGCGGTGCTGGTGGATGGCACTGCAGTGCTCGTGGATGCCATTGCCTCCTCACCAGAACGCCTTCGTTTGGCGGGCCGAATATCTTCCTCCTCTGAGTCACTCAGTGTTCCACTACTGAGGACTGGCTCATAATTTATGTCCGACTCAGAGTCGGAGTCTGAAAGGGAATCCAAAAAAGAGAGCTCCCCGTTGCTCTCATTGGCCTGGGAAATAATTTGGTACGCCTCCTCGGCGGAAAAGCATCTTTTGGACATGGTTGCTGGTGGTGATGCGACTACACAGGTGTGTGCTAAGCCTGCACTGATGGGCACTGATGAGGTGGCACTGATAAGCACAGATGGGCACTGAGGTGGCACAGACGGGCACTGATGAGGTGGAACAGATGTGCACTGATGAGGTGGAACAGATGTGCACTGATGAGGCGGCACAGATGTGCACTGATGAGGTGGCATAGATGTGCACTGAAGAGGTGGCACAGATGGGCACTGATGGGGTGGCACAGGTGGGCACTAAGGAGGTGGAACAGATGTGCACTGATTGATTGCACAGATATGCACTGATGAGGCGGCACAGATGGGCACTGATAAGGTGACACAGATGGGCACTGATGAGGCGGCATAGATGTGCACTGATTGATTCCACAGATGTGCACTGATGAGGTGGCACTGATTGGCACAGGTGGGCACTGATGAGGTGACACAGGTGGGCACTGATGAGGCCTGGGAAATAATTTGGTACGCCTCCTCGGCGGAAAAGCATCTTTTGGACATGGTTGCTGGTGGTGATGCGACTACACAGGTGTGTGCTAAGCCTGCACTGATGGGCACTGATGAGGTGGCACTGATAAGCACAGATGGGCACTGAGGTGGCACAGATGGGCACTAATGAGGTGGAACAGATGTGCACTGATGAGGTGGAACAGATGTGCACTGATGAGGTGGAACAGATGTGCACTGATGAGGCGGCACAGATGTGCACTGATGAGGTGGCACAGATGTGCACTGATGAGGTGGCACAGATGGGCACTGATGGGGTGGCACAGATGGGCACTAAGAAGGTGGAACAGATGTGCACTGATTGATTGCACAGATATGCACTAATGAGGCGGCACAGATGGGCACTGATAAGTTGACACAGATGGGCACTGATGAGGCGGCACAGATGTGCACTGATTGATTCCACAGATGTGCACTGATGAGGTGGCACTGATTGGCACAGGTGGGCACTGATGAGGTGACACAGGTGGGCACTGATGAGGCGGAACAGATGTGCACTGATGAGGTGGCACAGCTGGGCACTGATGAAGCGGCACAGATGCGGCGGCACAGATGGGCACTGATGAGGTGCCACAGATGGGCACTGATTGATTGCACAGATGGGCACTGATTGATTACACAGATGTGCACTGATGAAGCGGCACAGATGGGCACTGATTGGCATAGTTGGGCACTGATGAGGTGGCACAAGTGGGCACTGATGAGGTGGCACAGGTGGGCACTGATGAGGTGGCACAGATGTGCACTGATTGTGAAGATGGACACTGATCACCGATGGAATATTGGCACAGGTGGGTACAGGTGGGCACAGATTGGCACAGGTGGGCACTGATTGGCACAGGTGGGCACTGTAATGATGGGGCACTGTACTGATGGGGCACTGTTTGGGCACTGTTGGCACTGTTTAAACTGTATAACTGTATTATAACACTCACAGATCGCTGTCAGATGCTCTCTCTCCTCATACGCGTTCTCTGTGTGAGGAGAGAGAGCCGGCAATGAGAGATGATCTCATATGTTTACATTTGAGATCATCGCTCATTGGCCACGGCGATCGCACTGTAAATGGCCGCTGTGATTGGCCATTTACAGAGATCTGTGATTGGCTGTGTCCAAGGGACATGGTCAACTCAGAATTTCCCTGATGAGCGCTCATGAGCGTGCATGGGAGCGAGGAAATTGAGATCCACGCTGTAGCCATCATTCGACTATGGCCCGGATGTCAAACTGTAAAGCACCGCAAACAGATGAGTATCCTACTCTGTCCCTCTCACCTGCCAACTTTAGCAACACTCACCTACTTGGCAGGATCAAAGGACATATATCGACAACTCAACAATCCATTTGCATTCAGAAGAAAAAACAACTTATACTCAAAATTGGAATTCCAAGACAACAACAAACAAAAAACACATAAAATGTAAGCATTTCTCTCTGAGCAGAAGGAAGAGAATTCCCTATACTAACAACAGCTTTCCCTTAACTAATAACCAGTAATTCACCTTTTAATCATTTAACACTACCAACAAATAGTATGCTGATAGGCAAGTTCCCCTTTTCTTAGTTTTAATAATAACAAACATAGGCTCACACAGATCTATCTACTGCTAGCTTGAAACTGGCTGTAAAAATATAACTTCCTCATTTTAACCACTTGCCAACCGCCTCACGCAGATATACGGCGGCAGAATGGCACGGGCAGGCAAAGTCACGTATGGGTACGTGACTTGCCTCCCGTGGGCGGGGGGCACATCGCGCCCCACCCGGTGCCCGAGGCAGTCGGCTTCGTTCCAGGAGTGATCCATGCTGAGGGGGAGGCCACTGATTCACGGCCACCCCCTCGCGATCGCTCCCGGCGAATGAAAATCTTCCTCTGCTGCTGTAATGTAAACAGCGACAGAGGAAGTGATGTCATCTCTCCTCGTGTCGGTCTTTTCGTTAAGGCGCCGAGGAGAGAAGTCATCAAGTAAGTTTGCACCAACACTATACGTACAGTAGAACACACAGGCACACTTTTCACCCCCTGATCGCCCCCCTGCACCCCCTGTCACAGTGACACCAATAGCAGTTTTTTTTTTGTTTGTTTTTACTGATCACTGCATTGGTGTCATTTGTGACTGTTATAAGTGGTAGGGCAGTTAGTGGTAGGCCCCTTTAGGTCTAGGGTACCCCCTAACCCCCCTAATAAAGGTTTAACCCCTTGATCACCCCCCCCCCATCGTCAGTGTCACTAAGTGATCGTTTTTCTGATCACTGTGTTAGTGTCACTGGTGACGCTAGTTAGGCAGGTAAGTATTTAGGTTCGCCGTCAGCTTTTTATAGCGTCAGGGACCACCATATACTACCTAGTAAAGGTTTTAACCCCCTGATTGCAGCCTAGTTAACCCTTTCACCAGTGATCACCGTTTAACTGTCACGGGTGACGCTGGTTAGTTAGTTTGTTTTTTATAGTGTCAGGGCACCTGCCGTTTATTCCCTAATAAAGGATTAATCCCCTGATCGCCCAGCGGGTGATATAAGTTAGGTTTTAGGGTCAGATAGGGTCTGCGTCACCCCAGGCAGTGTCAGGTTAGCACCAGTACCGCTAACACCCACGCACGCAGCATACACCTCCCTTAGTGATATAGTATCTGAATGGATCAATATCTGATCTGATCCGATCTATACTAGTGTCCCCAGCAGTTTAGGGTTCCCAAAAACGCAGTGTTAGCGGGATCAGCCCAGATACCTGCCAGCACCTGCGTTTTGCCCCTCCGCCTGGCCCAGCCCAGCCCACCCAAGTGCAGTATCGATCGATCACTGTCAATTACAAAACACTAAACACACATAACTGCAGCGTTCGCAGAGTCGGGCCTGATCCCTGTGATCGCTAACAGTTTTATGGTAGCGTTTTGATACAGTCGATAACAGTCAGGAGCTTTTTTACCTGTGAGTCTCACTAGTGTACCACTAAATTTAGAGCCCAAAATGGCAAATCGAAGGTACACTAGTGAAGAGGCCTACAGGTTTCTGAGCATGACAGATAGTGAAGAGGAAGTCACTCATCTGTCAGATTCAGGCTCAGAGTACGATCCTGTAGACGACAGCGGCTCCATGACAGATAGCTCTGACGACGGAGTTGTGGTCCCTGCCAAGGTCAGGCGTACCAGACCCCGAACTTCTTCTTCTGTCCTTGATGTGCAAGAACCTCAGGTCCCTCATATGGAGCAGAGCAGTACTAGCGCCGCTATTCCTTCTGGTGAACTGGCAAGCACCAGCGGCCTAGTACACCCCAGTCGTAGTCAAACCAGCACTGCAGTATCACGTGGTGATGTGGTGAGTCCCATAAGTGCAGTTCAAGCTGGTGAGGTGGCAAGCACAAGTAGTGTCCCGCTGCCACCAAGAAGAAGACAAACACAGGCCCGTCGTGCCTATAGTGCCCTTCCTGCTGCATTCGCCAATCTGAATTGGGAACCCACCACTTCTGCAGCACCCGTACTTCCCCCATTCACTGGCCAACCCAGCATTCAGGTGGAAACAGTTGATTTTACGTCACTGGATTTTTATTCGTTGTTTTTCACCGAAGATCTCTATAGATGTATTGTGGACCAAAGCAATTTGTACGCTGGTCAACACATCACCACTATTCCCCAGTCCTCCCTTGCTAGAGATTGGAGACCAATTACGGTTTCCGAATTTAAGATCTTTCTGGGCCTTTCCCTCAACATGGGCATAACTAAAAAGAGTGAGTTGCGGTCATATTGGTCCACTGACCCAATTCACCATATGCCCTTGTTCTCTGCCTCCATGACCAGGGCAGAGCAGATTTTGCGGTTATATTTCAACAACAATGAACTCTGTCGTCATCGTGGAGACCCTGGATACGATCGGCTCTACAAAATTCGGCCCCACATAAACCACTTCAACCAACGTTTTGCAGACTTGTTTTTTCCCCATCAAGTTGTCTGCGTTGATGAGTCCCTGATTAAGTTTTCTGGCCGCTTGTCATTCAAACAGTACCTTCACAGCAAGCGTGCCAGATACTGGGTCAAGATGTATAAGCTCTGTGACAGGGCTTATGGTTTACGAGGGAAGAGATAGTCACGTAGAGCCAAAAAAACTGCCCTGACTACATAGGAAGCGCTGGCAAGATAGTGTGGGACTTGGTGTCACCCTTATTCGGAAAGGGGTACCACTTGTATGTGGACAATTATTACACGAGCTTGCCACTTTTTAGTCACTTGTTTTATCATTAGATTGGAGCATGTGGCACCGTGCGATCTAATCGCCGGGGCTTTTCCCAGCAGCTTGTAGATTCCCGTCTTAGGCTGGGGGAGAGAGCCTGCTTGAAGTGTAATAACTTGCTCGCTATGAAGTGGAAGAATAAGAAGAATAAGAATGTTTTCGTTCTGACCTCTCTTCATGCAGACACAAATGTCCCAGTGAGGATAAGAGCACCGCTGGCACAGTCTCCCAGCCAGGGGAAGAAAAAGGAAAGGAAGAGGCGAGCTGTCCATATCAGCAGAGAGCTGAATTGCCCGATGTAAGAGCTTTCAGTAGAACTTCCAGTGTTCCCGGGGCACACGTCACATAGCTCCACCTTTTGGCCCAGTGCCTTTGATAGACAGAACGTCGATCCAATGCGGGACATGTGACGTCATCAAAGGCGTCGGGCCAAGAGGTGGGGCTATGTGACGATGAGCCCCGGGAAGACGGGAAATTCAAATGAAAGCTATTACAGCGGGCAATCCTGCTCTCTGCTGATCCGGGTGGCTTGCCTCTTCCTCTGCATAGGTGGGGCTGTATGGGGCACAGGCAGACCAGGCTGTATTGGGCACAGGTCACGCTCTATTGGGCACAAGTCACGCTGTATTGGGCACAGGTCACGCTGCATTGGGCACAGGTCACGCTGTCTGTGGCACAGGTCACGCTACATTGACACTAGGGCAGCTGTGGGGGGGGCTGTTTGCAGGGGGGCCCCATACAACATTTTGCTATGGGGTCCTGCTACTTCTAGTTACGCCCCTGGCGACTGGTGTTGTGGAGAAACCCCTCTGTGTCCACAAATATAACCAAAATATGGGAGGGGTGGACCTCAACGACCAGTTGTTGGCACCGTACCTAGTTGCCCGTAAGGCCAGACGCTGGTACAAGAAAGTGTCTGTTTATTTATTTCAATTGGCTTTGCTGAATGCTTATGTGCTATACAGAGCTTCAGACTGGATCCTTCCTTAAATTCCAGGAAGAGATCGTCAGAGCCCTTCTGTTTCCAGACGGTGTTCCACCTCACCTTCCCCAACCAAACGCAGTAAGCGGGCTGCATGAGAGGCATGTTCCTTATGTCCTCCAAAGTACCCCTACCCAACGAGCCCCCCCCAAAAACCATGTTGTGTCTGCAGCAATCGCAGATATAGGCGTGACACCCGGTATTATTGTCTCTCCTGTCCTGACAATCCTGGTCTTTGCATTGGTGAATGTTTTGAACGCTATCATACACTAGTTGAGTAATAGCGTAGGGTACAGCATTGCACAGACTAGGCACACTTTCACAGGGTCTCCCAAGATGCCATCGCACTGGACACCTTTGCTGCCATTGTGCTCTTGCTGGGTGTCCAGTGTGCTCCTGTCCCTTTAAGGGGGCTTGGGCCGCCTCCAGGCTCACCTGTCTACACCTATCCATTCAATGCATGTGCTTCCACTGTGGAGACACTTATAAATTTAGTAGTGTTAGGACTGCAAGTAATACAGGGTGCCTTGACGAGGCCTTGCAGCTTTCACATGCGTTTGCAAATGTGTGCTAACTAAACCCCTGCTTTTAACAGACGGTTAGACAGGCTAATTTGGTTGGTCAGCAGACTGTTTGGTGAGTTGAGCTTTGGAATTGTCTTTGTCTTGCATTTTGAGAAACCCGAACCTGGAACCGGTTACAGTTACAAAAGTTACACCTACAAAAAAAAAAGTGAAAAAAAAAACACAAAAAAATATATAAAATAAAGAAACCAAAAATAGTTGTTGTTTTATTGTTCTCTCTCTCTCTATTCTTTCTCTATTGTTCTGCTCTTTTTTACTGTATTCTATTCTGCAATGTTTTATTGTTATTATGTTTTACCATGTTTGCTTTTCAAGTATGCAATTTTTTATACTTTACTGTTTAGTGTGTTTTATTGTTAACCATTTTTTTGTTTTCAGGTATGCCATTCAGCTGCACCGCGGATTTATTTATCTTGACAGCAACAGCATTTGCTCCCACGATACATAAAGCCGTGACTCCAGCGCTGTCGGAGGTGATTTCACCACCACAGTTAAAAAAAAGAGCATATATGCTGAAGCATGGGGGCAGCAGGGGCGGAGGAGCGATTTGCTCCTACCTTTTGCGGGTGGATGCCCCCATACTTCGGCATATATATATTTTAGGCACAGTTTGCGTTAAAAAATGTTTTATTTTTTTACTTTTTTTTGTATTTGCTTTTCAGGTATGGTAAGACTGTTATACTGTTATATTGTAATGTTACTTTGTTTTATTGTTAACCATCATTTGCTTAGCAGGTACGCCATTCAGTTGCAGCACGGATTTATTTATCTTGACAGCAACAGCGTTTGCTCCCACGATACATAAAGCCGTGACTCCAGTTAAAAAAAAGAGCATATATGCCGAAGCATGGGGGCAGCAGGGGCGGAGGAGCGATTTGCTCCTAACTTTTGAGGCGGATGCCCCAATTCTTCGGCATATATAAATGGTGCATGTATGCCCATCGATAGAAGTGGGTGGATGAAGGGAGGTATTCTAATGGTGGGCATACCCACCGATCAATATCTTTTTTTCGTTCAGCCCACAGGCTGCATGAAAAAAAAGTTTACAATATATGCCCAACAAGGACCAGCAACGTACTGGTATGTTGCTGGACTTTGAGTGGTTATACCAGAATGATGCCTGCAGGTTTAGGTATCATCTTGGTATCATTCTTTTCAGCCAGTGGTCGGCTTTCATGTAAAAGCAATCCTAGCGGCTAATTAGCCTCTTGACTGCTTTTACAAGCAGTGGGAGGGAATGCCCCCCCCCCTCCCACCGTCTTCCATGTTTTTCTCTGACTCTCCTGTCCCAACAGGGAACCTGAGAATGCAGCCAGTGATTCGGCCAGCTCACCATAGAGCTGATCAGAGACCAGAATGGCTCCAATCATCTCTATGGCCTAAGAAACTGGAAGCTACAAGCATTTCATGACTTAGATTTCACCAGATGTAAACAGCGCCATTGGGAAATTGGGAAAGCATTTTATCACACCGATCTTGGTGTGGTCAGATGCTTTGAGGGTAGAGGAGAGTTCTAGGGTCTAATAGACCTCAATTTTTTCAAAAAAGAGTACCTGTCACTACCAATAGCTATCATAGGGGATATTCACATTCCCTGACATAACAATAAAAAAATAAATAAATAAATAAAAGGAACAGTTTAAAAATAAGATAAAAAAGCAAAAAAAAAAAAAAAGCGTGCAAGCGGCGGTCTGTCGTCAAATGTAAACAGCAATTGCAACATGCATGTGAGGTATCACCGCGAAGGTCAGATCGAGGGCAGTAATTTTAGCAGTAAACCTCCTCTGTAAATCTAAAGTGGAAACCTTTAAAGGCTTTTAAAAATGTACGTAGTGGGCGTATGCGCGGCAGCTTCCAAGATGGCCACCAGCATCTGAAGCTCCGCGCCACCGCAGCCTTCTCCGTTCCCCGTGAGCTGACAGAGCGCTCATCCGTCGAAATCAACGGCACTACAGGGTAGGGAAAACCCCCGGGAAGCCTCCTATGTCATCGGACACCGCCAGAAGAAACCTCACTGGCCAGATGATGGCCGCGAACGGACCCCTCAGCTATGCTAAGATGGCCGCCGCACATCCGAACCGCAGCATGGCTGTTACTGCTGAGGACTCAATAGCTGACCAGGACCTCCTTTCCCCACATACTCCAGGTACTGTGCACAGCCCGCAACCCCAGAATCATTCACCAGCCTCCACAGAATCACTCCTTCTAAGCCTGCAAACTGGATTACCATCCACCCCCATGATGGATCCTCAGACAGGCCTCCTATTGTCGGTCAGTGAAGCACAGGAGGCAGCCCCTACCCCCACAGATTTCCCCTCCATGATGGAAGCTTTTGCTCACATGCTTTCAAAAAGCCTAGCCCAGAATGCAGCTCAAATCACATCCTCTATCCACGCTGACATGCAGCAGTTTGGCCTCAGATTAGACTATATTGAACAAAAAGCAGACCAAGCAGGGGCGCGCTTTAACCAAAATACGGCGCGTATTCAAGAAATGCAGGATCAACTCGAGACGGCTTTGGCGAAAATAGACGATCTCGAAAACAGATCGAGACATTACAACTTCAGGGTTCGGGGGCTCCCGGAAGCCGAACAAGAGGTACAGTCTGCGGTCAAAGATCTCAAAGATCTCATCCCAGGGATACCTGAATACCGCCTAGAGCTGGATAGGGCTCACAGAGCACTACAACCCCCACGCAAAGATGGCCTCCCAAGAGACATAATTGTTAAACCACATTTTTATGCCGTGAAGGAGGAGGTTATGCAGAAAGCCAGAAACATAAAGGAATTAACTATTCATAGACATAAAATTCAGATCTTTGCTGATCTGTCTCCCTACACGGTCCAAATGAGGAGATCCCTTAAGCCATTGCTATTGCTGCAAGAGAGAGATATTCCCTACAGGTGGTCTTTTCCTCTGAGACTTAACTTCACATATAAAGGCAGAAATTGCGCCTTTTCCACTTTTCCTGAGGGCGAACATCTTCTTCTACAACTGGGACTAATCAATCAAAATCCTTCCTCGTCTCAGACAAGCAAAGGAACCCCTTCCTCCGCCAAGAGACCCCCTACTGCAGGTCCCCTTCAACCTTCCTGGATGAAACAAGGCCTCAAGAGATCAAAGGACAATCTCCCGACGTGAATCATTTCTCCTTGATGGTGGTTTGAATCCCAACAGAAGCTGGTTTGAGGCCAATCCCAGCCTTTCGGATATCGGGGATAATTCATCCCGGTTCTTTTTTTTTGCTCTCTTTTTGTTCTTACTTTTTTTTTTTTTGCCCATCCTCTCAAGAGACTCTTTTGGTTACTATAGAGGACAGTTAGCATGGCTAACACTAGATGAAGCCTGACACTTCTCTCTTTTATATCTGTCTGTTTTTACCATCCTGGCCTCCCAGGACGAAGTTTATGGGTTTTTCTTTTTTTTGTGTTTTTTTTTCTTCTTTTTTAATTGATAAATTTGATTCTTATCTGGCACAGGGGTGCGGGGAGGATAAAGGGGAGCTCCCCGGGAAGAAATACCCACGATTGAGCCCGGACGGGCTTACGCGACCTAGGTTCCCGTCACTAGTGAGGGGGAGCCTGGCTCGCCAAATTCCTTAGTGCCTTATCGCTTGTAATCTTTTTCTGGTTTTACCACTCTGTTTATAAAGGTTTTTTTTTCTTTTTGAACGCTCTGTCATAGGTTTTTGATGGACTCATGATAGTCCTCAATCAATAGGGTTAGAGGGGCTGGGGCTGTGGTGGACCCAGTGCGCTGCTCCTAGTTCCCAAGAGAACTTTTGAGTCCCTTGGGATCTTAGTTGCACCACTTTTCTTGGTGTGCTCCAGTTCAACTGGATGCAAGGGAGGGACCGACCTTTCACTCCCTCCCTTAGGGTCATTAGGGGTATGAGACCCCATCCCACTTTTTTACAATCTACTGTGATAGGTATGATCTCATGGTTGTTTACATTGCAATGTTCACCATTTTTTCTTCTTTTTCATCTTTCTCTCTTCCATTTCATCTCTTTTTCCCACCCCTCTCCCTTTACTTGTCCATTCTTGATTGTAGGCCCTTCAGGAATTAAAGGAAACCTCTGGCTCACCTTCCCAGGTCGAAGCAATCCAGATGTTGCAACGGCAGGCCCACGCATTACTCTGGAGTCTCCAGGAGACGGTAAGGCTCAGATACTCCAAATAATACTCTCCCTTCTGGATTATGGCTAATACCTCAAAGCAAAATCATCCCCTTAGAATTTTCTCACACAACAAGCAAGGTCTTAACTCTCAGGTTAAACACAGAAAGATTTTCCAGACATATAAATCCATGCATGCTGATGTCCTTCTGCTCCAAGAAACACATTTCCCGGCTAGTTATAAACCCTCATTCATACACCAACATTACCCCCAATTTTTCCTAGCTTCCACCGAAAACAAAACCAAGGGAGTAGCGATATGCTTCGCTAAACATATAAATGTTTCTCAACCAGAGACGGTAGTTGATCCGCAGGGTCGCTTCCTGCTAGTTTCGGGCAAAATAGATGGAGAACACTACACTTTTGTTTCCTATTATGCACCCAATAAGGGTCAAAGACAATTCTTTGATTCGATGCTCAAAAAACTTCATATCCACCTGAAAGGTACTGTGTTTATGGGAGGAGACTCGAATATAGCCTTTGACACTGGCCTTGACAGATTTGCAAATGGACATTCTAGACCCAAACGCCCTACTAAACAAAGCATGAAGGAGGGTTTGATAGATATATGGAGGGAAGCTAATCCACACAAAAAAGACTATACTCACTTTTCCGCCCCCCACAACTCATACGCCAGGATAGACCACATCTTTTCAGGCTCACGTACGATCCCACTTATCTTGAACTCTAAAATTTTGGATTCCCCTCTGTCAGATCACGCGATAGTCTCGGTAGTAACCCAGAGAGTGGGACCGACAAAGGGACCTCCTTGATGGAGACTACAGGAATCACTCCTCAGTGACTCTATATTTTACGCTGAAACTGAAAAAGCCATTAAAGACTATTTCAGCATAAACCAAACGGGGGAAGTCTCCCTGACAAGCGTCTGGGCAGCACACAAAGCAGTCCTCCGTGGACACTTCATTAGCTTATCTTCCCACCTAAAAGCAGCTCACAAAGCGGATGTCCTTAAACTAACAGCTGACTATCGTACTGCGGCGAAGGCGCACAAGCACCTTCTTACAGCTGAATCCCTGAACAAACTAGACCAATCCCGTACCCTCCTCAATCTTGCGCTGACCTCGGCGGCAGAAAAACACCTAAGATGGACTGGTGCCAGATTTTACCAACAATCCGATCGAATAGGGTCTAGACTAGCGACCAAACTTACCCCTAAACCACGCACGTTAGCTTTCCCTAAAATTAAAACCCTGGCAGGTGACTTGACTCAAAACCCGACGAAGATTATGGAGGCCTTTTCTCAATTTTACTCTAAGCTGTACAGAGCATCTGACCACACCACACATCCACAACGTGACAGCTTTTTAGATAATCTTCCACTACCTAAACTATCTACAGAGCATAGGGAACTGATGGAAGACACTTTTTCAGTGGAGGAAGTACTAGATACGATCCGATTCTTAAAGAAGGGTTCAGCCCCGGGACCTGACGGTTTTTCTACAGGCTATTACAAAAAAATTGCCCCATCACTAGCCCCCCATCTTACTAAATTTTTTAATTCCCTTAGGGATGGAGCCACCCTGGACCATGAGCTCAATACAGCATTTATAACTGTAATACTGAAGCCTGGGAAAGATCCTAGTGAATTAGTCAACTACAGGCCTATATCACTTATTAATAATGATATTAAAATCTTTACGAAGATCTTGGTGAATAGGGTAGCAAGCTTTATTTCAACTTATATTCATAAGGACCAGGTTGGCTTCATCCCGGGGAGACAGGGACCAGACCAAATCCATAGAACAATTGACGTTATCTCCCTTCTCAAGTCAGGGTGGGACGGGGGACCCCATCAAAAAGGTTTCCTCCTCTCCATGGATCTGCATAAAGCTTTTGACTGCGTACACTGGACCTACATTACTGATTTACTTTGCAGATGGGGGTTTGGACCCTATTTTCTGAACATATTTCAATCCCTGTACTCTACCCCCTCAGCCCAGATCAGGCTCTTAGGGAGATACTCAGAGAAATTCGCAATTGGGAGGGGGACCAGACAAGGCTGTCCACTATCTCCTCTCCTGTTAGCGATCGCCATTGAGACCTTGGCGATCGCGATCAGGACGAGCCCAGAAGTTAGAGGAGTGCGATGTGGAGATCAGGAGCATAAGTGTGCGCTTTACGCAGACGACCTCCACCCCTGTGATCTACAAAATATTACAGAATTTTGGCATGGTCTCTAACCTAAAGGTCAATTTGTCTAAATCGATAGCCATAAATATTTCAGTCCCGCAAGACGTTATAACTCAACTTTCCACCAACTTTACTTTTGCTTGGGCTCAAACAGAGATTCTGTACCTAGGCATTAAGATAACATCAGATATATCCAACCTTTACAGCGCTAATTATCCCCCCTTGTTCAGAAAATGCAGAGGGGATCTGGAAAGATGGGCTAGATGTGGTCTGTCCTGGCTGGGTAGGATTCACGCGATAAAGATGACTCTTCTCCCGCGCCTCCTTTATCTATTTCGCTCCCTCCCTATCCCGATTAAGAAACAAACCCTCCACAAATTCCAATCTGAGATTCTCCGCTTTGTTTGGGGTCATAAGGGTTATAGATGTCCATCCAGCATTCTCTACCGCTTGAAGAATCAAGGGGGGCTGGGACTACCGGATTTATGGGGCTACTTTCAAGCCGCTCAACTTTCGCAAATATCGGTAGTCTTTACAAAAGGCCCAAAACCTAGCTGGGTATCCATGGAACGTCAGGCCACCCCGCTAAACACTATAGACTTCCTTCTTTGGTGCGACCCTAAAATCAGACCAGCCATCATGTCCCCAACCCTCTCACATTCTATTGCCCTTGGCACAGGCCTTTTTAAAAATCACAACCTGATTTCTCCTATGAGACCGCTATCACATCTGTTCCACAATGCAGACTTTCCTCCTGGGATGGTCATTAAGGCGTTCAAATGGTGGACGGACAAAGGCCTCTATAGAATAGGACACTTTCTTTCTCATAAGGGCCCGTTCACTCTGTCCCAATGTAGAAAAGAATTAGAAATGCCAGATTCGGAGAGATTCAGATTCTCTCAAATTTCCCACTATCTACAATTAATTTGGTCACGTAACTCTGACAGCACCTCATTGACCCCATATGAACAATGGTGTGCCAACACAATAATCCAGAGGGGAGGAATATCTCTAATCTACACAGCTTTAAAAACTAATGCGGAAAAACCTGCCTATGCTCGAGCCTGGAAAGAGGACACAGACTGCTCTTAAAGGAATGGTCAATCAGATTCCTCAGATCTTATAAAGGTATTCTAAACATCTCCCTGATAGAAGCTAGTGTTAAAGTTGTAACCCGTTGGTATTATGTCCCTGCTCGCCTGTCAGTCATCTTCCCAGGGACCTCTCCTCTATGTTTCAGGGGATGCGAGCTACAGGGAACAATGATTCATACATGGTGGTCATGTCTGCGAATTAGATCATTCTGGCAGAAAGTATACAGGATTATTAACACCATATCACGAAAAGTAATCACCCCAGACCCCATTACTGCTCTGCTTAACGGGAGGATTAAGGATATTTCTAAACTAACACAGAAACTGATATTCTTCATCCTCTTAGGGGCTAAAGTAACTATCACTAAATGTTGGAAAAAATCTAGAGTATCAATGCTCGGATTTAAGAGGAAGGTATCTTGGATTATGGTGCAGGAGCAAATTGTAGCCAAATTGAATGACAAAAGTAGCCTCTTTTTTGATACATGGGAACCTTGGGACAGATACTGCAGGATCCCTCTGTTCCCAGGCATGTCTCTGGAGCCTGAGACTGGAGGGACTACACAGTGAAGCTGCTCTCTACCCTCCCCCCTCCTCTCCTCTCTTCACACCTTTCTCTCTTTCTCTGATGGAGACTCCCTTGTCTCCCATGTTGGCTTTTTTTAACCAGTTAGTACCATGTTGCCTACTGTTACAAGAGGTACTGGATCAGTTAGCCATTTCTCTGTTATTTTCAGAATTCAGTTTTGGTTTTGACTACCTCTACAAAATCCGAAACCTGAATACCGGATCCTTGGTATTAGGTTTCTGCAGGTCTATGGAGGGGCAGTTTTCTTTTTTTTTCTTTATAAGAGAGGCCTCAGGGTCTCAATAGGAGGGAGACCCAACCAGACCGTTAGGCGCCTCCACAGATTGATCCCACAGGGGTGGAGTGTCTCCGGCTGGTTGTTTCTCTTAGGCCTCTCCATAGTGTGAATAGGGTGATTTGCCTCCCGTTCAATTGGAGTAGGAGGTATCACTTCAAGATAACACCTAGAACTGCACAAGGGTTTGAATTGCTGAGCTTATAATCCTCTAGTCAAATCGCGCTTTTCTGTCAACTTGCATTTAGTTAATGTTTAATTACTGTATTGGTGTAATTGGTCTATGTCATCATTTTTGCTATCATTTATGTACTGTGTCTGTATACCCTCTCTTTTCAAAAATAAAAAAAATTTAAATATAAAAATGTATGTAGTTTGTTGCCACTGCACGTTTGTGCGCAGTTTTAAAGCATGTCGTGTTTGGTATCATGTACTCGGCCTAAGATCATATTTTTTATTTCATCAAACATATATTATAGTGTGTTTTAGTGCATTAAAATGATAAAAAGTGTGTTTTTTCCCCAAAAAATACATTTGAAAAATCGCTGTGCAAATACTGTGTAAAAAAAATTTTCTTGCAAAAAAATATATATTTTTTCATGTAAACAAAAAGTGTCAGAAAGGGCTTTGTCTTCAAGGGGTTAGAAGAATGGGTGATGTGTGACATGTGTGCTTCTAAATGTTGTGCATAAAATGCCAGGACAGTTCAACCTCCGCCCCCCAAATGACCCCATTTTGGAAAGTAGACACCCCAAGCTATTTGCTGAGAGGCATGTCGAGTCCATGGAATATTTTATATTGTGACACAAGTTGCAGGAAAAAGACAATTTTTTTTGCACAAAGTTGTCACTAAATGATACATTACTCAAACATGCCATGGGCATATGTGAAATTACACCCCAAAATACATTCTGTTGCTTCTCCTAAGTACGGGGATACCACATGTGTAAGACTTTTTGGGAGCCTAGCCGTGTACTGGACCCCAAAAACCAAGCACCGCCTTCAGGGTTTCTAAAGGTGTAAATTTTTTATTTCACTCCTCACAGGAGTGATAGGTAGTGAGGAGTGAAATCAAAAATGTACGCCCTTAGAAATCCTGAAGGCGATGCTTGGATTTCAGGGCCCTGTACGCAGCTAGGCTCCCAAAAAGTCCCACACATGTTGTATCCCCGTACTCGGGAGAATCAGCAGAATGTATTTTGGGGTGTAATTCCACATATGCCCATTGCATGTTTGAGCAATATATCATTTAGTGACAACTTTGTGCAAAAAAAAAAAAGTTTGTCATTTTCCCGCAACTTGTGGCAAAATATAAAATATTCCATGGACTCGACATGCTTCTCAGCAAATAGTTTGGGGGGTCTACTTTCCAAAATTGGGTCATTTGGGGGGGTTGTGCCATCTTGGTATTTTATCGCCTTCAAAACTGTGATAGGTAGTGAGGAGGGAAAACAAAAATTTACGCCCTTAGAAATCCTGAAGGCGATGCTTGGATTTTGGGGCCCCGAACGTGGCTAGGCTCCCAAAAAGTCCCACACATGTGGTATCTCCATACTCAGGAGAAGCAGTAAAATGTATTTTGGGGTGCAATTCCACATATAACCATGGCATGTGTGAGCAATACTTCATTTAGTGACAACTTATTGTAATTTTTTTTTTGTCATTATTCAATCACTTGGGACAAAAATAAATAAATATTTAATGGGCTCAACATGCCTCTCAGCAATTTTCTTGGGGTGTCTACTTTCCAAAATGGGGTCATTCGGGGGGGGGGGTTTGTACTGCCCTGCCATTTTAGCACCTCAAGAAATGAGATAGGCAGTCAAGCTGTGTAAATTCCAGAAAATGTACCCTAGTTTGTAGACGCTGTAACTTTTGCGCAAACCAATAAATATACGCTTATTGACATTTTTTTTCCAAAGACATGTGGCTGAATACATTTTAAATGTATGACTACAATTGAGTTTATTGGATTTTTGTATAACAAAATTAGAAAATATCATTTTTTATTTCAAAATTTTCAGTCTTTTTTTGTTTATAGCGCAAAAAATAAAAACCGCAGAGGTGATCAAATACCATCAAAAGAAATCTCTATTTGTGGGAAAAAAAGGACGCAAATTTCGTTTGAGTACAGCATTGCATGACCGAGCAATTAAAGTAATGCAGTGCCAAATTGTAAAAAGTGCTCTGGTCAGGAAGGGCTGAAGTGGTTAAACAGAAACATTTTTATTTATTTATTTATTTATTTGTTTTTCTTCAACTGCCTAAAACCTTGGCTTGTATAGCATAGCTTTGTCTCATCTGCACCACAGCAACTACATTTATAAACATACATACAAAAGTACTTACCACTCTCACGATATTTGGATATAAGCAAGGGAGATTTCTAATTACTTTGTGCCTATTTCTGACTAAAATTCCTGATCGATCACCTTTTTTTTTTTCCAGGAGCACCAAGCTTCCAATGGGCATGTACACTTTTCTACAGCATTTCCAAAACGCTTCTACGGTGTTCCTAAAACGCTTAAAGCCAACCTGGGCATAACATTATAGAAACCCCAAGCTGCTACAAAACATGCAAATAATCTAGCAATACCAACCAGCAATCATAAGTTATTATCAGTGTAGCAATACTAATCTGCATACACTTCCTACACTGAGGCGTTTATCCCATAAGGATAACGGATTTGGACCCATAATGCAAAATACTGTAGACCACTTTGACTGTCCTATCTTACAGCCAGTGTATCCACACAACAAATTATATTATTACTTCTATGCAACAGAAAGAAAAGCAAAAGTAGGTTGGTTCACCGAAGTATAATCCTCATTAACCATTTCAGCTCCTTCCCAAAAGGACTGTACAGTACTGTATTATTAATTAGGATCTTCTCAGAGGTACTTTCAAAGGCGGATTTTCCCCAAAAATTCCCTATACACCAAGGCATGGTTCGTATCCCTCTTCTACATAAATTTAGTTTGAGATGAAATTTAAATCAGAGCTAAGGCAAGAGAAAACAGTCTGTCTAAAAGACAAAAAGATCCTTCTTACCAAAGGTGATTATTTCATCCGACCGCTGCTACCATTTGAAGCAGGTAATGCCGCCACCCAGGTGTACTTCAAGTAATGAGAAGCCCGGATCCATGAGAAATCAAATGAGACATGGAAACATATTTGAGTGTGTTCATAAGATCTCTGACTTTTACTGAATACTACCGTGGCTTATATGCACAAGAAAGAGGGGAGGGGCTGTGTTTTAATGCATATGTTTCTAAAAGTTATACAAACTCAGTACTTTTCCTATCATGATTTAAACTGCTGACTTTAGTTAACAAGAACTAGCTGATAATTTTACTTACACAACAGGCTGCTCCATGAATCAGCTTAACCACAATGAATTGCAGGGTGTGTTTCTATGCAAACTGTTAGTTAAGCTAATTATGTCAAAACACATATATTCAAAAATTCATTTCTACTTAAATAAAATGGAGTCATTTATACATTCTATTACAGTAAGCATTTATTTATTATATTTTGGGGGTTCAGATACACTTTCTATTTTTCAGGAGTTCAGAATTTGTTTATGATTTCACTGGCTGCATGCTTTGTTCTGTATCAGGGCCTTTAAAGTATTGACATAAGAGATTCACCACAGCAACAAGGTAACTAAAAATTTTAGGGGAAGGTCAGGAATAGGGAGCTGACATGTTTACAATACATTTATATACAAGTAGTAAGAAGTGAGAGAAGAAATGATCAGATGGAGACAGAAGGTGGTTTCTGAGGTTCAGCAGAACAATTCAGAATAATGACTTCTCACAGATGTACTTATATTTAGAAGAACAACTTATGTCATTCAAGCCACCTTTAAAACCAAAATGACCGCAATCTTCTTGTTCTTGAAAACTATTGGGCTCACCCTCCTCCCAGAACCTGTAGGAGATAAGTATCATTAGTGACCAGGGGTGAAGATGATTACTAAGAAGGACAGAAGCAAGAGATTGTTAAAAAAGAACAAACCCAAAGCAGAAAACCTAGCTGATGGTAACATTCACAATATGAGGCAGATCACATTTATATGGCAATGTCACAAGGAATGGGATTTGGGGAAGGGGTGTTGTAAGTATCTCACTTTTCTGTATTAAGAGTGGTTCCATCCACCCATTGCCATTCCTGAGGTGTCACCCTTCTGAGACCGATCCATGGGTGCTCCTTCTTAAAAAGTGTAAGTAGGAAATTCTTAAAAAAGACAAAAAGATAGAAGTTGTTACAATCCAGTAATTTTCATCCAGTAATTTTATTATAATTGTTTTAATATTGCTGACATATACCGCAATGCTGTACACAGAGAGCAGAACCAGTCACATCAGTCTCTGTACTAGAGGAGCTAACATTCTAATGTCCCCTCTCCCACAGTCACACACTATTATTATTATACATTTATATAGATCTGACATATACCGCAGTGCTGTATAGAGAACACTGAGGCAGTCCCATCAGTCTCTGCCCCAGAGGAGCTTCTCCACCAGTTGGTGCTGTTGGCTCACTCTGCTGGGATCTCAGCTGAGAGAAGCAGCAAAGCCTGGGGCCTCTCATGCAGGCTTTCCCCAGGCAAGTATAGATCATATTGGGGAAGATGAAGGTGGAGGCTCTCCAGAGGCACTGATACCTACTCCATGTGCTCAAGCTGCAATGGATCCTGGGCCTGTTCCTATGCAAGAGGAGTCCTTACTAGGGATGAGCTTTATGTTTGGGTCGAACATGAGTTTGACTCGAACATTGGGTGTTCACCCGTTCATCAAAAAACGAACATTATGGGGCGTTCACGGCAAATTAGAGCGCCGCGTAACGCCCCTTAAATGCACTGCGACATCGCAGCGCATTTCTGTATGATGATTGGCCAAAGCATGCACCATGACCTGCATGATTTGGCCAATCCCAGCGCCCTCAGCTAAGAGAGCCATAATTGGCCAAAGGCGGGGTGCCTTTGGCCAATTATGGCTCAGGGGGACTTAGTCCATGCCCCACACTATATAAGGCTGCCTGCATGTCGGCCCTGTGTAGTGTATTGTTGGCGTGGACGGAGAGAGAATGTGATTTAGATTGAGCAGGCAGGCAGGTTATTCAGTTAGCTGCAGTGTATTTAATATATATATATATATATATATACAGTCAGTCTCGTATATATATATATATATATATATATACAGTGGCTTGCGAAAGTATTCGGCCCCCTTGAACTTTTCAACCTTTTGCCACATTTCAGGCTTCAAACATAAAGATATAAAATGTTAATTTTTTGTGAAGAATCACCAACAAGTGGGACACAATTGTGAAGTGGAACGAAATCTATTGGATATTTTAAACTTTTTTAGCAATTAAAAAACTGAAAAGTGGTGCGTGCAAAATTATTCGGCCCCTTTACTTTCAGTGCAGAAAACTCACTCCAGAAGTTCAGCGAGGATCTCTGAATGATCCAATGTTGTCCTAAATGACTGATGGTGATAAATAGAATCCACCTTTGTGTAATCAAGTCTCTGTATAAATGCACCTGCTCTGTGATAGTCTCAGGGTTCTGTTGAAAGCGCAGAGAGCATCATGAAGACCAAGGAACACACCAGGCAGGTCCGTAATACTGTTGTGGAGAAGTTTAAAGCCGGATTTGGATACAAAAAGATTTCCCAAGCTTTAAACATCCCAAGGAGCACTGTGCAAGCAATCATTTTGAAATGGAAGGAGTATCAGACCACTGCAAATCTACCAAGACCTGGCTGTCCCTCTAAACTTTCAGCTCAGACAAGGAGAAGACTGATCAGAGATGCAGCCAAGAGGCCCATGATCACTCTGGATGAACTGCAGAGAACTACAGCTGAGGTGGGAGAGTCTGTCCATAGGACAACAATCAGTTGTACACTGCACAAATCTGCCCTTTATGGAAGAGTGGCAAGAAGAAAGCCATTTCTCAAAGATATCCATAAAAAGTCTTGTCTAAAGTTTGCCACAAGCCACCTGGGAGACACACCAAACATGTGGAAGAAGGTGCTCTGGTCCGATGAAACCAAAATCGAACTTTTTGGCCACAATGCAAAACGATATGTTTGGCGTAAAAGCAACACAGCTCATCACACTCAACACACCATCCCCACTGTCAAACATGGTGGTGGCAGCATCATGGTTTGGGCCTGCTTTTCTTCAGCAGGGACAGGGAAGATGGTTAAAATTGAGGGGAAGATGGATGCAGCCAAATACAGGACCATTCTGGATGAAAACCTGTTGGAGTCTGCAAAAGACCTGAAACTGGGACGGAGATTTATCTTCCAACAAGACAATGATCCCAAACATACAGCAAAATCTACAAAGGAATGGTTCACAAATAAACGTATCCAGGTGTTAGAATGGCCAAGTCAAAGTCCAGACCTGAATCCAATCGAGAATCTGTGGAAAGAGCTGAAAACTGCTGTTCACAAACGCTCTCCAACCAACCTCACTGAGCTCGAGCTGTTTTGCAAGGAAGAATGGGCAAGAATTTCAGTCTCTCGATGTGCAAAACTGATAGAGACATACCCCAAGCAACTTGCAGCTGTAATCGCAGCAAAAGGTGGCTCTACAAAGTATTAACACAAGGGGGCCGAATAATTTTGCACGCCCCACTTTTCATTTTTTTATTAGGTAAAAAAGTTTCAAAAATCCAAAAGATTTCGTTCCACTTCACAATTGTGTCCCACTTGTTGGTGATTCTTCACAAAAAAATAAAAAATTTATATCCTTATGTTTGAAGCCTGAAATGTGGCAAAAGGTTGAAAAGTTCAAGGGAGCCGAATACTTTCTGCAGGCTGACTGCAGGCCATTCCTGGTGTACTTTTTTTAATATACTTCAGGCAGGCAGGTATTTCAGTTAGCTGTAATGTATTTAATATATATATATACAGTCAGTCTCATATATATATATATATATATATATATATATATACACTGTATCCAGTGTAGCCAAGCCTATATGTCACTGCAGGCCATTCCTGGTGTACTTCTTTTAATATACTTCAGGCAGGCAGGTATTTCAGTTAGCTGTAGTGTAATATATATATATATATATATATATATATATATATATACAGTCCATATTGTACTTTTCTCTTGCTTTATTATATATATATATATATATATATATATATTTATATAGCACTTACCCCCGCAGGGGCTGCTGATTATATATTATATCTGTAAATCACGTTTTCCACCTAGCCCATCGCAGCCTATAGAAATAGAAACAGTTCACATTGTACTTTTCTCTTGCTTTATTAATAAAACATAAACTGGGATGGCTGGGATAGGAGAAGGATTTTCTGAGGTGCTCTTTTGTTGCTTCATAATCTTTTCTTTGCCTTCTTATGCAAAGACTTACAACAATGCGGACTATAAAAAAAAATCACTTTGAATGATTTCTTCAGTGGGGAAGACGGAAGTAGATTTACTAGAGAATATATGGTAAAGAGTCACTCTGAATAACTTCTTCACCTGCAGAACTTTTTAGGAACAGTCTGTATCTCTACTTGTGCTGAGAGCTTTACTGCTGCCTTTTTACCACTACTTCCCGTCTGTATGGTACTTCCAAGTTGAGCTAAAGAAGAGATTACTCTGAATAATTCCTCCCGCCTGACTGATTGGAATCCTGGGGTATTGTTGAACCCAAAGTCACAGGCCATCTCCACCTGTCTCACTGACTTGCGTACCAACATCCCTCAGCCTCTGGTAGTACCCTTCCCCTGGGCTTTCACTCACTTGATCAACAGTCCATGTGCCACTCATAAACGATCGATCGCCCAGTAGTCTTCCGCTTAGTTGCTACTTCTTCTTGAAATGGCTTCTCCATCCCTTCTCTCTGGTCTGGCACGCTCCCTTCCCCTCAGGGGCATCCAGCAACACCAGCGACTACATGCTGTCCGGTGTCATTAACTCTTCTGCAGGTCCTGGTCCCTCCTCCCTCCCCATGGGGGGGGGAAGCTCTTGGCTCCCCGCAGGGGAACCTCTCCCCTCTCTGGGCACCAGACTGAACTATGACTCTCTTACCGCCACGCGACCCCAGCTTTTATGAGAGTCCCGCCTCCTGCAAATTAATGATTGGCCAGAACTCACACACAAGCTGCCTGTCACACAGATCCCACGTCTAACCTCTCTTGCAGAACCACTTCACTGAAAGCAAGAGGAGGCATCTCTGGGTCCAAGCACAGGTGGCCACACCCTGCACTACACTGACACTCCCAGCTCCCAAAATAAACAACCAGGCCTGTTATAATAGTACAAGCCTGCCTAAATTTTACCAGAAACTGTACTTTGTAATTTAAACACAGAAAAGGTCACCTACAGGAAAGTAGGTGCCCGCTACATATATATATATACAGCCAGTCTTGTATATATATAGATAGATAGATAGATAGATAGATAGATAGATATATAGATATACACACTGCATCCAGTGTAGCCTATATCTGACTGATGTACTTTTTATAATATACTACAGGTGGTGTACACAGTACACAGTACCACAGTGCAGTTGCTACTACTTTTCTGGTGGTGTGCACAGTACACAATACAGTGCACCATAGTTGCTATTAGACTTCTGGTGGTGTACACAGTACAGTGCACCCATAATGCAGTTGCTACTACTTTTCTGGTGGTGTACACAGTACACAATACAGTGCACCCATAGTTGTTATTACACTTCTGGTGGTGTACACAATACTGTGCACCCCTAGTGCAGTTGCTACTACTTTTCTGGTGGTGTACACAGTCCACAATACAGTGCACCCATAGTTGTTATTACACTTCTGGTGGTGTACACAATACCGTGTACCCCTAGTGCAGTTGCTACTATACAGCCAGTCTCGTATATATATATAGATATATATCTATATATATATAGATATATATCTATATCTATATATATATATATATATATATAGATATATATATATATATATATATATATATATATATATATATATCTATATATATATATATATATATATATATATATATATATATATATATATAGATATATATATATATATATATATACACACACTGCATCCAGTGTAGCCTATATCTGACTGATGTACTTTTTATAATATACTACAGGTGGTGTACACAGTACACAGTACCACAGTGCAGTTGCTACTACTTTTCTGGTGGTGTAAACAGTACACAATACAGTGCACCCATAGTTGTTATTAGACTTCTGGTGGTGTACACAGTACCGTGCACCCATAGTGCAGTTGCTTCTACTTTTCTGGTGGTGTACACAGTACACAATACAGTGTAGTGTGGTTTTGCTAAACAAAATTTACAGCATGTCTGGAAGGCCACCAAGGAGAGGCAGATGCTCACAGGTCACTAAAAGAGGGCTCTGTGTCTACAGTCAACAGTGCTGGTTGTGGACACGGTGCATCCTCAGCACGTGGCTATGGGGCACGCTTGTCCTTTTTTGCGGCAGCGGCCGTGTTATTGAGCCACAACATGCAGAAGAGTTGGTGGAATGGATAACAAAGCCGTCCTCATCCTCCTCGTCCTCTGTCACCCAGGCTCAGAGTTTGCCTGCCAATGCAGCTGCCAAAGTGGCCTATTCCATCCACTCCATGTCAACAGTCACTCCTTCCCTAGCCCCATCATCATGCACGGAGGAGTCCCCCAAACTATTCGACCACAGTGTCGGGTACATGCTGCAGGAGGATGCGCAGCGATTTGAAGGCTCCGATGATGGTACCCAGGTTGAGGAAGGGAGTAACGTGAGCCTAGAGAGAGGGGGTGCCCAAGAAAGACAAGAAACTGGCAGTCATGTTCCCCCAGCTGCAGCATACTGTCAAGTTTGCTCCAGTGACGAGGAGGGAGGGGATGATGAGGTCACTGACTCTACTTGGGTGCCTGATAGAAGAGAAGAGGAGGAGGAGGCACATCTCCAATGAGGCAGGATGCCCTCTAGGGGCAGCTTAAGGGCAGCCACCCTATTGCATCACACCGCAGAGTTAAGCAGGTGCAGGGCGCTGCTGACTCCCCGCATATTTTGAAAAGTTCTTTGGTGTGGGCCCTTTTTGACACGTGTGCAGCAGATCGCACCATTGCTGTTTGCAACATATGTCTGAAGCGTATCAAAACAGCAGCCGCTTGGGCACCACATGCTTGACCAGACATACGATGTCCTCCCATGCAGTCCATTAGCAACAGCACTTAAAAGACCCACATCAAAGAACAATGTGGACCTTTCCTTGCTCCTCATCAGCTGGGATCTCCAACCCCACTATACCTCCAGTCCTCTCAGAAACCTGCACTGAGAGGAATGAAGGTATAGAAATAGGTGTCCCAAGTACTTGCGGCCAATCTGCTAGCGGTATTGTTACAGTACTACTTACAGTAAGCCCACAGGCGAACAGGTGACACGGGATCCCCCAGGGTGTGGAGTCTAAGAGCCAGCCGGTATTCTGCCAGGGACCCCCTCACGAGGGTTTGGGCTTAGCTGCGTGCTGACCCCAGGTCACAACCCCCGGGTTCACCCTGCTCGCTACGGAAGTACCAGAAGACACTGTCAGACAAGGATGGATGGATGAAGCAAAGGAGAGTGCCAAGGTCAGAGCAGGCTGCAGACAACGTAATCAGAACAAGCCGAGTCGATACACAAGAGATCAATTCACGAGAGGTCAGGTTAAGGTAGTTACACGAAGGGAGCTCAGAAACAAACGTTGCTCAATCAACCAGAACAAGTCAAAGAGGGATTTAAATAGAGAAGCACATGAGGGGATAGACAGGAAGTTGCAGGAAGGAATCATATATTAAGCAACAGGTGAGGCTGGCGACACCCATAGCTGCAGAGTGCAGCAGAGCTGAACACAAGCTTGTGGAACAACAGGTGCCAGCCGGCCTACAGCAGTAAAGGTGGGACACAGATCAGCTCCGCAGCTGATCTGTGACAGGTACACCAATATCCGATTTTAGCAGGCAAATTTCCCTACCCCAGTTGCTAAGCCGTCAAAAGAAATTCGGTCCCAGACATCCACATGCTCAGCGTCTGAATGCTAGCTTGGCCAAATTGCTAGCACTGCAACTGCTGCCTTTTCAGCTGGTAGAATCTGCCCCCTTTCGTGAATTTGTGGAACGTGCGGTACCTCAGTGGAAGGTTCCCAAACGCCATTTCTTTTCACAGAAGACCATTCTGGCTCTCTACCAGCATGTGGAAGGCAATGTCTTGGCCTCGTTGGACAGGGCGGTCAGCAGTAAGGTGCATAATACTGCTGACTCATGGTCTAGCAGGCATGGACAGGGACGTTACCTTTCTTTCATGGCGCACTGGGTAACTCTGCTGGCAGCTGGGAAGGATGCAGGACAGGGTTTAGTATTGTTGGAGCTTGTTCCACCACCACTCCTCCAAAATGATAGTGGTGATTCTGCCGCAGCTCTCTCCTCCACCCCCCCTCTTCTTCTTCCTCTATGGCCTCTTCCTCTGCAGATTTGTCCTCTGAACCAGCGGTGCTCCGTAGGCGTTCAAGGGGCTACACAAGCACTCAGGCATAAAGATGCCATGCGGTGCTTGAGTTGGTTTGCTTAGGGAACAGGAGCCACACTGAGTCAGAGATTCTGTCAGCTCTGCAGGGGCAGGCTCAGAGGTGGTTGATGCCATGCCAGCGTCAGCCAGGAATAGTTGTATGCGACAATGGCACCAACCTTCTCTCCGCCCTCCAACAGGGACCCATGTTCCCTGTTTGGCTCACGTCCTTAATTTGGTGGTGCGGTTCTTGTGCAGGTACCCGGGCTTACAGGATCTCCTGAGGCAGGCCAGGAAAGTTTGTGGTCATTTCTGCCGGTCATATAATGCCAGTGCTCGGCTGGCTGACCTTCAAAGGGAATGCAACCCGCCAAGAAATGCTTCATTTGTGACATGCCCACCAGGTGGAACTCAACATTGGCAATGCTGCAGCGGCTGCACACGCAGCAGGACAGGGTCAGGGGAGCTTGACTTATTTTTACCATGCCAGTGGGTACTGATCAAGGATGCATGCACTGTCTTTTCACCATTTGAGGAGGCCACGAGGATGGGGAGCAGTGACAGTGCATGCATCAGTGATACTGTCCCTCTTGTCTTCCTATTGAAGCACACGCTTAATGGAATAATGGACAGGGCACTTGAGGCAGAACAGTGCGAGGAAGACTTCCTTACCTCTCAAGGCCCCCTTTATCCATATAGCATTCCTGTGGGCCCGCCGATCACACAGGAAGAAGAAGAGGAGGAGGAGGACTGTGTAAGCATGGAGGTGGAGGATAACACTCAGCATCAGCAGCAGTCTTCAAGGGATTGTTTTCAGTCCCCAGAAACCCATGGAGTTGTACGTGGCTGGAAGGAGGTGGTTGCGGATCATGTGATCCTTAGTGACCCAGAGGACTCAGGATCGAATGCCTCTGCAAACTTACGCTGCATGGCCTCCCTGATCCTGCAAAGCCTGCGAAAAGACCCTAGAATTCGTGGTATCAAGGAGAGGGATCATTACTGGCTAGCAACCCTTCTTGATCCACGTTACAAGGGTAAGGTTGCAGAACTTATCCAGCCTTCGCAGAGGGAGCAGAGGATGAAACATCTTTGGGAGGCCTTGCAGAAAGGTTTGTGCAATGCGTTTCCAGAGCCTGGGAGGCTACAATTTCCTGGTGCTGGACAACATGTTGCTGAGGCTTCGTTCAGTCAAAGAAAGAGCAGTGGAGAAGGTGGCCGGCTGACTGATGCCTTCAGACAATTCTTCAGTCCTCAGCGCCAAGATCTGATCGGCTCCAGCAACCATCACCAGCGTCTGAATTACATGGTATAGGAATATCTAGGGGCAAGATCAGTCCTTTCCAACGGAACATCCACTGGGTTACTGGGTCTTGAGGATGGACCACTGGCCAGAGCTTGCACAGTATGCAATTGAGCTACTGGCCTGTCCTGCATCCAGCGTTCTTTCTGAACGCACTTTCAGTGCTGCTGGAGGCTTTGTAACAATCACAGAGTGCGCCTGTCCACAGACTCTGTTGATCAGCTCACATTCATAAAAATGAATCAGTCTTCGATCACCAGCTACAAAGCACCTGATGCTGATGTAATCGATTGATTTTTCTATGGATGTGGGATCCCTTGAAGACTGCCTATGCTGAGTGACTATCCTATTATGCTGAGTGACTAAAATTTTCCTCCTCAATCTTCATGATAATAGCTTCTAAGAATATTTTTGGTTCAGGGCACCACCACCACTGCCTAAGGCCCAATTTTTCTGCCCCTGTTTAACAGGGGTGTGTAATTACAATTTTTGATCAAATATTTCACAGCAGGGCTTGTTCCTGCGCTCAACAAGAGTATCTGTGAGGGGTTGCAGGGTTGTGGCACCACCACCACTGCCTAAGGCCCAATTTTTCTGCCCCTGTTTAGCAGGGGCGCGTAATTACAATTTGATCTAATATTTCACAACAGGACCTGTTCCTGCACTCAACAAGAGTATCTGTGAGGCTTTACAGTGTTGTGCCACCACCACCGCCTAAGGCCCAATTTTTCTGCCCCTGTTTAACAGGGACATGTAATTACAATTTTTGCTCTAATATTTCAAGGCAGGGCTCGTTCCTGCGCTCAACAAGAGTATCTGTAAGGCTTTACAGTGTTGTGCCACCACCACCACTGCCTAAGGCCCAATTTTTCTGCCCCTGTTTAACAGGGGCATGTAATTACAACTTTTGCTCTAATATTTCACAGCAAAGCTAGTTCCTGCACTCAACAAGAGAATCTGTGGGGGGTTACAGTGTTATGGCACCACCACCACTGCCTAAGGCCCAATTTTTCTGCCCCTGTTTTACAGGGACGTGTAATTACAATTTTTGATCTAATATTTCACAGCAGGGCCCATTCCTGTGCCCACCAAGAGTAACTCTGAGGGCTTACATTGTTGTGGCACCACCACCAAAGGCCTAATTTTTCTGCCCCTGTTTAACAGGGCATGTAATTACAATTCCTGATATAATATTTCACAGCAGGGCCGTTCCAGCACCCACCAAGAGTAACTGTGAGGGCTTCCAGTGTTCTGGTACCACCAACACCTAAGGCCCAATTTTCCACAGAGTATATAGGGCAGGCCATATAGTATATACAGGCGGTCCCCTATTTTCAAACATCCAACTTACAAGTGACTCCTACTTACAAATGGAGGGAGACAACAGGAAGTGAGAGAAAATCTACCCTTAGGAAGTGAAATTCTCTCCTGTAAGAGTTAATATGGGAAAAAGGTGTCTCCACTGATGCTTTATCACCAATCCTTGTTTCCCTAATAACCCAAAATTTTCAAAATCCAATTGTCATTGGGAAAGAAAGTGAGGTGAAATCTTCTGAACAGGGACACAGACTGCAAAATAAATGTTACAGGGGTCATAACCCTTCCCTATGTTATCCAAAAAGCTTAAAAATTTATTTTTTTGGCTGGAGCTATACTTCAGAAATGTACCTGTCCCAAATTACAAACAGATTCAACTTAAGAGCAAACCTACAGTTCCTGTCTTGTTTGTAACCCAGGGACCGCCTGTATACTGCTGTTCAGAGTATATAGGGTCTGGGGGCACCACGCCTTTTTTTTTAATTTGGGTGCGGGGTTCTTCCTAATATCCATACCAGACCCAAAGGGCCTAGTAATGGGCTGGTGGAGGGGGGGGGCATGCTGTTTTTCTCAGTGATTTTCATCTATATTGCCGGGACCCGACAATACATTACAGCCGCAAGCAGTTTTAAATGACTTTGATTTCTTTAGAAATGTCATATGAAAGCCAGGCGGCGTGGCTCTCGTTCTGGGCGTGTGTCATATGACATCCGTCCATTTAAACAGGGAATGCTCGCGATCGTGTGCGTGCATCCCTGTACCTTCGTTGGTGGCGTGTCGCTGAGACACCGCTCGCCACCGAGGGGGGTGAACAGCCATTGGGTATGGCTGTTTACCACATGATCAGCCATGATGAAGTCATGGCCGATCACAAGTGGTACCGCCCCACTTTGCACGGAGCATGCGCACGATCGAGAGCACGGTGCGCGTGCACGTTGGTGGCGGTGTGTTCCTGGGAACACTGCTAGTCACTGACGCTGGTAAACAGCCATTGGCCAGCGGCTGTTTTCCACGTGATCAGCTGTGATCCTTTCACAGCCGATCACTAAGTGTCTACAAACCTACTCTCCTACTCACACACCACATCGATCATGTGTGAGAAGGAGATTGCGGTAACATCTTGTTGCGGCTTACAGTGTACATCAATCACACTGATTGCCCCCCCAATAAAGAGGACCTGTCACCATCCATCAAAGTACCTGTCACAGTTCATCTGAGTACCTGTCAGTCCATATAAATACTGGTCACAGTTCATCTGAGTATCCGAGTACCTGTCACAGTCCATCAGAGTACCCGAGTACCTGTCACTGTCCATCTGAGTACCGGAGTACCTGTCACAGTCCATCTGAGTACCCGATTACCTGTCACAGTTCATCTGAGTACCCGAGGACCTGAGTACCTGTCACAGTCCATATGAGTACCTGAGTACCTGTCACAGTCCATATGAGTATCTGTCACAGTCCATATGAGTACCCAAGTACCTGAGTACCTGTCACAGTCCATATGAGTACCCAAGTACCTGAGTACCTGTCACAGTCCATATGAGTACCTGTCGCAGTTCATATGAGTACCGAGTACCTGAGTACCTGTCACTGCCCTTCAGAGTACCCGAATACCAGTCACCAGCTCATCAGAGTACCCGAGTACCTTTCACCAGGCCATCAGACTACCTGAGTACCTGTCACCAGCCCATCAGAGTACCCGAGTACCTGTCACCAGCCCATCAGAGTTACAGAGTACCTGTCACCAGCCCATCAGAGTAACCGAGTACCTGTCACCAGCCCATCAGAGTACACGAGTACCTGTCTGCAGCTCATCAAGTTACCTGAGTACCTGTCTCCAGCCCATCAGAGTACCTATTTGCAGCCTATACCTCATAGAATATACGTTGGGGTGTTTGCTTTCCAAAATGGGGTCAATTTGTGGGTAATTCCACTGGGCTGGTGCTCAAGGACCTTCAAAAGTGTGATAGGTAGTAATGAAATGAGATGTGTAATTTATGCTCCTAGAACGCCTGAAGGTACTACTTCAATGTTGGGCCTCTGTATGTGGCCAGGCTGTGTAAAAGTCTCACACATGTGGTATCGCCATACTCGGGAAGCATAGCAGAATGTATTTTGGGGTATAATTTTTGCTATATACATGCTATGTGTTAGAAATATCTTATAAATTGACAACCTTGTGTAAAAGAAATGCGTTTTTATTTTTTTTCCACATCCAAAAACTTCTGGAAAAAAATGAAACGTTCAAAAGACTCATTATGCCTCATAGATTATACGTTGGGGTGTTTGCTTTCCAAAATGGGGTCATTTTGTATGCAATTCCATTGACCTGGTGCTCCAGGGCCTTCAAAAGTGTAATAGGTGGTTGAGAAATGAGATGTGTCATTTATGCTCCTAGAACGCCTGAAGGTGCTACTTCAATGTTGGTCCTTTGTATGTGGCCAGGCTGTGTAAAAGTCTCACAGATGTGGTATTGCCATACTCGGGAAGAGTAGCAGAATGTATTTTAGGGTGTAATTTGTTGTATGCATAAGCTGTGTGTGAGAAATAACCTGATAATATGACAATTTAAAAAAAAATCTTCATTTTGCAAAGAATTGTGAGAAAAAAATTAAAACTTAAAAAAACTCACCATGCGACTTAATACCTTGGAATGTCTACTTTCTGAAAAGGGGTTATTTGGGGAGTATTTGTACTTTCCTGACTTGTTAGTGTCTCAAGAAATGAGATTCACCTGATGTACTGAAGGCCTGATCAGATGTGATCAATTTTCAGTGATTGGTACCATAGTTTGTAGACTCTATAACTTTCACAAAGACCAAATAATATACAGTTGTGCTCATAAGTTTACATACCCTGGCAGAATTTATGATTTCTTGGCCATTTTTCAGAGAATATGAATGATAACACAAAAACTTTTCTTTCACTCATGGTTAGTGTTTGGCTGAAGCCATTTATTATCAGTCAACTGTGTTTACTCTTTTTAAATTATAATGACAACAGAAACTACCCAAATGACCCTGATCAAAAGCTTATATACCCCAGTTCTTAATACCATGTATTGCCCCCTTTAACACCAATGGCAGCTGGAAGTCTTTGGTGGTATTTGTGGATGAGACTCTTTATCTGCTCAGTTGGTAAAGCTGCCCATTCCTCTTCGCAAAAAGCCTCCAATTCCTGTAAATTCTTGGGCTGTCTTGCATGAACGGCACGTTTGAGATCTCCCCAGAGTGGATCAATGATATTGAGGTCAGGAGACTGAGATGGCCACTTCAGAACCTTTACTTTATTCTGCTGTAGCCAATGACAGGTCAACTTGGCCTTGTGTTTTGGATCATTGTCATGTTGGAATGTCCAAGTACATCCTATGCGCAGCTTCCTGGCTGATGAATGCAAATATTCCTTCAGCATTTTTTGATAACATACTGCATTCATCTTGCCATCAATCTTAACCAAATTTTCTGTGCCTTTGTAGCTCACACATCCCCAAAACATCAGTGATCCACCTCCGTGTTTCACAGTAGGAATGGTGTATCTTTCATCATAGGCCTTGTTGACTCCTCTCCAAATGTAGCATTTATGGTTGTGGCCAAAAAGCTAAATTTCGGTCTCATCACTCCAAATGACTTTGTGCCAGAAGGTTTGAGGCTTGTCTCTGTGCTGTTTGGCGTATTGTAAGTGGGATACTTTGTGGCATTTGCGTAGTAATGACTTTTTTCTGGCGACTCAACCATGCAGCCCATCTTTCTTCAAGTGACTCCTTATTGTGCATCTTGAAACAGCCATACCACATGTTTTCAGAGAGTCCTGTATTTCACCTAAAGTTATTTTGTGGGTTTTTCTTTGCATCCCGAACAATTTTTCTGGCAGTTGTGGCTAGAATTTTAGTTGGTCTACCTGACCGTGGTTTGGTTTCAACAAAACCCCTAACTTTCCACTTCTTGATTAGAGTTTGAACACTGCTGATTGGCATTCTCAATTCCTTGGATATCTTTTTATATCCCTTTCCTGTTTTATACAGTTCAACTACCATTTCCCGCAGATCCTTTGACAATTATTTTGCTTTCCCCATGACTCAGAATCCAGAAACGTCAGTGCAGCACTGGATGAAAGATGCAAGGGTCTGTCAGGAGTCCAGAAACTCATTGACCTTTTATACACACACACTAGTTACAAGCAAACAGATCACAGGTGAGGATGGTTACCTTTAATAGCCATTCAAACCCCTTTGTGTCAGCTTGTGTGCATGTTATCAGGCCAAAATCACCAGGGAATGTAAACTTTTGATCAGGGTCATTTGGGTAGTTTCTGTTGTCATTATGATTTAAAGAGTAAAAACAGTTGATTTATAATAAATGGCTTCAACCAAACAATAACCATGAGTGAAAAAAATGTTTTTGTGTTATCATTCATATTGTCTGAAAAATGGCCAAGAAATCATAAAGTCTGCCAGGGTATGTAAACTTATGAGCACAACTGTACACTAATTTGCTTTATTTTTACCAAAGATATGTAGCAGTATAAATTTTGGACAAATTTTATGAAGAAAAATTACTAATTAGCAACATTTTATGACAGAAACAAAGAAAAAGGCATTTTTTTCACAAAATTTTGTCTTTTTTTATTTATAGCACAAAAAATAAAAAACCCACTAGTGATTAAATACCACCAAAAGAAAGCTCTATTTGTGTGAAAAAAAGGACGCAAGTTTCATATGCGTACAGTGTTGCATGACTGAGTAATTGTCATTCAAACTGTGAGAGCGCTGAAAGCTGAAAATTGGTCTGGGCAGGAAGGGGGTGTAAGTGCACTGTATTGAGGTGTTTAAAGGAATATTTCACTTTTATTGTTTCACTTTAAGCATTATTAAAATCACTGCTCCCAAAAAAACCTCCGTTTTTAAAACTTTTTTTGCTTTGATACATGTCCCCTGGGGCAGGACCTGGGTCCCCAAACACTTTTTAAGACAATAACTTGCATATTAGCCTTTAAAATTAGCACTTTTGATTTTTCACATTCGGGTCCCATAGACTTCGCTCAAACTTTTTGTCAGTTCGCATGTTCTGCCACGAACCAAACCGGTGGGTGTTCGGCTCATCCCTAGTCCTTACCAGTCTTCCAGGATAAAGTGGTGAACAGACTTTGCCGCATTGGAGGAACAGAAACTTTCTGTCATGAAAGAAGATCTCAGGAAAAAGAAATGCCTGCATAGTAAGTCTGGAAACAGTAAGAGGGAAGTATCCAAGCTGAAGTCTCTGGAGGAGGCATTGAAAAAGCAGAAGTTGGTTGCTTCTTTGTTCAGAGAAAAGTGTGAGAGTGAGGAGAGATTCCAACAAATGAAGGAGAGTGCCTGTGTGAGTACCAGCCAGAGGGTGGATGCCACAGCAACGGCGACAGTATGGATGGGGGGTAAGGAAGTGGCTTCACATGGAGGCCCCAGTACTACCCCTGTCTCAGGATCTGTGGCACCTGAGTCAGTATCTGCCCCCCTCCCTTCCCAGCGGCCTGGGTCATCTCAGGAGGAGGTTGAGGAAAATGGTGGATTGCTGCAGGCCATTACAGAAATGGAATCTTCCTTGAGTGACACCGACTCATCAGATGAAGATCATGGGAATGCAGGAAGAGATGACATGTATCCAGACAGAGAAGTTTCTGCTGGCTGTGAGGAGTCCCACTGGGACACTAACAGTGCAGAGCAGGAATGCCACATGAACATTGAAACTGCAGAGCAGGAATGTCACATGAACATTGAAACTGCAGAGCAGGAGGACCATATAGACGCTGAAACAGCTGGTGTTTTTTCTAAAAAGAAAACTTTACTTGATGATGGGACTGCTGGTAACTGTGGTACTTCTGGGACTATGGTGAGCGGGACTGTTGTGCTGGAGGGGAGGAAGGAGGATCGAGTGGTGGGTAATTTACCAAACCAGATTTCTTTTTTTTTGAAAATCTTTTTTATTGTATTTTTTGAACAAACAAACAAAGAAAACAAAAATAGAAAAAACAAAAACTATACACAAACATCAACCATTAAGTGATTACCAATTATCTGCATGGTTAACATGTTGTCTGACAGTTTATGACTTTAAGTATGCTTACTTGGTGTGCTGCTAGGTAACTAGTATTACTGATGTCTCCTCATAGTTTTGGAACCAGCTATTGCTTGGTCAAGCATACTTTCCTCTGTTTACATATTTTGGCATATATGAGTACATGTTGATATGTACAACTTATTTGGTATCGTCTTCTCTCGGCCTTCAAGCCGTAGTGGGTTCAGCTAGCCGTGCACTTCAAATTTTATCATATTTCAGGGGGCATCCTCTATTGATATACGTATCTTTGTACAGTGGAAGACTCTCGTTTATGAGACGTTTCCATTGAGCCAGAGAAGGCACCATGGGTTTTTTTCCAATGCATAGCAACAGTGGCGGAATTATAGGGGTCGCTGAGGTTGCCATGGTGACCGGGCCCCTTGCTGCAGGGGGCCCTTGAGGGCCCCCTGTTTACACTACTTTGATAGGGGAGCGAAGACAAGCTCCCCGTCCTAAGCCGAACTGTATTCAGCACTGTGCAGGGAGCTGCTCACATTGATTACAAAGTGAAAGCACAGTGCTGTGCTCTTTGTCTCCCCCTACAGTGCAGTACCCGGCAGGAAGAGATAAGGTAAAGGTCTGCCATTTTTTATCTACTGTATGTGTGTTTATATGTGTGTGAGCATGTATGTATATGTGCATGTGTGTGTGTGTGTGTGTGTGTGTGTGTGTGTGTGTGTGTGAGCATGTATGTATATGTGCATGTGTGTGTGTGTGTGAGCATGTATTTATATGTGCGTGTGTGTGAGCATGTATGTATATGTGTGTATGTATGTGTATTCAGTGGCGGTGCGTCCATAGAGGCGCATGGGCACTGCCCCCTCTCTCCAGGCACCCCTCTATCACAAATAGATAGATTCATGCATAGCGTGAATCTATCTATGGCCACCACTGTCCCCCCTATTCAGACGCCTGGCCCCTTTTTGGACGCCGGGTGCCAGAATTACATCGGCAGGGGTGTTTTTAAAGCACTAATAGGCTTCAAAATAGGTGAACTGCGAGTGCCATGCTTGGCGCTCACAGTCCACCCAGGTGTGTTAGAAAAGCGAATAAATATTTGCTTTCTTAACACTGAACTGGCTCTCCACCAATCAGGTGCTCAGGTCTGTTACCCGTCACCTGATTGGCTGAAACGACAGGCGCTGCTATTGGATGCCTATCAGGAGGAGAGGATGGGAGGAAACGCATGGAGGACCCTGCTCGTCGCCGTCACCCGCTGCCCCACTGAGACAGGGTAAGTGCCAGGAAGACTGCGAGCGGGCAGGGGGGTCACAGTGGCAGCAATTGATGGGCACAGTGACTACGTTTGATGGGCACAGTGGCTGCGTTTGATGGGCACAGGGGTTGCAATTGATGGGCACAGTGGCTGCGTTTGATGGGCACAGTGGCTGCGTTTGATGGGCACAGTGGCTGCGTTTGATGGGCATAGTGGCTGCGTTTGGGCACAGTGGCTGCATTTGAGGGCACAGGGGTTGCAATTGATGGGCACAGTGGCTGTGTTTGATGGGCACAGTGGCTGCATTTGATGGGCACAGTGGCTGCGTTTGGGGGCACAGGAGTTGCAATTGATGGGCACAGTGGCTGCATTTGATGGGCAAAGTGGCTGCGATTGATGGGCACAGTGGCTGCATATGATGGGTACAGTGGTGGCAATTGATGTGCACAGTGAGGCTGCAATTGATGCATTTTTTTAAAAGAATTTTTCAGTTTGCTTTCGCCCCCCAAAAAATTTTGAGCACCATCTGCCACTGGTTTATGTGTGTGTGCATTTATGTATATATATACAGTATGTGTATATATATATATATATATATATATATATATATATATAATATGTGTGTGTGTGTGTGTATTTATGTATGTGTGTGTGTATTTATGTATGTGTGTATGTATGTGTGTTTACATGTATATATGCACATTTTATGTATGCGCTTTTAATCCTGACCCCCTATATGTGTCCCATTAGATCCGATTTTTTTTTTTTTTTTTGCTTGTTCATAGTACCAGCAAAAAAAAAATGCTGTTCCTCTGAAAAGTGATCCATGCTCAAATCGCTTTTCAGAGGCATTTGACAGCCGGTAAAGAGGCAATATGTTGCCTCCTGACCGCCTGTTTTAACCCCTTAAATGCATCATCACTATGCTGCAACTGCATGCAATGCACACAGTTGCAGGGTGGTTGCAGTGCAGCCACTTCAAGGGTGCCCTGACTGGAAAAAGATTGAGAAACACTGACATAGAGGAACCCATCTCTCCATTTTCCTCCTGCAGCCCCTGAATGCCTGTGGGAGGGAGAGGAGGAGAAGCGGGAGGGGGGGGGAGAAAACGATTCCTTTACATGCAGCCACCCACTTGCGACCGGACCCTGGTGTTCCGCCATCGGGCTCGGAGAAAAGAGCCCTGTCAGGGGGGCCCTCCATGGTTTCTTGCATCGGGGCCCTGAAGATTGTAGTTACGCCTCTGCATAGCAATGTTTTTTTCTGGCATAAAAGAGCAGTAACCCAATCAATGTTCTTTTTGCAACAGTCGGCACTATTGTTTCTATCAGGCCCAAGAGACACACCTTCATCTTCATCGGTATCGTGACCGAAGTGACCAGATTATTCATAACTAGCACCTCAGTCCAATACCGCTGAATCTTACTGCAGGCCCAAAAAATATGTGTAAAGTATTCCGGGGAGGTGTTACACCTCCAGCATTCTGCGGAGTGTTTAGGTTTCATTTTATGCCACCATTACTAACTGTGCCGCTGTTACTAACTGTGCGGCAAGATAATATTTATAGCAATCTGGGAATGCCATACCCCCTTGTGTTCTTGGTCTCTTCAAGGTGCTGAGCTTATATCTTGGCAGGGAAGGGCCCCATAGAAAGGAAGAGAAAATCTGATTAAGCTTTTTAAAGAAAGATCTGGGAATCCATTGCGGGGAATGTCTAAAGAGGTAAGTGAGTTTGGGGATGACTTTCATTTTGAGAAGGTTAACTCTGCCCCATAGTGACAATGGCAATTTTCCCCATGACTTAAGTTTGATCTTTATGTCTAGTATAAATGGGTCCAACTTGAGAGGGATGTACTCTGTGGCTCTAGAGGAAACAATGACACCTAAATATTTGAAGGTGTCTACCCACTGAAGGGGGATATCTGGAGGGGAGTTTGTCTTTGCGGCCTGGTCTATTGGGAATAGTAAAGATTTAGACCAGTTTACTTTTAACCCCGTGACTTTGGCAAAAGTGTTCAGTACTGTCAGTGCACCCTGTAATGATGGACCTGCATCGCCGAGAAAAAGTAGCATGTCATCAGCATATAGGGCCACTCTTTCCTCTAGCAGACCCTTAATATGTGGGGTAGTGCGCAGCGCCTCCGCCACTGGTTCTATGGCAAGGGCAAATAATGCCGGGTAGAGAGGGCAGCCCTGCCTTGTTCCCCTGGAGAGCTTGAAGGGATCAGACAGTTGACCCCCCAGGCGCACCGAGGAGGTAGGGCATTTGTATATCACCTGAAGCCATTTAATAAAAAGCAGAGGGAACCCCATTCTACGCAATGTCTCCCATATTAAGGGCCACTCAACGGTGTCAAAAGCCTTTTCAATATTTAAGGAGGCAACAGTTCGAGATCCCTTATTGATGTGTTGGGCATTAATATTCGTGAAGAGTCTACGAAGGTTAATGTCTGTGGCTCTGCGGGGCATGAAACCTGTTTGATCAGAGTCTATTATGGAAGGTAACATGGGGTATAATCTAATGGCAAGGAGTTTTGTTAACATTTTTAAATCATTGTTTAGTAATGCAATGGGTCTGTAGGATGCACAGGAAGTACGGTCTTTCTGAGGTTTATATATTAAGGCCAGATGTGCGTGGCACATAGATTCTGGTAGTGTCCCCTCCCAAAGGCATTTCGTATAGAGTGATGCCAACTGCGGTGCATTCATCTCCCCATGTGTTTTATAGAAATCAATTGGCAGCCCGTCTGGGCCTGGTGCCTTTCCGGAGGGGAAGGATTGGATTGCGTTTAGAACCTCTATAGCTATAAAAGGTTGCACCAATGTCTCACGTTCTGTGTCTGAAAGCCAGTCGAGAGCCAGAGGATCTAACAGATATTGTAGCTCCTCGGGCTGAAAGTCGTAGGGCAGACCAGAAGCATAAAGAGTTCCATAGAAGTTATTAAATTCTTTTAGTATGCCTGAGGGGGTTGTTACCATCTCACCCTCAGGAGTGGTTATTGTAGAAATGAGTGTGAGTGGTTGGTCATGTTGGGCCAGCATGGCCGTTTCTGTCACCTTGTTCAAAGAATCGTTGCTTGTTTTTATACGTTTCTGGTTTAGTAATTTCTGCCAGGTGAAGGTTCAGTTCTCTCTGGACAGCTGCCAGAAGATCAAAGTAGCCTGGGGTAGGGGTTGAATTGTATGTGTTAATATGATCTACTAATGACAGCTGCAAGGACCAAACCAGATGTCAAAGGTTCCTATGCAGCCAGTTAATATTCCTATGCAGCCAGTAAATGTGTCATCTGTCCCAGTTAGGAGTTATGCTAAGGCTGTGTCGGGACAAAGTCATACTACTGGTGGTGGAATGAAGCCAGTTGTGTGACTTTCACCTAACACACCTTCTTCCATTAAACGCAGGAATGTGGTACAGCTCAGGTGGGAAGGAGGAGATATTCCACCTATCAGGAGGGTGGTTGTGGATAAGATCCTAGCCATGACATTTAAGGCGGAGGATATTTATGCTCTCATTAGTCTGGCTGGTTCCTATGAATATGATTTGTCATTTGTGCGTTCAGAATCGCTGGATCTGTTTTGGGAGCGGTATGAGCATGTATATGGGGGCCAGCCGGACTGGAAGGGGCTTGTCCCCAAAGTTGTCTCACGTCAGCCCTTGATTAAGAATGTGATTATCCTGACAAGGAATGAGTCTATACCCCCTGAGGATTTATGGGTCTGGTTGTGGAGGTTTGGTGAAATGTTGTGTACCCTAAAAAAGATTGTGGATGATAGAGGAATCTGGACGGGTGGGTGGTCGTTGTCATTGAGGTTGAGAGTATGTGGGAATGTGGTCCAGCATTTGCCCTCCTCTGCCTTTATTGGTAGAGATAACTATAGCATGGTATGACACATATATAGAGTCTGAGAGGCTGCACACCCTGAATAGCAAATCTTAAAAAGAAGGAAAAATTCCCTGTGGGGTTTTTGAGCAGCAATTGAGAGTCAAAAGAGGATTTGTAAAAAATAGGTACTTTTATTATCAAAAAACAATAGAACAATACTATACAAAAGTTAAAACATGAGCTCTGGTATACATTGTGCAAGACTATAGGATTGGGAAAAACAGGAAAATGGTTAACAATACCAAATATAGTATAAATTTCAAAATTGTTTTAAAATTCTCAGCTTGCAATAAGTGAATTGTGGTTGTACTGTCCGATGTGCAAGAAAAAAGCCCCAATGTATTTCGACCTAAGTGTTAACGGTCTTCCTCAGGGGGTTCTCATATTTCCTCTCCACCAAATAGGCTTGCTTAACCAGAGGCTTCTGAAGCCCCATATTCCAGAGGCCACAGTGTTCTAACAACCTTTATGTAGCAATCAGGTGTTGCTTGTTCCCAGCCCCTCTCCCTTTGGGGTGCCCAACTGTTTGTGACCACTTGTAAGCCCCACGGCCGGGGGTGGCCCCCTTCGGGGTGGAGGTGAGGATGGCCCTTCAGCATTTTCCAGGACCATCAATGGGGAAATCAACTGCTATCTCTGTGTGTGTTTTTTATTCATAAGAAGCCTCTGGTTAAGCGAGCTTATTTGGTGGAGAGGAAATATGAGAAACCCCTGAGGAAGACCGTTAACACTTAGGTCAAAATGCATTGGGGCTCTTTTCTCACACATCGGACAGTACAACCACAATTCCCTTCCTGCAACCTGAGAATTTTAAAACAATTTTGAAATTTATACTATATTTGGTATTGTCAACCATTTTCCCCTTTTCCTAATCCTATAGTCTCGCACATTGTATACACCAGCTCATGTTTTAACTTTTGTATAGTATTGTTCTATTGTTTTTTGATAATAAAAGTACCTATTTTGCACAATAAGCCAGAGTTGGTGCTGGAATTTTTCTGTCTGGATGGAGAAGAGTCTGGGTTGGTGGAGGTTGTACCAGGGAATCCTAGTGTCTCTGTCCCATCAGAATCTGTGTCTGTGAGGCCCTCTGTGGTGTCAGTGTCCCCCCACACTGTGTTTCCCCAGTAATTTTCAGAAAGTGTGGTTGTCAAGTCTGTGTCTGCACCTATTGTTTCTCGCAGTGTAGTGAAGGCAGTGGAGGGTGTTGGACCAATGTGTATGGTTGTGCCAATACCTCCTCCTTGGCATTGCATAAGTGCGGCTGGAGGTCAGCAGACATTGAGGGGTGGAGTGAGTGATGGATTGGATGATGGTGGGGGGTGGGAAGGGGAAGGAAATGAGAGTGGCTGGTGCAGAATGCAAGGTGAATGATGTGAAAGTCAGGGTGAAAGATGTTAAAGTTGTGGTAAATTATGTGGGAGGAGGGGTTAATGGGGGGGTTTGGCTGAGGATGTCCTGGGGGAGTTCGGTTGTCGGGATTGTCGAATGATTGTCGAATGAGGATATAGAATGGTTGGAGGCTAAAATTAAAAAGGGTAAGAGGCGGAGAAGGAGGAAGGATGTCAAAGCTCCTGAGCCTAGGAGGGTGGAGGTGGCAAATACAAAGTTGTTGAGTCAGTGATTTCTATGGAGGAGGAATCACAAGAGACATTGAAGCGTGTAGGGTCTCCAGGTAGGGAGGGGGTTAAATTGGCTAAGAAACGTATACCTCAAACATCCTGGTGGCGGTTCCCACTCCACTGAAGGTGGCGACCATTAATGTCGCCAGCATAAAATCAGTAAGTGCTCGTAACATGGCCTTATTTTTGCTCAGCAGATTTGATGCTGATATTTTCTTTTTGCAAGAGACTCGGTTGTCTAGTTTGGCTGATATTCAACTGGCAAAGGAGTGGAGGCACGGTCCCTTCTTCTCGTTTCTTGCGGCTGAGCCTTACACTGGAGTTGCGGTACTTTTTTCCGGCATGGTAACCTGTCGGTGGATTATTGAGGTAGAAATGCGGAGATGCATGGTCTTAGATGTCTCCATGGGGGAGCAGGACCTGCGCCTGATCAATATCTATGGGCCCCAGACAAAGTGGGACAGGAAATGCCTCTTCATGAAGATCAAGCCTTTTCTTTTTACAGTCCAGCAAGTTGTCTTCCATGGTGATTTCAACACTGTCACTAGGACTAAGGACAGGAAAGGTACCGGAGCCAGGCGTGACTGTGACATTTTTTTTTTAACAAATTAACTAGAGAGGCAGGTCTGGCTGATTGCCAATTTGTGTACCAGTGTTTTTCCCTCTCTGTAGATTCATGTTCCTGCCTTCCTCAACCTCAGAGTTAGAACCAACATCTGTGTTCAAATAACTCAGCTGACTTCTCCATGCCTGATGCTGGGGCTATGGCAGGAAGAGCTGTGGACAAGGAGGCAGGTTTTTCCACTCTGGCAGCTGCAGTGGACTGTGCACTAGTCTCTACTTGGGTGACAGAGGATGGGGAGGATGAGGACGGTTTAGTAAGCCATTCCACCACCTCCGCATGCTGTGGCTGGATAGCATGGGCAACATCACTAAACAGAGGAAATTATGCCCTGCCTGAGGACTGACCATGCCCACCTTTGCCTGTGGACACATACTTTGCTGACCCCCCCACAGTGCCATGGGAATGTCTGCCTCTCCTAGTTGTCCTCTCAGACATGATGGGGGGGGGTGCTTATTAACACAATGTAATATAGATGTGGAAATGTGTACGTGGATACACTTTAATCAATGTAAAGTGGTGTTTGGTGCACTTTAACTTGAGTACTCACTACTACACAGAAACACTCCACTGATACACAATAATATACTGCAGTAAAACTGCACTGATGCACTCTAATATACTGCATCAAACGTTCACTAATGCACAGAAATGGAAGGTAACCTACTGCAATATACGGTGTTAAACTTGCAGTAACGTACTTAACTATACAGCTTTAAATGAAAGATAATGCACTGAAATATAAGGCGTTAAACTTGCACTAACATACAGAAATGAACTGCGTTAAATGGAAGATAATGCACTGAAATATACAACTTGCAGTAATGCATGGAACTGTACAGTGTTAAATTGCAGTAACGCACTTAAATATAGAGGTCGACCGATATATCGGCCGATATTTGGCTTTTTTTCCTTAATGGCATCGGCTGATTGTGCTGATAAAAAAAGCCGATTCAGCAGGACTTGCAAATGACTTCTGTAATTGAAGTCAATTGCAAGCTGTCTGAAGTTTTCTTCTCTCCTCCTCTGGGCAGCCTGCCAAGTCTGATAAGAAGATACATTTGTATCTCTTTCAGGTTCTTTTATCAATAGACTGAACTCCGTGGAGAAGTTTTCAGTTTAACCATTTAAAGACTAAATCTTTTCTGACACTTGTTGCTTACAAGTAAAAATCCTGTATTTTCTGCTATAAAATCACTTAGAACCCCCAAACATTATATATATTTTTTTAGCAGAGACCCTAGGGAATAAAATAGCGGTTGTTGCAATATTTTATGTCACACGGTATTTGCGCAGCGGTCTTTCAAACGCAATTTTAAAAAAAAAAATTCACTAATGAAATTTAAAAAAAAAAAAAAAGCAGTAAAGTTAGCCCATTTTTTTTCGTCCAAAAGTTTTGATTACCTGTTTTTGTGTATTTAATATTTAAGATATAGTTATTTTTTTTTAATCTAAATTCTACATACAAGTGAACTGATTGGAGGTTTGTTTTGTTTAATAAATGTTTAAATATAAAAAATTTTCTGTATCACTTATTACTTAAGGCTGCTTTCACACTGGAGCGGGCATGCGTTGACGGTAAAATGCTGTTAATTTTAGCGGCGCTTTACCGTCATTTTAGCGGCGCTATTCGGCTGCTAGCGGGGCGCTTATAACCCAGCTAGCGGCTGAAGAAGGGGTTAAATGCGCCCCTGTAGCGCTGCTGCCGAAACGCTTCGGCAGGAGTGCACATTCATTTCAATGGGCAGGAGTGGTGGAGGAGTGGTATACACCGCTCCAAAGATGCCGCTTGCAGGACTTTTTTTTAACATCCTGCCAGCGCATCGCCTCAGTGTGAAAGCACTCGGGCTTTCACACAGACTGCAGGGGAGCCGTTTTACAGGCGATATTTTTAGCCCAAAAGCGCCTGAAAAATGCCCCAGTGTGAAAGGGGTCTAACTGTTAGATTTTATGAGATGAAGGGAAAAAAAAAAAATCGGCCTAATATATCGGCCCTAAAAAATCGGCATCATATATCGGCCATCGGCCACCGCGATTTCTAAATATCGGCTTTGGCATCGGCCAGAGAAAAACCCATATCGGTCGACCTCTACTTAAATATACTGCGTTCAGCGTGCTGATTGGATAGAGTCATCATGGCAGCGTCCAATCATGGCTTTGACAGTGCTCTGTGCCCTGATTGGGCAAAGCTTCCATTGCTTCAGCCAATCAGGACTTTCAATGCACTGTGCGGCGGCACATTGTGGTCGCTCAGCTGCCGAACAAACGGTCGAATGCTTTAAGTATTCGGTTGTTCAGCGAATGTGCAAACAGCCAATGTTCGGCCCTAACTCATGCTCGGGCCGAACCATTTGCCCTTCCCTAGTTGTCAGCAAACAAAGAGATTGAGCCATTTATCCCATCCTTTATTTGTATTAAGCTTTTCTAGTCTTTTCTGGACTCTGGCTTCTGTTAGTCCCAAGGGTACATCCTGTGACATTACTAACAATACAGTCATGGTTGTTATACCCCTCCTTTTTTCTTTTTAAAAACTGAGGAGAAGAAGACAATAGTACAGTTGCCTCCTCCTTGTCATCAGTAACCAACTTCCCTTCTTCATCCTTTATGAGGCCTATGTGTTCTGTCCCTCCGCTTTTATCAAGGCCTTTAATTATATTTAATATGACTTTTTATGTTTTGGTTTCACCACCCAGGTTTAATCTTCATTCTTCTATATGTATTACCCATTGGAATTTAATATGTTCCTAAAGCACTCCATGTTTAATGTTTCCTCCATGTTCAATGTTTATAGGATTTGGTCCCATTTAACATCTTGTAGTATCGAGCGCAGTTTAGAAAAGTTGGCTTTTTTGAAGTCTTCCTGTAAGACATTCAAGAAATGGCAGGCTTTAAACCCTTTCACTGCCAGGTCTGTACGACGTACGGACCTACAGAACTGCTTGCAGCTGGCCAGGTCCATTGTCATATGAACCTCATTCCTCCTTGTGTCATAAGCTCATGCTTACTTCAGTGACCATGAGCTTATTTCAGAACTGTTCAACAGACTCTGCTGAATAAAACTTTAGCTCTGATCAGCAGATGACAATCTGTTGATTAGAGCTGTAACCCCAAAAATCTGCCCCCCGCCACAGCAGCTACACTGAAATTTCTCCCTGCTTTACAAAAGTACACCCAGGCATGTACTGGCCATCGGGACTGCCAGGAGTTTCTCGGTGGGCCGATGGCTCAGTGGGCAGGTTTAAGTGACAGGCAATTTAAGTGAAAGACGCCCCCCCTGCACAAAACAAATGCCCTCCTGAGTCCTGGCTTACTGTAAAAATACAGTCCCCATCAGCCATCGGCTTATGGGTCAGACTGAGCAGTGACTGACACCAGTTATGGGATGTACTTGGCCGGGGGGGAAGGATATAGCAGCAAAAAGTTACTGGCAGGGACAGTCTTGGCTCACCTCTGCTCAGCTGGGCTCGGGCCCAGCTCCCTTTGGCTCAGCTGTGCTCAGGCATTGGGTGGGCAGTCTTGGCTGTGCTCGGGCATAGGGTGGGCGGTCTCGGTTGTGCTCGGGCGTGTGATGGACGTTCTCGAGCAGAGGGGCGGTATCAGCTCCCCTCAGCTCAAGCAGGCTTGGCTGTGCTCAGGCGGGCTCGGCTCAGCTGTGCTCAAGCAGAGCGGCGGTCTCAGCTCCTCTTGGCTCGGCTGTACACAGGTGGTCTCAGCTTGGCTGGGGGGCAAGTGAATAAGGACAATAGTTGTCGTCATGTTTTAAAACCTTAAGCTGTTCCCTCCTGTGATTACAGTGAGTGAATGTTTTTTTATTCCCTATAATAACCATGGGGAGTCATGTATGCAGTTTCTGACAGTCTCCTGTATCATGTCCGCAACCTCTGATCTTCTCCGCAGCCTCTGATCATGTGCATAGTCTGTAACCATTTCTTGTACCATGTCTACAATCTCTGACCATCTTTTGTATCATGTCTGTAGTCTCTGACCATCTCTTGTATCATGTCTTCAGTCTCTGACCATCTCTTGTATCATGTCTGCAATCTCTGACCATCTCTTGTATCATGTCTGAAGTCTCTGACCATCTCTTGTATCATGTCTGAAGTCTCAGACCATCTCTTGTCTCATGTCTGAAGTCTCTGACCATCTCTTTTATCATGTCTGAAGTCTCTGACCATCTCTTGTCTCATCTCTTGTCTCATGTCTGAAGTCTCCGACCATCTCTTGTCTCATGTCTGAAGTCTCCGACCATCTCTTGCTCATGTCTGAAGTCTCCGACCATCTCTTGTCTCATGTCTGAAGTCTCCGACCATCTCTTGTCTCATGTCTGAAGTCTCTGACCATCTTTTGTCTCATGTCTGAAGTCTCCGACCATCTCTTGTCTCATGTCTGAAGTCTTCGACCATCTCCTGTATCATGTCTGCAGTGTCTGACCATCTCCTCTATCATGTCAGCAGTCTCTGACCATCTCCTGTCTCATGTCTACAATCTCTGACCATCTCCTGTATCATGTATGCAGTCTCTGACCATCTCCTGTATCATGTATCATGTATGCACTCTCTGACCAACTCTTGTATCATGTCTGCAATCTCTGACCATCTCCTGTACCATGTCTGCAATCTCTGACCAACTATTAAAGTGGAGCTCTAATAGAAAGAGGTGGAGCCTAAAGAGGAAGGGGCGGGGTTTACAGATGAATGGGGTGGATCTTAAGCAGGAAGGGGTGGGGCAAGATGGGGCCGCACAAAACCAAAATACACCACTGGCTGTACTGCTCATAACAGAAATAAAGTAGAATGGCTAATGGCACAGTGGTTCCATGCATTCCTGTGCAGGCAGTCTCATTCATGTTAATTGAGACACAGCAGCTGCGAGGACACAGCCACTGCTCTCAACTTGACAACCGTGTGGGTGCGTGTCCCTGAACTCACACTGTCTGAGATTGGGGCCCTGTACCTGCACCCACATGGATGTCAGATCTGTCCTTGCGACTGCTGCGTCCCAATTTACATTATTAGACTTGCCTGCACAGGGATGCACAGAATACTTGTGTATCCCTGTGCAGGTAAACATGGCCATCCATGGGTGTACACTTTAGAACACTTCTTTGAACAAGGCCTTAGTAGGAATTTAACAGGAATTACATAAGTTATATTGTGTTTATGTGTGCAAATAAGGATTTTAGTTTCTTTTTTCTGTGAAAAGTGATTTAAAAAACATTTGCACAGAAATTGTGGGGCCTTAAAAATCAGTAGCACCTTCTTTTTACTATACTGGCCATGTGCTTTCAGAAAATATATGGTTTGGGGGGTCTTTTACAAACTCTGTAAGTGAAAAATGAAAACCTCCAGATTTTAAGAGAAATTTTTGCGTACGTTTTCGATTTTCACCATTTTGCAAAAAGATGCAATGTAAAAATTACAAATATTTGTTATGTATTACCTTCATACAGGTTAAGCTTTTGTATCTAGTAGGAATTTAGCAGAAATTTTGTAAAATTAGCTGCGTTTTTATCTGCTAATAATGCTTTTAGTGTATTGTTTTGATAAACATTTGTGCAAATCTTGCAGGTCCTTAAAATTCAGTAGCACCTTATTTTTATTCTACAGGTCATGTGCTTTCAGAAAATATATGGTTTGGGGGGTCTTTTACAAATTCTTAAAGCTGTAAGGGAAAAATGAAACCTTCAGATTTTTTGAGAAATTTGGCTATTTACACTTTTGCGTCTGTTCGATTTTCACAATTTCGCAAAAAAGCGCAATTTAAAAGTTACAATTAAAAAAGCAAAGGAAAAATTGCAAAAAAAAAAAAATTGCAAAAATGGTTTGGCTGGCTGAGTTTAAAAGTGGAGCACAGGGCCTGGCAGCGAAAGGGTTAATGAGTGAGTTGCCAGGACTTTAACTTTAATCACACAGTGTTTTAACTGTTTAAATACATTTTTTTGCCCTAGATTTTTTACAGTGGACATTTTTTCATTATGTTTTAAATTGAACAACGTTATCCTTAATAGCGTCACTATTTTCTTCTTTATATGTACATTGTACACCATCTAGATATTTTGAAGGATTATATACTGTGTGGCACTTTTTAGTTTTACAGTGGCAGCTTTATTCACTTATTTGTTTGTTCATTTCATCTTAAGCGCGATGGTGGTAATTAGAGTAAGGGGCGGTTGTTAACTTTAATACTTATAGCAGTCTTCCTAATCTGCCTCTTCCTATTCCGCGGCATGTTCTGCTCCTAGCTGAGCGGCCCCGTTGCCTTCTGGGAACTGTGTGTGTTCCCCGAAAACCACGGGGCCATTCACAGATCGCCGCGCTGCTCGTGCACAGTAGGAAACTGGCAGTGAAGCCGCAAGACTCCACTGCCTGTTTCCTTTACTTAGGATGGTGGTGCTGGGACCCGAGAGCCGAGGGCCGATGTCGGGCGTCCGACATCGTGGGCACCCAGGACAGGTAAGTGTACTTATTTAAAGTCAGCAGCTACAGTGTTTGTAGCTGCTGACTTTAAAAAAAAAATTATAGTGGCTGGAATCTCGCTTTAAGGTGCAGCTTATCCCTACTAAAGATATCATAACTGACTGAAATGTCAGCCCAGCTCTCCGGAAACCTGAAACTCTTCTTCCTACACCAATTCCTCAGCCACTTGTTACGTTCCCTAAGCTCCTGATGCCTGTCTGGTGTACCTTGCACTAGTTATTGGATGACCAAAGCAACTGCATTACTCCAACTGCTTGTCTTGCCGAGCAGACTTTTTTTTGTGACTTTGCTTCATATCCCACATACAGCATGCTTAACTAAACATTGTTCTTTCATACACCATAAACCATCATGCACCCCTTTAGAGTTACTTAAGACAAGGCTTGAAACATTTAACAGCTTTACTGAAGATTCAGCAACACAGTTAAACAGCACAGAACACATACACCAGAGTCCAGCCAAACTCACTAATATGGGCTGCCAGGTTCATGCCTTTCCAGAGAGCAAAGCCCACTTAGCAAGAGTCCAATGCTGGAAGGTTCCTAGTCCAGGGAGTACACCAGCAGAGTGGCACAAAAGAGAGTCAAGTGTTCCAATAGAACTACATGTTGCAACAGATCTTTCTTAGTAAATCCCATGTGGAAGAGAGAGCCAGCTTTGAGCCCCTGATATTTGCAGCAGGGGGCAGGACTTTAGAAAGTGCGGGAAAAGAGTGTAGACACAGTTAATCCCTTCCCATTCTGGGCAGCCTGTAATTGTCTGCACAACTATACAATGCAATGAATACCACAGCAGAAACACAATAAATGACGCCCCACAAGCACCTGCTTACAAAGTCATGGGGAGAAGGATCTCCTGACCAATGTCTGTATACCTCTAGAGCCTAAACCACACAGAGTTTCCCCAAACACAGTATCAGGAGCTTTTCAGGATGCAAGGTTATTCTCACAGATCCAGACCAGATCACACTTGTGCCCCGTACACACGGTCGGATTTTCCGATGGAAAATGTCCGATCGGAGCGTGTTGTCGGAAATTCCGACCGTGTGTGGGCTCCATCGGACATTTTTCATCAGATTTTCCGACACACAAAGTTTGAGAGCAGGATATAAAATTTTCCGACGACAAAATCCGTTGTCGGAAATTCCGATCGTGTGTACACAAATCCGACGGACAAAGTGCCACGCATGCTCAGAATAAATAAAGAGAAGAAAGCTATTGGCTACTGCCCCGTTTATAGTCCCGACGTACATGTTTTACGTCACCGCGTTCAGAACGATCGGATTTTCTGACAACTTTGTGTGACCGTGTGTATGCAAGACAAGTTTGAGCCAACATCCGTCGGAAAAAATCCTAGCATTTTGTTGTCGGAATGTCCGAACAAAGTCCGACTGTGTGTACAGGGCATTAGATGTGAACTGTGTAAGGTCTCCTTATCTCAAAACCATGTGTGATATTCTCAGACCCAGTCTAATGAGTGTTGTTTGTGTATGACAACTGCAACAATGTTCCATCTAGAGACCATGACATTCAGGTCATACAGGAGTCTCTATAACTCCATAAAGGTGCCTGGTAATCTTACCATCTCATCATCTTCATTAATGATCACCAGGTTGGACGCCATTCTCTGACAGTCTTCTTTGGCGGAAAGCCACGTTTTTATAATTGTGGACTTGTAGTAACAACTGAGTTTATAGAACGTCCAGTCTTTGCCACAAATTAGACCAACAATGCCTAAGAGAGAGAGAGGGGGTAAGAGAGGAAGGTGAGGTGCATATTGAACATCACATTATCCCAGGTGAGCCAAATCCCTAAAGCTTTCTGTGCCCCCATTAGCGAGATTCACCCTCTTTATTTGTCTTGTGTGCCCTTATTACCAAAAGTGAAAGTCAAAGAAAATCCTAAATTTTGGGTTGTTACCTGAATAGTATTGGAGGGGAAATCTTCCAATGGGAATGCTAGTTCTGGTGACCTTGGTGTCAACAAGGGATTCTTCACTTTGGAGAAATGTGAAGGGAAGTCTCTGCAAAGGGACACAGAGGGCAAAAAAAAAAAAAAATACAAGGGTGACCCTCCCTTACTCTATCCAAAGTTGAAAAATTGTGGACAGAGTAGGGAAGGGTAACTACCCCTGTCAGGGCCGGATTAGCCACAAGGCCACCGAGGCCAGGCCCCGGGGCGGCAGTGGTGTAGGGGCGGCGCCGCTCCTGCAGCGACTTCGTGGCCGCCCCCCCTTTCGTGCTGCCGATTACAGTCTATTATGGGCACCAGTGCCCATAGAAAAGATGGCCGCGAGCCGACCACGAAACTGCGCATGCGCCGTTCCAAAGCCGGCCGGGCTCGGGAAAGCTCGTAAGCGCTCGGCCGGGCGGCGCATGCGCAGTAGCGTGATTGCGCCGCCCGGCGCCATTTTTGAAAAAATTGAGAGTAGCAAGTAATGTCAGCGGTGCGGCGGCGGGGGAGAAAGATGACATCTCTCATTGCCCGCACCGCTGTTCCGCCCTCCTCCTTCTGGTGGCAGGCAGCATGGCAAGGGACATCCCAATCTGGTGGCAAGTGACATCACCATCTGGTGGCAAGTGACATCCCAATCTGGTGGCAAGTGACATCCCCATCTGGTGGCAAGTGACATTCCAATCTGGTGGCAAGTGACATCCCCATCTGGTGGCAAGTGACATCCCAATCTGGTGGCAAGTGACATCCCAATCTGGTGGCAAGTGACATCCCAATCTGGTGGCAAGTGACATCCCCATCTGGTGGCAAGTGACATCCCAATCTGGTGGCAAGTGACATCCCCATCTGGTGGCAGGCATGGTGGCAAGTGACATCTCCATCTGGTGGCAAGTGACATCCCCATCTGGTGGCAGGCATGGTGGCAAGGGACATCCCCATCTGGTGGCAGGCATGGTGGCAAGTGACATCCCCATCTGGTGGCAGGCAGCGTGGCAAGGGACATCCCCATCTGGTGGCAGGCAGCGTGGCAAGGGACATCCCCATCTGGTGGCAGGCAGCGTGGCAAGGGACATCCCCATCTGGTGGCAGGCATGGTGGCAAGGGACATCCCCATCTGGTGGCAGGCATGGTGGCAAGTGACATCCCCATCTGGTGGCAGGCAGCGTGGCAAGGGACATCCCCATGTGGTGGCAGGCAGCGTGGCAAGGGACATCCCCATCTGGTGGCAGGCAGCGTGGCAAGGGACATCCCCATCTGGTGGCAGGCAGCGTAGCAAGTGACATCCCCATCTGGTGGCAGGCATAGTGGCAAGTGACAAGAGATGGTGACAAGTGACACGCTCAGGGCTCCCAATGATTCTGCATTATGGTGAGTTGAACTATTTCAGTTTATATTACAATGTAATGATAGAAATAATGTGTTTCAATCATCCTGACACCATAACAACCATGGTGCCGGGGATGATTGAAGCACTAACACCAGCCATTGCCTTGAAAATTTGCCTGTGAAAAATCCTTACCCCACACACGCTAACCCTGAAGTATTTTTAGTCTGTACAATTAAAGCCAGTTATTTTCAGTGTTCTTGTGTGTGGAGATATGTTTTTAATTGATCTATTGTAGAAGTCATCGATAAAGGACGTGGTTTGTGTGTGTGTGTGTGTGTGGGGGGGGGGGGGGGGGGGCGGCATTGAAGGACCCGGCCTTGGGGCGGCAAAGGGAGTAAATCCGGGCCTGACCCCTGTCAGGCTTTTATTGTTATCTATGGCTCCATCAAAAAAGATTTACACTCACTTCCTGCCTGGATGATATTAGAAATAATTTTTTTTTTTTTAGTATAGTTGGGGAGAGCTAGCACACCCTTTAAGGTTTTTATATCTGTTTGTGTCTCTGTTATTTTTTTCTCACCTGTTTAGTGAAACAGCAGTTCAAACCGGGGGTGAGTTTGAATCCCTCTTCTCTCAATCTATTCACAAGAGTGAATGTACTGTTCCCTAACATTTGCTAAGATAAGAACATTCAACCAGAATAATTACAGAATATTTGACCAAAAGAGGAAATAGCCCAGAGAGGCAAGAACATTTGACCAGCGGAGGAAATAACATTCAGCACTGTGTACAAAGTATACAGAGATTCCTGGGCTCTCTAGGGATGAGCTGTGGGTTTATAAATTGTTTGGGAGGTTTGACAAACAGCCAAACTAATGGGTATTTGGCTGAGTTGACCTTCCAGCTGCATTGAACTGTGAAAAAAAAGATGAAGTGAGGTTCCCTATCAAAATGCATACCATGTCCTTAAGATGTGGTATGGATGGTAATGGGGATTCCACAAAAAGAAAACAGCATGAGGCCCCCGCAAAATCTATACCAGACCCTTATTCAAACATAGTCTTACTGACCAAGAAAAGGGGGGAGTGAGCATGCAGCCCCCTTATCCTGTACCATACCTGACCTGACCACATGCCCTAAACATGGGGGTTATCTTGCTAGGTGTGACCTCCCTGGTAAAACAGCCCATCCCACATTGATGAAGACAATGGCCTCTTCCCCACAAACCTGACCCGGTGGTTGTGGGTGCCTGTAGGCAGGGGGATTATTTGAAACTGGAAGAGACTGAGTAAGGGGTGTATGAGCTGTCCAATGCTAATAACGATGACCAATGCCTGCTATTTCGCTGAAAGAGAAAAATACCGCTGTGCAATAACATGAACAACTCCTGTCGAATTGACAAGTCTTGGTCCCCACAACCCGTGGGGTGGGATGGAGTCTCCTTGGGGATGACATTGACCAAATATGGACGTGTCTATGTATGGTCAATGGCCAAATATGAGCATGCTCACCCTCCCCCATTTCCTGGCCTGCATGCTCAGATAATGGTCTGGTATTAATTATTGGGGGACCTTAAAGAGGAGGTCCAGCCCACCAGTAAAAAATTTTAAGTCAGCAGCTACAAATACTGTAGCTGCTGACTTTTAATATTAGGACGTTTACCTGTCCAGGGATCTCGCAATGTTGGCACCCCTGCCGATTTTCCGATCAGCTCTCGGGTTCTCTCGCCGCCATTCGTGATAATGGAAACTAGCATTGAAGCCTTCTGGCTTCACAGCCGGCTCCCTACTGCGCATGAGTGCACTTTCTGACTGGCCCAGCAGCGGAGAAAGGATGAGGGCGGCCGAACTTCCGGGGGACCTTGCCTCATCTCGCCGCATCCAGGTTTCCCAGAAGTGGGGGCAGGTACTTGTCAAAAACAGCTACCCATTCCCCGCCCCCCCCAAAAGGTTTCAAATGTGGCACCGGTGGGGGGGAGGAAGCAAACAAGCAGAGTTTCCACTATTGAGTGGAACGTCTCTTTAAGCTTTTTTTTTTTGTATGGTGTTCCTCCTCAAAAACTATATCAGACCTGTATATAATATGGGGGGGGATCCCATGCTGTTTATCCGTATATCTGACCTGAATGGTCTGATATGAAACTTGGAGGGCAACCTCATCCACTTCAACAATCCCTGCTTATTTGTTTACATTCACCCATCAGCTTGGAATCCCATTCTCCCATTCGCCATATGCCAGACCTCCTGACCAATGGATGAACCTACAGCTCATTCCTAGAGAACACAGAATACTTCAAACACTTTGTACACAGTGCAGAGGCCTCCCTCCTAATATTTCCTCTTCTGGTCAAGTGTTCTTAGCCTACAGTGTTAAGCCCCATAAACACTATCAGATTTTCTGCAGATTTTTTCCTTCAGATTGACCAAAACCATATAATATGAGGTCAAACCTTATTAGTTTCAATTTGTATGCAATCAGGCAGGCCCTTGCACTACATGGTTTTGGTAAATCTGAAGACAAAAATCAGCAGAAAATCTAATAGTGTGTATGGGGCTTAAGGATATTTCTCTATCAGACGAATGTTCCTTAACATTTTCTGGAACATTTCATTTTCTCTTTTGGATCTAATTTTAGGGAATGTTATGTTGACCCTGCAAAATTCAACAAATAGAAACTGACATTTCAATCATATTACAAACATTATGGGTGTTATTCGTGAATCATTGACAAAGCAGTTTTTTTTATACATAGACCCCTATGGCAGTGTGTCTAATTTGCCTTTTTTCTTTCAGAATTGGATGTGGATGAACTATGTTGGCTGATGACATAACTGGTTTATCTTCATACCCAAAACCCAAAATCCATGATCAATATTGTCCTCCAATCCCTTGAACCTTCCTTTTACCCAGTGTGGTCACCCTTGACAATTTGTGGCTGACCCATAATTCCCTGTTTAGTCTGTTAAAGGCCAGCTGTAGCTAATATTAGGGGCGTGGTTCTGACTAATCCAGCCCCTCACTAAAAGTGTTCAGAGATCTTTACCAAACCCTAAAAGCACTTATTACAGTAACAATTTTTGCTTGGTATTTGAGGGCAGAGCTTTTGCTTTTGTCCCATCCATAACCAAGAAGTATTCATTTATGTTTTTTAAGTATGTATTTTTGTATCCATTTTTCTGTCCTGTACGTTGGTGGGATCCATAGCGATTCCAGAGTTCAAAATCCAAAAAGGAGACTATTAAAACATGAAAGGGGCACATAGAATGTGCTGCAAGAGTGATCTGCACAGGTGTGATCAGTGCTCAGCAAGGCAGGAAAAATAGACCACGATATTGTCAAGTCTCAAGTGTAGACTAGGATGACCTGGCCAAGAAACTCATGAAAACCATAATTTACAAAAGCCAAATGGCATAATTAGATACTCCCAATATATCTCTAACTCAGTGTTTCTCAAACTGTGTAAGAATTGCAGGTGTGCCGTAGGATCATTCATGTTGTTCGCCAGGCCTGGCGGTGGCCGCACAGGCACCACACCACAAGACTCCGCGGCTCCGCCGGCATAGTGCTTGACTGTCAATTACTGAGCAAGTGTGCAGGCCTCACACAGACATGCTCATCTGTGCTGCCTGGCCTGTGCTCGAATTGGATTGGTTGATGTTCACCGCCACCAGACCCCGCTAATCTAGATCGCGAATATGATTAGGCTGTGGCCTGGCTGCCAGCTGGTGCCGTGCCAGCCGCTTCAAGCCAATGAAGCACTGAGCACGGCATGCTTCAACCTGACATCATTCCTTCCTCCAGTCCCACCCACAACAGAGCAGAGGAGCCCGCAGTCCCTGGCTGTCCCACACGGTGTGGAGCTGAGAAGGTAAGATGAGAAAAGAGATGGGGACAGATGGACCAGTGTGTGATTATATCAGTAAATATAAGCAGCAGTCTTGTGTGGTCCCCATTTCCCAATATTATATCAACAGAAAAATATAATAAATACAAAAGCAGCAGTCTTGTGTGATCCCCAAAATTATTGGGGATTACACAAGACTGCTACTTTACATTATATTTACTGCTGACCAGGGATGAGCCGAACACCCCCCGGTTCGGTTTGCACCAGAACCTGCGAATGGACCGAAAATTCGCACGAACGTTAGAACCCCATTGACGTCTATGGGACTCGAACGTTCAAAATCAAAAGTGCTCATTTGAAAGGCTAATTTGCATGGTATTGTCCTAAAAAGGGTCTGGGGACCTGGGTCCTACCCCAGGGGACATGTATCAATGCAAAAAAAAACTTTTAAAAACTAACGTTTTTTCGGGAGCAGTGATTTTAATGATGCTTGAAGTAAAAAAAAAAAAGGTAAATATTCTTTAAATATCGTACCTGGGGTGTGTCTATAGTATGCCTGTAAAGTGGCGCGTGTTTCCCATGTTTAGAACAGTCCCTGCACCATATGTCATTTTTAAAGGAAAAAATCTCATTTAAAACTGCTTGCGGGTTTAATGTAATGTCGGGTCCTGGCAATATGGATGAAAATCAGTGAGACAAACACCATGGGTACCCCCCAGTCCATTCCCAGGCCCTTTGGGTCTTGTATGGATATTAAGGGGAACCCCGCACCCAAATTAAAATAAGGAAAGGTGTGGGGCTACCAGGCCCTATATACTCTGAACAGCAGTATACAGGCGGTGCAAACAAGACAGGGACTGTAGGTTTGTTGTTAAGTAGAATCTGTTTGTAATTTTGAACGGGTAAAAAAATCTTTTTTAAGCTTTTTGGAAAACATAGGGAAGGGTTATCACCCCTGTGACATTTGTTTTGCTGTCTTTCCTCCTCTTCAGAAGATTTCACCTCACTTTTTGTCCCAATGACAAATATTTTTTGAAAATTTGGGGTTTTTTGTGGAACAAGGATTGGAAAGCATCAGTGAAAAGTAGAAATGTTTTTCCCATATTAACTCTTACAGGAGAGAATTTCCCTTCCTAGGGGTAGATTTCATCTCACTTCCTGTTGTCTCCTTCCGTTTGCAAGTAGGAGTCGTTTGTAAGTTAGATGTTTGAAAGTAGGGGCCTGCCCTATATACTCAGCAGAAATTTGGGCCTTAGGTGTTGTTGTGGCCACAACACTGTAAGCCCTCACAGGGCCCTGCTGTGAAATATTAGATCAAGAATTGTAATTACATGCCCCTGTTGAACAGGCGCTGAAAAATTAGGCCTTAGGCACTGGTGCTGGTGCCACAACACTGCAACCCCCACAGACACTCTAGTTGGAACGCAGGAACGAGCCCTACTGCAAAGTATTGCATCAAAAATTGTAAATACACGCCCCTGATAAACAGGGGCTGAAAAATTGGGCCTTAGGCACTGGTGCTGGTGCCACAACACTGTAAGTCCTCACTTGCTCTTGGTGGGTGCAGAAATGGGCCCTGCTGTGAAATATTAGATCAAGAATTGTAATTACATGCCCCTGTTGAACAGGGGCTGAAAAATTAGGCCTTAGGCACTGGTGCCACAACACTGCAACTCTCACAGACACTCTAGTTGGAACGCAGGAATGAGCCCTGCTGCAAAGTATTGCATCAAAAATTGTAATTACACGCCCCTGTTAAACAGGGGCTGAAAAATTGTGCCTTAGGCACTGGTGGTGGCGCCCAGAACCAAAAATGTTCTTACAAGCTATCAGCGTGATCATTGAGGAGGAAGAGGATAATTACTCAGGGAAAGTCACTCAGCATCAGCATAGGCAGTCTTTGAAGGGATCTGAGATTTCAAAAAAAATTATTCGGTTACATCAGCATCAGGTGCTTGGTAGCTGGTGGTGATCCAAGACTGATTCATTTTAATGAAGGTCAGTCGATCGACCGAGTCGGTGGACAGACGCACCCTGTGATCGGTTACAAAGCCTCCAGCAGCACTGAATGTGCGTTCTAAAAGAAGGCTGGATGCAGGACAGGCCAGTAGCTCAATTGCATACTGTGCAAGCTCTGGCCAGTGATCCATCCTCAAGACCCAGTAACCCAGAGGATTTTCGGTGGGAAAGGTGTCCAAGTCAGATCTTGCCCCTAGGTATTCCTGCACCATGTAAAACAGACACTGGCGATGGTAGCTGGAACCGATCATACCTTGGGGCTGCGGACCAAAAAATTGTCTGAACGCATCGGTCAGACAGCCAACTTCTCCACCGCTCCTTCTTTGACTGACCGAAGCCTCAGCAACACGTTGTCCAGAAACAGGAGTTTGTAACCTCCCAGTCTCTGGGAACGCGTTGCACAGACCTTTCTGCAAGGCCTCCCGAAGATGTTTCATCCTCTGCTCCCTCTGCAATGGCAAGATAAAGTCCGCAACCTTACTCTTGTAACGTGGATCAAGGAGGGTTGCCAGCCAGTATTGGTCCTTCTCCTTGATACCACGAATACGAGGATCCTTACGCAGGCTTTGCAGGATCAGGGAGGCCATGCAGCGTAGGTTTGCTGAGGCATTCGGTCCGGAGTCCTCTGGGTCACTAAGGACGACATGGTCCGCAGCCACCTCCTCCCAGCCACGTACAAGTCCATGTGTTTCTTGGGACTGATCCCTTAAAGACTGCTGCTGATGCTGAGTGCCAGGCTCCACCTCCATACTGACACAATCTTCCTCCTCCTCCTCCTCCTCCTCCTCCTCCTCTTCCTGTGTGATTGGCGGGCATGCAGGAACACTGTAAGGAAGTCCTCCTCTTCCTGCCTCTGTTCTGCCTCAAGTGCCCTGTCCATTATTCCACGCAGCGTGTGCTCCAACAGGTGGACAAGGGGGACAGTGTCACTGATGCATGCACTGTCACTGCTCACCATCCTCGTGGCCTCCCCAAATTGTGACAGGACAGTGCATGCATCCCTGATCATGGCCCACTGGCGTGGGGAAAAAAAAACAAGCTCCCCTGACCCTGTCCTGGTGCCATAGTCGCACAGGTACTCATTGATGGCCCTCTGCTGCGCGTGCAGCCACTGCAGCATGGCCAACGTTGAGTTCCACCTGGTGGGCATGTCACAGATTAGGCGGTTCTTGGGCAGGTTAAACTCCTTTTGGAGGTCCACCAGCCGAGCACTGGGATTATATGACCGGCGGAAATGCACACAGACTTTCCTGGCCTGCCTCAGGAAATGCTGTAAGCCCGGGTACCTGCCCAAGAACCGCTGCACCACCAAGTTAAGGACGTGAGCCAAACAGGGCACATGGGTCATTTGTCCCTGTCGGAGGGCAGAGAGGAGATTGGTGCCATTTTCGCAAACCACCATTCCTGCCTTAAGTTGGCGTGGCGTCAACCACCTCTGAACCTGCCCCTGCAGAGCTGACAGAACCTCTGCCCCAGTGTGGCTCCTGTCCCCCAAGCACACCAGCTCAAGCACCGCATGGCATCTTTTGGCCTGCGTACTTGCGTAGCCCCTTGAACAGCTACGGAGCACCGCTGGTTCCGAGGACAAAGCACAGGAAGAGGCCATGGAGGAAGAAGAAGAGGAGGGGTGGAGGAGAGAGGTGTGTCGCAATCATTAGCATTTTGGAGGCGTGGTGGTGGAACAACCTCCAACACTACTGCACCTTGTCCTGCATCCTTCCCAGCTGCCAGCAGAGTCACCCAATGCGCCGTGAAACTTAGGTAACATCCCTGTCCATGCCTGCTGGACCATGAGTCAGCGGTAATATGCACCTTACCACTGACCGCCCTGTCCAGCGAGGCATGGACATTGCCTTCCACATGCCGGTAGAGAGCCGGAATAGCCTTCCGTGAGAAAAAGTGGCGTTTGGGTACCTGCCACTGAGGAACCGCACATTCCACAAACTCACGGAAGGGGGCAGAGTCTACGAACTGAAAAGGCAGCAGTTGAAGTGCTAGCAATTTTGCCAAGCTAGCATTCAACCGCTGGGCATGTGGATGGCTGGAAGCAAACTTCTTTCGGCGGTGCAGCAGCTGGGGCAGGGAAATTTGCCTGGTACAATCTGACGTCGGTGTACCAAAAGCAGATTGCCCACAAGTACTTGGCTGTGACACACCTAATTCTACACCTTCATTCCTCTCAGTGCAGGTTTCAGAGAGGACTGAAGGTATAGTGGGGTTGGAGATCTCAGCTGATGAGGAGCAAGGAGAGGTCCTCTGTTCTTTGGTGTGGGTCTTTTAGATACGCTTGCCAACGAACTGCATGGCAGGTCAACATATGTCTGGTCAAGCATGTGGTACCCAAGCTGGAGATACGCGAGATACGCTTGAGACATATGTTGCAAATAGCAGCGGTGCGATCTGATGCACTCGTCTTGTAACTAACTTGTAGTTTTAGCTGAACACTGTGAGCAGGACGCACCGCACTAACTTCTAGGTTTAGCTGAACACTGTGAGCAGGACGCACCGCACTAACTTGTAGGTTTAGCTGAACACTGTGAGCAGGACGCACCCCACTAACTTGTAGGTTTAGCTGAACACTGTAAGCAGGACGCACCCCACTAACTTGTAGGTTTAGCTGAACACTGTGAGCAGGACGCACCCCACTAACTTGTAGTTTTAGCTGAACACTGTGAGCAGGACGCACTGCACTAACTGTAAATAGTCTAGCTGCCTGACTGTGGTACTAATAGGATCAAAAGAACACCAGCAATTTTCTTCAGGTAGCTGTAAATACTGTAACAAGACAAGCCTGCCTGTCAGTAAGAAGATAACAGGAACAGATCTAGCTAAACTGAATACAGTGTATATATATATATGCAACACCTGGGATGCATATATATACACAATACACTGTAAGTGCAGCTAACTGACTGACTGTTCTGCCTAATCTATCTAACTCAAATCAAATGACACTGTCTCTCTGTCTATCTCTTTCAACGCCGGAACACACACTACACGGGGCTGCCGTGCAGGTGGCCTTATATAGTGTGGGGCGTGTACTAAATCCCCTGAGCCATAATTGGCCAAAGCCTCCTTGGCTTTGGCCAATTACAGCTCTCTGTTCAGACAGCGCTGTGATTGGCCAAGCATGAGGGTCATAGCGCATGCTTGGCCGATTATCAGCCAGCAATGCACTGTGATGCCGCAGTGAATTATGGGCCATGACGCGCCACACGAATTTGGCGCAAACGGCCCATATCGTTCGCAATTCGGCGAACGGGCGAACAGACGATGTTCGAGTCGAACATGGGTTCGACTCGAACACAAAGTTTATCCCTACTGCTGACCACAAAAAAGTTAAATCTTTTCAGGTGTGCCACGAAAATTTTTAGATCTTATTGGTGCGCCATAAGACAAAAAAGTTTGGGAAACACTGCTCTAGCTTATTACATACTTTTTTACATTCATCACATTTTCAAATACATATCAGGTTGTAAGTTCCCCGCAAGTCTAGTTAGATGAAGATCCATGCCCCATAGATTCAGCTGAAGAGCCCAGTAATAAGGGTCAGCAAATATGCTTTAGGAATGGTCATTTTTACTAAAAATAACCTGACCCTGTCACGGTGGTTGGATAAAACCATTCTTAAGGTTCTCCTGCATGTAGAATTTCATCACATGCTGCTTATGTTAGGAAGACCTATCTTTTAGGTGGATTAATGGCAGGGGATCAATAAGTCAATAGTATGGGTATTGAGGTGGAAGAACCAAGGCGTTTTTTTCTGACTGGGGAAGGAGCCCACATAGCGGCCCCTGGCCTTGGAAAAAAGAAATAAGGAAAACTAAGAAAATATTTAGTAGCAATAAAGGAGATATTTTTGAGTAATTGGAAACCTATATTAAAAAATAGGCTTGAAGGTGGCTTGAAGGTAAAAAATCACATTTCAAAAAGTCAATGAAAATTTCTGTGTGGGAGTACAGTTTCAGGGAAATTTTAAAAATGGACACATTTTAAATGGCTCCTTTGGTTTATAAATGCTCCTTCAAGACGTCATTAACCTATCACCTTTAAGAAAGGAGTTGCTTTCTAGATGTAAACGTATCTGGTTAGGGTTTAGATCTAATTGAAGCAATTTTAATGAACAGTGTGCATCAGTTAATTCTGTCTCCTTTTATGAGTCCAAGACCGAGAAATGTGCTACTCAACCAGGACATCTCAGAGGGGGCATGATATAAAGTAATGGCCTCCAGTAAAAGTTATTTTTTAAGTAATTCAATTTACCATTTACTAAAATAGAATTAATCGTGTAATTCATGTCAGTCAATCTACTGGTCATACTGGAGGCTGCAGAAAGAGGAAAACATATATCAATTTATCAATAAATTCAACAAAATTATTATACAACTAAAACTCTACTGTAAAAATTATATGCAAATTTATTTTGACCAAAAGAGCAGTGTGGAGGATATGACAGAGGGCACTATGTACAGGAGAGGAGTGTGGAGCATATGACAGTGAGCAGTATGAACAGGAGAGGAGTGTGGAGGGTATGACAGTGGGCAGTATGTACAGGAGAGGAGTGTGGAGGGTATGACAGTGAGCAGTATGTACAGGAGAGGAGTGTGGAGGGTATGACAGTGAGCAGTATGTACAGGAAAGGAGTGTGGAGGGTATGACAGTGAGCAGTATGTACAGGAAAGGAGTGTGTAGGGTATGACAGTGAGTAGTATGTACAGGAAAGGAGTGTGGAGGGTATGACAGTGAGCAGTATGTATAGAGGAGGAGTGTGGAGGGTATGACAGTGAGCAGTATGTACAGGAGAGGAGTGTGGATGGTTTGACAGTGGGCAGTATGTAAAGAAGAGGAGTGTGGAGGGTATGACAGTGAGCAGTGTGTATAGAAGAGTGTGGAGGATATGACAGTGGGCGGTATGTACAGGAGAGGAGTGTGGAGGGTATGACAGTGAGCAGTATGTATAGAAGAGGAGTGTGGAGGGTATGACAGTGGGCAGTATGTACAGGAGAGGAGTGTGGAGGGTATGACAGTGGGCAGTATGTACAGTAGAGGAGTGTGGAGGGCATAACAGTGGGCAGTATGTACAGGAAAGGAATGTGGAGGGAATGACAGTGGGTGGTATGTACAGGAGATGAGTGCGGAGGGTATAACAGTTGGCAGTATGTATAGAAGAGTGTGGAGGGTATGACAGTGAGCAGTATGTATAGAAGAGGAGTGTGGAGGGTATGACAGTGGGCGGTGTGTACAGGAGAGGAGTGTGGAGGGTATGAGAGTGGGCAGTGTGTACAGGAGAGGAGTGTGGAGGGTATAACAGAGGGCAGTATGTACAGTAGAGGAGTGTGGAGGGTATAACAGTGGGCAGTATGTACAGTAGAGGAGTGTGGAGGGCATAACAGTGGGCAGTATGTACAGGAAAGGAATGTGGAGGGCATGACAGTGGGTAGTATGTACAGGAGATGAGTGCGGATGGTAAAACAGTTGGCAGTATGTACAAGAGAGGAGTGTGGAGGGTATGACAGTGGGCAGTATGTACAGGAGAGAAGTTTGGATGGCATGACAGAGGGCACTATGTACAGGAGAGGAGTGTGGAGGATATGACAGTGAACAGTATGTACAAGAGAGGAGTGTCGAAAACATTGGTAATATAGTAAAAAAAAAAATCAATCAGATTAGTCTGACATGATCTACTCTTAGTAAAGCCATGCTGCTTTGGGTCTAACAAGTTGCGTATTTTTAGGTGCTCAATGATCCTTCTTTTCAGGAGTGATTCCATTAATTTGACTCCAACTGATGTTAAACCCACTGGCCTGTAATTGCCAGCTTCTTCCTATCTGCCCTTCTTGTGGATATCGGGGAACGGGGAATGTCCCCTGTTAGAAAAGATTGATTAAAAATATCTGCTAATGGTCCAATAGCTACACCTCAAAGTTCTTAGAACCCTGGGATGAATGCCATTAGGGTCCATTGCTTTATTAAGCTTTAACTAAGCAAGTTCCTCTGCTACCTCTGTCTTCAGTAATCCTAAAAATAAACCATCATTACTAGAACCAATATGATTCCCCAACTTAGTACAATTTATTTTTGAGAAGGCTGAACAGAAGTCATTGTTTAAATGGTTTGCTACATCGAGGTCTCCCTCAGCATAAGTGTTGTGCCCAGATTTCATTTTAGTGATCCCATTATATTTTTTCCTTGATCCTTGATTTAGCCATGTCCTCCTCTATCTGTGTTCTGGCAGCACTGATAATGTGTTTGGTCCCCTTTGTCTATTTTTATACACTTGTATACACTTCTCAGCTACTGTATACTTTCTCTCTTCTAGTATCTCCTATATGCTGATTATTCTCCTTTACTATCTCACTTACTTTTTTAATGAACCATATTTTATTTATTTTTTTCATCATAGTTACATAGTAGGTGAGGTTGAAAAAAGACACAAGTCCATCAAGTCCAACCCATGTGTGTGATTATATGTCAGTATTACATTGTATATCCCTGTATGTTGCGGTTGTTCAGGTGCTTATCTAATAGTTTTTTGAAACGATCGATGCTCCCCGCTGAGACCACCGCCTGTGGAAGGGAATTCCACATCCTTGCCGATGTAAGTAAAGAACCCTCTTCGTAGTTTAAGTTTAAACCTCATTTCTTTTTAATGAGTGGACATGTGTCTTGTTAAACTCCCTTCTACAAAAAAGTTTATCCCTATTGTGGGGTCACCAGTACGGTATTTATAGATTGAAATCATACCCCCTCTCAAGCGTCTCTTCTCCAGAGAGAATAAGTTCAGTGCTCACAACCTTTCCTCATAACTAAGATCCTCCAGACCCTTTATTGGCTTTGTTGCCCTTCTTTGTACTCGCTTCATTTCCAGTACATCCTTCCTGAGGACTGGTGCCAAGAACTGGACAGCATACTCCAGGTGCGGCCGGACCAGAGTCTTGTACAGCGGGAGAATTATCATTTTATCTATGGAGTTGATCCCCTTTTTAATGCATGCCAATATTCTGTTTGCTTCGTTAGTAGCAGCTTGGATTGCATGCCATTGCTGAGCCTATCATCTACTAGGACCCCAGGTCCTTTTCCATCCTAGATTCCCTCAGAGGTTCTCCCCCCAGTGTATAGATTGCATTTATATGCATTATTTTACATTTTTCTACATTGAACCTCATTTGCCATGTAGTTGCCCACCCCATTCATTTGTACAGATTTTCTTGCAAGGTTTCCACATCCTGCTGAGAAGTTATTGCCCTGCTTAGTTTAGTATCGCCCGCAAATACAGAAATTGAGCTGTTTTTTCCCCAACCTCCAGGTCGTTTATGAATAAATTTAATAGGATTGGTCCCAGGACAGAACCCTGGGGGACCCCACTACCCACCCCTGACCATTCTGAGTACTCCCCATTTATCACCACCCTCTGAACTCGCCCTTGTAGTCAGTTTTCAATCCATGTACTCACCCTATGGTCCATGCCAACGGACCTTACTTTGTACATTAAACGTTTATGAGGAACTGTGTCAAATGCTTTTGCAAAATCCAGATACACCACATCTACAGGCCTTCCTTTATCTAGATGGCAACTCACCTCCTCATAGAAGGTTAATAGATTGGTTTGGCAAGAACGATTGTTTGTGAATCCATGCTGATTACTGCTAATCATACCGTTCTCATTACTAAAATCTTGTATATAGTCCCTTATCATCCCCTACAAGAGCTTGCATACTATTGATGTTAGGCTAACTGGTCTGTAATTCCCAGGGATGTATTTTGGGCCTGTTTACCCTTACTAACTTGCCTGACATTTATTGTACTCTTGGATGGTAGATTTCAGTAGTGCCCACTGATTACTGACTCCTGTCATTTTAATCCAACATTTTTTACTCGTTTTTTTATAAATTTTTCCATTTCACCAAAATCTGTCCTTTTTGAAATCCAAAACTTTACTTTTTGTATATGATTTTTCAGTTTTGTTTTATTATCAAACCAATATCAATATCAAAGTAATGATCTGCATAAACCAAGAAATCATTTATAGAAGTTGCCAGATAGCAATACAAGCTCCTTCTTCACCTACCAGTTTCCCTCAGACGTGACAGCTCCTCGGTCATGTTCATATCTGGTCAGGATAAAACAATAATAGAAAATGTTATCCAATGACAGAAAATGCAAATAAGAAAACTTATTTTAACCCTGAGATTTGGATTTGGGTCAAATTTAACTTCAATCCCAATCTGGATTTCAAAACCAAAATACATTCTTGTTCAGTATATTTTCTCATTGATTTTTTCATTACAACGTTATAAGTGTAAACCATCACTTTTAATATTAGGACACTTACCTGTCCAGGGATCTTGCGATGTTGGCACCCCCGCCGATTTTCTGATCAGCTCTTAGGTTCTGTCGCTGCCATTCGTGATAATGGAAACTAGCATTGAAGCCTTTCGGCTTCACAGCCGGCTCCCTACTGCGCATGCATGCAGCGCGCTGCACTTTCTAACTGGCCCGGCAGTGGAGAAAAGAGGGCGGCCGAACTTCCGAGGGACTTTGAGAACACAGAACACTCCATACACTTTGTACACAGTGCAGAGGCCTCCCTCCTAATATTTGCTTTTCTGGTCAGGTGTTCTTAGCGTACAGTGTTAGGATATTTCTCTATTAGACGAATGTTCCTTAGCATTGAAGCACTGAGCACGGCACGCTTCAACGTGATGTCATTCCTTTCTCCAGTCCCACCCACAACTGAGCAGAGGAGCCCGCAGTCCCTGGCTGTCCCACACAGTGTGGAGCTGAGAAGGTAAGAGGAGAAAAGAGATGGGGATGGACGGGCCAATGTGTGATTTATATCAGCAGTAAATATAAGCGGCAGTCTTGTGTGATCCCCATTCCCCAATATTATATTATCAGCAGAAAAATATAATAGATACAAAAGCATCAGTCTTGTGTGATCCCCAAAATTAGTGGGGATTACACAAGACTGCTGCTTTACATTATATTTACTGCTGACCACAAAAAAGGTTAAATCTTTTCAGGTGTGCCACAAAATTTTTAAAATCTTATTGGTGCGCCGTAAGACAAAAAAGTTTGGGAAACACTGCTCTAGTTTATTAAATACTTTTTTACATTCATTACATATTCAAATATATATCAGGATGTAGGTCCCCAGCAAGTCTAGTTAGATGAAGATCCATACCCCATAGATTCAGCAGAAGAGTCCAGTAATAAGAGTCAGCAAAAACGCTTTAGGAATGGTCATTGAATTCATTGACCGTAAGGTTTTGTCCTCTTCTTTTTTTTTTTTTACTAAAAATAACCTGACCCTGTCGCGGTGGTTGGATGAAACCATTCTTAAGGTTCTCCTGCATGTATAATTTCATCACGTGCTGCTTAGATTAGGAAGACTTATCTTTTAGGTGGATTAATATCTGGCAGGAGATCAATAAGTCAATAGTATGGGTATTGAGTAGGGATGGGCTGTCTGTTCGACTCGAACATGAGTTCGACTTGAACATCGTCTGTTCGCTTGTTCGCCGAATTTCGAACACTATGTATTATAAGTGGCGCGTCACGGCCCGGAATGCAATGCGTCATCACAGTGCATTGCTGGCTGATGATTGGCCAAGCATGCACTATGACACGCATGCTTTTGGCCAATCACAGTGCCGTCAGGGAAGAGAGCCATAATTGGCCACAGGCAGGGTGCCTATGGCCAATTTTGGCTCAGGGGGTTAAGTACACGCCGTACACTATATAAGGCTGCCCGCACGTCGGCCCTGTGTAGTGTGTTGGTGGCGTTTGTTCAGAGAGAGACTGTTTTTTCATTTAGTTTGAGCAGGCAGGCAATTCCTGGTGTTCTGTTGCTAGTATACTTATAAACACAGAAAGGCAGATGAGACAGTTAGATAGCTGCAGTGTATTTAGTATATATATGCATCCCGGTTTTGTGTATTTTATATATATATATATATATATATATATATATATATATATATATATATATATACTGTATACAGTTTAGCCTCATCACACTGCAGACTGTTTCTGGTGTACTGTCGTTAATATACTTCAGGCAGGTAGGCGAGACAGTTAGCTGCAGTGTATTTAGTATATATATATACATCCCGGCTTTGTATATATAAATAAATATATATATATATATATATATATATATATATATATATATATATATATATATATATATATATAAATAAAAGAAAAGACGTGGATCGATGCTTGATGCAAAAAGTGTCCTTTACTGGAAATTTTTCAATCACATAGTATTAATTGCAAGCCACTGTACAGTTCCGAGCGCGAGTCGCTCTTCGTCAGGCTTTTCTGGCTGTGTCTGAAAAGCCAAACCACATCACATCCTCTTATCCGCACCCAGCCTACCTCACACATGTGTTAACTTAACTAATTACCAAAGAAAAACTACTTGCACACATTTAAATAATTTAACCCCTATTCTATACACCAAATTAGGTGAACTATCCTATATTACCTAATACAAAAATTATTTACATCCATTAATCATCCTATTATGTATCGTCTTCCATCAGTTTGATATTATGGAGTAAATAAACTCTCTCTCATACTTAAATGTAAATCTCATTCAGTAAATATCATAAGTATAATGACATTCTTGATCGTGTCTCAGATCTCATCAAGGATTCCAGCTGATATTCTGTTATTTAATATTCCCAACGGGAGTTCATTCCAATTGAGCTAAAAAGAATACAATGTATGCAAACCATGATTATAATCATTATATACCCAGTATCCAAATCTTATACAAACAAATATAAATCATAATCCTTGTTCATACCATCAGGATGCAAGGATTGTAATTTGTTGATCCACCAAACCTCACGTTTTTTCAGTTTCAAAATCCTATCCCCCCCTCTTTTATCGCGGGGAATTTCTTCTAGTACCATAAATCGTAAGTCGGTGTCCCATCTCAGAAAAGTGACGTGACACAGGGAGGCCTGACTGAGGATGTTGGATCGTACTGCGATGCTGTGCAATGCGATCTTTTATTTTCTGGGTTGTCTCACCTACATAAAGGAGATTGCATGGGCACATAAGGATGTAAATCACATATGATGACTGACATGTGTAGAAGCCATTTACTGTTATCTTATTCTTCGTTATAGGGTGGAAAAAATGATTACCCTTAAGCATTAGGTTACATTGGATACAATTAAGACAAGGGTAACAACCCTTCCTTTTCTTACCGAGAAAAGTTATTCTTTTCTCCTCCTGAATATCAGGTTTGAATTCAGATCGCACCAAAAAATCACGCAAAGTTTTATTGCGCCGGTATGCTTTCATAGGAGTTTGTTGAAATTCTTCTATCTGTGGGTATGATCGTCTCAGTATTGTCCAATGTTTCCTCAGTACATTAAAGATCTTATCACTGTAACTATTAAATTGAAAAATAAATGGGATCCTAGGTCTGTCAGATTGATATTTTTTATGATTACAACTACCAATTGACTTCAGAATTCTATTTAGTTCCTGTCTAATCAAACCTTCCGGATAGCCCCGCTCCTTAAATTTACAGCACATTTCATCCAATCTTTGATCCCTTATTGCAGTGTCACTCACAATCTGCATTACTCTGAGAAGTTGGCTTCTAATGATAGAACCAAAAACATGGGGGGGGGATGGTAACTGTCATACCTTAACAACTGGTTCCTATCTGTGGGCTTGGTATATATATCCGTTTCAATCCGTCCCTGTTTCGTATATGCCCGTATATCCAAAAAGGGAACCGAGTCCCCACCAATGTGCATTTGAAACTGGATGTTGGGAGAAAAACTATTGATAATCCCATCAAAGGCTTTGAGTGATTCAATGTTGCCCCGCCATATAGCAAAAATGTCATCTATATAGCGCCACCAGGTGGCGCAATGCTTCCGAAAACTTTCATTGACAAAAATATATTTTTGTTCAAAATCGTGCATAAATGAACATGCATATGGCGGGGCAACATTGGAGCCCATAGCAACCCCCGTCAATTGCACATAATACTGATCCCTGAAAAGAAAATAGTTGTTATGTAAAACCAAGTTAAATAATTTTTCAAAAAAGGAGATCTGGGCTTCCGAGTACTCATGACAGTCCTTAATTAGGTTAATCGCTGCTTCAACGCCGGCTCTATGTGGAATTGATGTATATAGGCTTGTTACATCCCAAGTGACAAGGATGAATTCCTCATGGATTTGTGGTAAGCCCCTAATTTTAGACAGAAAGTCACCAGAGTCCTTTATGTAAGATGGGGTATTTCTCACCAAGGGCGATAGCACTCTGTAGAATAATTTGTCCGTAGGTACAAAAATCGAGTCTCTCCCCGATACAATCGGGCGTCCTGGTGGAGAATGTTTATCCTTGTGAATTTTAGGGAGTATATATCAGACCGGGATACGGGTGTGTGCTGGTAACAAAAAATCATACAGGTCATGTGAAATTAACCCTTCCTTAAACGCTGGTTTTACAATACTCTCTAGAGTCTTTCTAATACTCCATGTAGGGTCTGAATGTAGAGGTTTATACACTGTGTTATCATCCAATTGGCGCTTAATCTCATTCTCATACGCCTGGGGGTCCGTTATAACCACCGAACCCCCTTTGTCAGCAGGTTTACAGATAATATCACTCCGTTTAGTTAGTTCGCGCAGAACTATTCTTTCATGGGGGGACAAATTATTAGGTACATGATCTTTAAAGTCCACTTGTTGTATCAGACGTTTCACATCTCGGGTAACCTCTTGTACAAACCTCAACCGGTACATAAGTAGTGGGGGGAACAGATTTGGACTTCATTATCAATCCCAAAGTTTTATTATTCAACCTCCCTTCAACTGTTTCGTTCTGAACAAATGGTTTATGGAGAAAATGGACCTTCCATCTAATATTATGGAATAGGCGATATAAATCTTAATCTAACTGGAATGGATCTAGATGACTTTTGGGGCAATATGATAAACCACGGTTAAAGAGTCCTACCTCCTCCGATGACAAGACCCGCCTGGAGATATTGTGTACTAGGTCTCCCTTGATCGGCCACGGTTTCCTCGTGTGTTGCGGTATCTGTCTTGACTCCCCTCTCTGTTGTAACGGGACCTGGTTTGCATCCGAGTAGTGGACAGCTCTCTCCGCTCTCTGCTTGTAAAAAATTAGATGAGGAATCGGTGTCTGTGTTGGCTGAAGAATTATCGGACATTTCCCTCCTGTGACTTCCATATTCATTATGACCTCGTCGATTGTAGGGACGCGGCCATCGGTATACCTGATTCCTTTCATAATCCTCGATGCCCCGATCAAATTTATTGCGTTTTCTGGTCTCCAATTCAAAACGGTATTTGTTTATATTTTCATCAGCCAACTCTTTACATCTGTTGAATTCCTCCAAGGTCATTGCCGTACGTAAATCCAGTTCAATCTTGGTAAGTTGTTCCGATAGTGAAGCCAATTCTTTATGTATAAATGAAATGGTCAAAGTCATTAAATCAAATGAACACTTGTTCAGAATCTGCATGAATGTGCTCTTAAATTCATCATTATCACTGAATAAGGTCGGGGCCAATCTCACCCTCAAACCTCTAGGAATCCGTTGTACCCGATGGTACTCAGCTAGAGTTAGTCCATGTAATTCCAAGGATGTGTGTTTCCTTCTCAATTTTTCCCATGTACGAGAGTTGTAAACCGGGGTGTTTCCCATTAGGAAATCTTTGGATCCTGAAATCTGAGACATAATGTGTGTGGTCTCTTCCTGGGTGTACGAAAATGTAGATCCATTTGTATCCATCTTGAATGAAGGTAACTTACTGGGAGTGTAATAAATAAACTTCAGGTGGGTTACCCTCTTTTCTTTAATCCTTGTTCGATCAAAGCACCGTCAAGGTGGACTCCCAACCTTCCACCATAAATGGATAAAGAAAAGACGTGGATCGATGCTTGATGCAAAAAGTGTCCTTTACTGGAGATTTTTCAATCACATAGTATTAAATGCAAGCCACTGTACAGTTCCGAGCGTGAGTAATTGATTAATAGAGCCACTCGCATTTTAGATCCCTCATCTCCCAATAAAACTTATCTCAGTATGTATCATCAGAAGTAGGCTGAGAATACCACCATGATAAGAAAGTGAGATCATACATTTATGATCAAAGAGGGGATTGTAGGGATATTTTAGCTTGCTGTCCACCATTTTAGCTATAAAAATATGTATCCATCTTAGAATACTATGTATATGTGACCTCTATCAAAAATGAGTTTCAATTCTTGTAAATTATATGATTTCCCCGAAATGACGCATTAAGTTTTATTTCTTGTTGACAGTTTCTGTATGAAGAAATTATGTTCTATTTTTGGTTAGTTAAATATCCTGTATGTCTGTAAATTTAGCATATATTAATGAAGGGGTTGGACTTTTGTTGTGATGTCATGTTGGTTATATAAGTGAAAATACGGAAGTAAAAGATTGGATCATTCTGAATTGCATGCCTTGTATGTGTCATAATTTCTTGTCGGAATGATCTCCAGATCTGAATGAGTTTAAAGGAACACTCTAATCAGGATATCATACAGGGGTTCACTTGCTTTTAGAACATACATACACTACCAACAGTGAGCAGGACTCACCCCACTAATTTGTAGTTTTAGCTGAACACTGTGAGCAGGACGCACAGCACTAACTTGTAGTTTTAGTTGAACACTGTGAGCAGGACGCACTGCACTAACTTGTAGTTTTAGCTGAACACTGTGAGCAGGACGCACTGCACTAACTTGTAGTTTTAGCTGAACACTGTGAGCAGGACGCACTGCACTAACTTATAGTTTTAGTTGAACACTGTGAGTAGGACGCACCGCACTAACTTGTATTTTTAGCTGAACACTGTGAGCAGGACGCACCCCACTAAATTGTAGTATTAGCTGAACACTGTGAGCAGGACGCACCGCACTAACTTGTAGTTTTAGCTGAACACTGTGAGCAGGACGTAATGCACTAACTTGTAGCTTTAGATGAACACTGTGCAGAGGTCTCACTACACTAACTTGTAGGTTTAGCTGAACACTGTGAGCAGGACGCACCAATTTTTGATCATACACGGCAATGTTCTGGAAAGGCCTTCAACACGCCAGCCCCAGGTGAGCTTTGATCAGTCGATTGAACCTAGCTTTGACCAAACATGGAGGTAATGTTCTAGAAGGCCCTTTAACCAGCAAGCACTAGGTGATTTTTCATCAGTAGATTGGACCTTACTTTGACTAAACATGAAGGCAATGTCCTGGAAGGTCCTTCAACACGCAAACCCCCCGGTGAGCTTTCATTGGTGGATTGGACCTAGCTTTGTCCAAACATGGAGGTAATATTGTAGAAGGTCCTTCAACCAGCCAACCCTAGATGAGCTTTCATCAGTGGATTGGACCTAGCTTTAACCAAACATGGAGGCAATGTTCTGGAATGGCCCTCAATGAGCATATCCCAGGTTTGCTTTCATCAGTGGATTGGACCTATCTTTGATTAAACAAGGAGGCAATGTTCTGGAAGGTGGTCCTTCTTTTCTTTTTTTTTTTTAATACTCTCCTTGAGGGTGAAGGACCTGGAGCCCAGGCCTAGAGGTTAATTTACCTGTGTATGAAGACTGTGTGATCATCCTTTATGTAATCATCCAAAAACCTGAGACTGCTGCTGGGTGCTGTAGGCATCTTGGACATGATGTCAGCAGCCCCAGCATATTTATTCCAGTGGCACTCTAAAGTATTCTCCTTTACTCCTCCCCAGCAGCTATATAAAAGGTTATAAGGGAGGTGGGGGAAGGGATGATGGAGTTGTACCCACACAGACAGTATATGGACATTCCTAGAAGAGGAGAGGGCTATGATGTGCAAGAAGGGAGGGGCTGTGCTGGTTAATGTACTAATCGATTCTTCTGGCAAGTACAAGTACAAAGTACACATTTTAAGTGCGTAAAAGTTTTTATGGAAAAGATAAACAATGCAAGGAAGCTTTTAAAAGTCTTGATTTTTCTGTGCTTTTACCTTCATTTTTTTTAAATTGGTAAAATGGTCTCTTTAATTTAAGAACCCAGAAATGTAGCTGGAACTCTCACTTAGAGGAGGCTCAGCTTCCTTTTACATTGGAGTTACAGCATTGGGATGGAATTGTTGCAAGGTGAGGATCACCCCACACAATCCCCCCGAAACAGGGTTCCACATATCATTTTGAGGTTAAATATTTTGGGAAATGTTTTCTTATCCCTTTCTGTGGTGTACAACATACAATTATAACTATAATATAAATTATTGGTGCTTTTATATTTATCTGGAATTACATAGGTGCAACTCTCAGTGGATCATTTTTGAGCCCTTGAAGAATTTTTGGATGAAATAATTTAGGTTAAACTTACTTTTCATGTTCTGGAGATCTTCTGCCACTTTCCCCAACAACTCCATAATCCTCTGATTGTCGCTGGAATAATAAGCTGAAATACACAGAAGAGGAAAGAGCTTACTTCCTTTATACCAAAGGTCTCTATACTATGGCCCACTGCAAGATTTTATATGGCCTGTAGCTAGGGGTTCGCAGTCCCTCACATGCCTACATTCTTCATTTCTCACCAACATCCACCCATCCTGGTGTCCAGCACAGGTTCTCTATGCTGCACTGGACTGCAGTTGCTAGGACTGCTGGTGTCCTAACAACCAATCAAATACTAGTATTCACACAAGGACCACACTCCCTCCATCTAGACCTGCTCCGCCTGCTGCTACAGCCACACTCCGGGCCCTCTAGGCTCCCAGCCACACTGTAAGCATGTGAGATAAGGGTGGACTCCGATGTAAGGGAGACTCTGATGGTCACCCTGATGTAAGGAAGGACTCCAATGGGGACCCTTATGTAAGAGGGAACTCTGATGGAAAAGGGACTATAATGGGAATTCTGGTATAAGGGGGAAAATTTGATACTCTGGGGACTCTTATATAAAGGGTGATGTCAACGGGACTCTGATGCGACTCCAATGTAATGGGGAATACTTATGGGGACCCTGATGTAAGGAGAGAATGTGATGTAAGGACAGACTTTGATGGAGATTGTAAACCACACTTTGGAGTACCATGTTGAGGAGATGGGGCTGAGGCTTTTTCAGGCATGATATATCCTAAACATGTGTGGTTGGTTTAATTTTGAATCAAAATTAAGACACATTTTTTGTTATTTGGAAATTTGAATGTATCCGACTTTTTCTGACACAAAGGATGGGATTACGCAACAAGAACAGGATGGTTCTGCAAACTTCACACCTCCCATACTTTGGAACCCTGGTTTGGACCCTGCTAGAACTGAACCCAGATGACTTTGGCTCATCACTAACAGAGGCGAGTCTAGTTGAAAAATATGCCGCTATCCATTAAGGAGAATCCCCAATACATTGAAGCAATGACCAGAGCTGAAAATCTTCTACATGCTTCAGAAAAACTCCCCCATTCTTTGTGGGTCCATGAATAGGGACTGGATACAGAAGGTGATTAGAATATCTATATAACAGCTATCAAACTTTTCTAATATACATTGAGTAGGTACATAATTACCCATGGTTCGATCTGTTAAATTATGCTTCACGTCAGAATCTGAGAAAGAGAGGAAAATCAATATCAATTAGTATATTCAGGTTTATCATTATACACCCCTCTGTACTCTACATACATTCATTCAAGACACATCCGCTACCCTGTAGGCAGGTGCCTAATTGTGGAGCACCTACTTTGCCAAGTTCTACCTCATGTTGTATTTCTGCACTGTTTTTACTGAGCAATTATGGTTAGTGGGTTTTATCTTTTAAGCTGCCTAGATGTCAGGAGGGGGTTAAGATGCCCGCTCTCAAGTGTTGTGTCACCGCTCTGCCCCCTTATGGAGGGCTGTAAATATAAGAGGAGGCAACCTATCGGAGCCCTTTTGATGGGGAATTGCAAGAAGGACTGCAGACACATGTACTATATGTCCGCTATAAATTTTGGGGGCTCCCCCTTGGTGGGTATCCAGTTGGAGTACCATAGACGGGTTCATGGTCTTTACTCAAAGAACTTTGCTCTATTTGAAGGTATGAACTGGGGCAGCCTGAAGTTAGGATGAACTAGAGATGTGTATGGAAGAATCTGTGAGAGACTGATGTTTATATTGCTCTGTACCTGCACAAGTTTCCAGTAAAAGTTCTAAAGTTCTAAGAAAGTGTCTGGCCTAATGCTCATTCAAAAGAACAGGGCTTAGGATGAGGGGGGATGAAGAGAATTTGGTGTGAACACATTACAATGATTTTGCCTGCAGTTGAGTGGAGAAGGCGATATTGCAGCTGTCAAGGGTAACTGGAGTTATGTTGGGTGATAAAGTAGCCAGTGAGAAGGAAGTGGTGGTGACCTGGCTTGGGTGACAGAAGTGCCTTGTGGTGAGGGAGTTTGTGAGTTTAACACCCTACCCAGCGAATAATGCCCTACATCCAGGGACTGATATTGCCACACAGGGTACCTCATGTACCCAACCTGGAGGTCAGAGAAGACTAGAGGAAAGGAGGGCCCTGGGGAGTGGAGAAGCTTGGGAACATGTGAAGAGATTATCTCTGTATGTGTCGGGGAGAAGCCTCATAGTGGGAGTGAGGTGACATGTCGGGCTGTGCTGGTGAGTGGGGTACAGGCTCCCCGGTGCCCACTCAGAATTGCAGCATCCATTGGGAGAAGTCAGAGTACAGTTAAAGTGAAGCGTGGGTCACTAAGGAGTGTGACCTTCACAAAGGATTTACTGTGCAAGCCGAACATGCTTGATTCTAAATTAGAGTGCAGTCTTAAGACTGTTTTCCAGTGACCAAGGCCTGTGCTTGTGAGCACAGGCATTAGCAAGCGCCAGGAGAACATTAAGCCCTGCCCACAACTCTACCCACCCCAATTGGGGGGTCACACTCTTCTACTAAAGAGAAGGATCAAGCAGTCTGAACTCTGAATCTAGGGACTTGGTCATGTGACCATAGTGGGATTTTGGAAAAGTGGTGAACATGATTGTTACCATTTATGATCACCATGGAACATGGTGGACTGGGCAGTGGAAATCATATATGATGATAGCTCTGCTTTAATGCCCAACTTCAATTTAATAAAATACACTGCTGAGGACAAAAACGGACCCATGATGTCAGGATCCACCCACTGCTGAAGAAAGGAGAGGACCTGTGATGTAATGGGCCCATGATGTCAGAATACTCCTACTGCTGAGGAGAGAAGAGGGTCCATAATCATAGTCAAAAGTCCATGACATCAGGGCCCACCCAGTGCTGAGGGCAGAAGAGGGCCCCTGATGTCCTGTGGCCAGACAGGAAACCTGACCTGCCATGTTTGGATGGTGTGGCAAGTACAGTTTGTGCAACTCTGTCTCCACCCTTGTGTAAGTGTTTGCCTATTGCACTACAGTATTGTAATAAACCTGTTTTGGTGGTGTAACACTACGCTGGCTCCTTTGGCACTTATTTAAGGAGTTCATGTACTGCACAAACCGCACTATTAACCCCTTAGTGTCTGGCTGGTTGGTTCCTGAGGACCACATCAGCTTGCATTGGTGACTCCTAAAGACCTATACACATTGAGAGTTTTTTTTATCTCTTTAAATATTAGAAATTAACATCTTCCAGTAAGAGGCTGAGTGTTTTATAGTGATGGAATCACATGGGGGAATATCGTTCAGCCTCCTCCACAGAATTATGTATGCAGGATCTCCTTCCACTACCTCCTCCTCCACAGAATTATGTATGCAGGATCTCCTTCCACTACCTCCTTCTCCACAGAATTATGTATGCAGGATCTCCTTCCACTACCTCCTCCTTCTCCACAGAATTATGTATGCAGGATCTCCTTCCACTACCTCCTCCTCTACAGAATCATGTCTTCTGCTATTTCCACTAAATTTTTGCATGTATAGGAAGTAACTTCTGAAGCCACTTAATAGCAACCCTGAGTTCCTAAACACTCACCAGTCTTCATCTGTAGCATTTCCTTTTGGAAACTTTTATCTAAAGAGAAAATAGAAAATCATGTCAGAAAAGATCCCTTGACTGTTGGGGAGCTCAGAAAAGCAAATGCAGCTAGAAAAAAATGTCTAAAGGCATTATCAACAGATTGCACCGAAGTCTGAATATTGTGGATCTTCACAATTTTTTTTTTTAGTAAAATATAAGTCCTCATGCACACAGACGTTTTTACAGCTGCTTTTTTGAGCTTTTTTTTCAGCTTAAAAAGGCCTGTCTATGTTAGTCTATGGCTTCATGCCCACCTAGGCGTTTTTGAGCTGCAAGTGGCATAGGCGTTTTTAAGCTGTAAAAAAAAACCAGGACCAGTGGGTTCTGAGAGACGTTTTTCAGCTGTAAAAATGCTCTAACGCTCAAAAATGCTCAAAAACGTCATTTACCAAAGTTTTATAGTGTTTTTGATCCATTGGAAAAAAAAAAAAAATTGAAAAAAAAAACGCTCAAAAACGCTAACGCGGAAAAACGCTCAAAAACGCTAAAAACCGCTATTGCAAAAACGCTGAAAAAAGCTGAAAAAAGTTTAAAAAAATCACTGCAAAGATACTGGCGTTTTCATAACGTTTTTTTTAACAGCCTGTGTGCATGAGGGCTAAAAGATCAGCTTGCGCCGAGTAAATGGATACCCAACATGTCAAGGTTTAAAACTGTGTACATGGGATAATGTGGTTGCTTTTAATAATTTCCTATAATTTTTATGAATTTTTCCCCTAACGTCTTTCAGGACCACCCACTTGTCAGGAAACACACCTCCACCAAAAAAAAAAGGAGGCTCCTTCCCACTTATCATCAGTTTTTGTGTTTCCTCCAGAGAGAACACATATGGGAGTTAGGAGCTCTCAAGGTACTGTCCTAAGAGGCCAGGCCAGGCTCCCTACTCCACTATTTATTTTTTTATTACCTCAAGAGAGCTGGTTCCTCCCATCTCCACATGTAGTGCCGAGTGGATGGGCTCCTTCTCCCTCATCAGTGCTCGGGGAGAGCCAGGACTGCTCCAGGAGTCGCCGCTGTTAGGCATGTCAGGCACTTTTTTTCTGGCCAGGACATGTTTCTTTTACCTGATGGTCTCGCCATATTGGGAAGGGCAGTCAGAGGACTGCATCCGCCAGGTGTGAGGTAACCGGAAGTGGGGCGGCATCCGACGAGCAGACGCTGGGCGTCATTTCCGCCGGAAAGCGCAGGGGGAGGAGGGAGGAATAGGTCTGGTGCCTATATATTTCCGGTCTGGCGCAGAGGCGTTATTGGAGTCCGGAACCGGCATTTTTTCACCACAAGCATCACGCTGCTGCCTCAGCATGGACTCAGGAACCGCAGCAAGTGGTACAGGCACAGGCACCAGCAAGGCCCAGGTGAGGAGCAGACTGCAGGTTCTGCTCTATTTTACTGTGGGGTCTCTCTCTAGCTCTCTTCTCCCTAGTTCTTAGTGGGGCCTGAGTGTGTTTCCCCCCTGGTGGGGGGGGCCTGTCTGGACACATGAGTCTGTTGTTTCTCTCACTGTGCACCTGTGGTGAGCATCTTGAATGGTTTCAGGCTGATTCTAAAGGATGGTTTGTCTTTTTCTCTTTTTTCCCTTATCATGGCAGACCAAGAGCTCTGACCCATGGATTAAAATGAAATGTCCTTCATGCAAAACTAAGTTACCTGAAGGCTGGAAAAAGACTTTATGTCAAGCATGCATTGACTCCTTGGTGAGAGAAGAAGCTGCTTCCGCATGCAGTGATCTGATCCTATCTGTCAAAAAGGAATTGGATGCTACTATTCAATCCTTTAAATCCTCACTTACAAATCCATCCACAAGTCAGCCTACTACCTCACAATCCTCTCAAGGCTCACTGTTAGTCCCTGCAGTGGAGGCAGAAGTGGGTCCTCTTAACCAGGAAGGGCTTTCCCCCTCTCATTCTAATGAATCAGATGAGGATGGGGATGATCTGTAAAATATGCCTTCCAAATATAAATTGTCTTTGGATCAAGTGGACGGCCTCTTGAGGGCAATTTATGCTACCTTGGGCCTGGAGGAAGAGCATAAAGAATTGTCTTGACATGACAGGATGTATGCAGGGGTCAGCGAGCCCAAAACACATACCGTTCCAGTCCATGTAGTGATTTCTGAGACAATCAAGAAAAAATGGGCTGATCCTGAAAGAAAGCCATTCTTCTCAAGGGCTCATAAGAGAAGGTTCCCTTTTGATGAAGACCTAGTGGATCTCTGGAATAAGGTTCCAAAACTCGATGCAGCCTTTTCTTAGGTGTCAAGATCAACTGATCTAGCATTTGAGGACATGGGGATCTTAAAAGACCCCATTGATAAAAAGATGGATCAACAACTGAAGAGGGCTTGGCAAGCCATCATGGGCAACCCAGCAATGGCAACTACTTGCGTCTCCAGAAATATGGAGTATTGGGTGAATCAGCTTAAAGCTCATATAACAGCCGATTCCCCTAGGCAAGAAATCCTTGATTCCTTTTCAACTCTTTCAGTGGCAGTAGCTTATGTCTCAGATGCATCAGCTGAATCTATAAGGATGACAGCAAAAGATGCAGCCCATACTAATTCAGTTAGACGGGCACCATATATTCCTGATAAAAAAGCCATCTGGAAGTTTTCGATCAATCCTCAACCTGAGGCTGAACAGATCAGTCCTATACAAAAGATCTTTAATTTAAGAACCCAGAAATGTAGCTGGAACTTTCACTTAGAGGAGGCTCAGCTTCCTTTTACACTGAAGTTACAGCATTGGGATGGAATTGTTGCAAGGTGAGGATCACCCCACACAATCCCCCCGAAACAGGGTTCCACATATCATTTTGAGGTTAAATATTTTAGGAAATGTTTTCTTGTCCCTTTCTGTGGTATACATACAATTATAACTATAATATAAATTATTGGTGCTTTTATATTTATCTGGAATTATATAGGTGCAACTCTCAGTGGATCATTTGTGGGCCCTTGAAGAATTTTTGGATGAAATAATTTAGGTTAACCACTTGACGACCGCCTCACGCCGATGTACGTCGGCAAGGTGGCACGGACAGGCAAAATCACGTACATCTATGTGATTTGCCTTCCGCCGGTGGGGGGTCCGATCGGACCCCCCCCCCAGTGCCCAAGGCGTGGCGATTTCTTCCCGGGCGATGAGAGGTCAGGGGGAGGCCATCCATTGTTGGCCACCCGCTCCCGATCGCTCCCGGCGAATGAAAACGCTTCCTTTCCCTCTGTAATGTAAACAGAGGGAGAGGAAGTGATGTCATCCCTCCTCGAGCCGGTCTTTTTGATCCGGCGCCAAGGAGAGAAGACATCAAGTAAGTCTACACAACACTACACTTCCAGTAGAACATGCCAGGCACACTTGTCACCCCCCTTCTCCCCCGATCACCCCCCTGTATCCCCTGTCACACTGACACCAATAGCAGTTTTTTTTTTTTTGCATTGGTGTCAGTTTGTGGCAGTTATAAGTGTTGGGCAGTTAGGTTAGCCCCCTTTAGGTCTAGGGTACCCCCCCTAAGGTCCAGGGTACCCCCCTAACCCCCCCTAATAAAGGTTAACCCCGTGATCACCCCCCGTCACCAGTGTCGCTAAGCGATCGTTTTTATGATCGCTGTATTAGTGACACAGGTGACGCTAGTTAGGGAGGTAAGTATATAGGTTCGCTGTCAGTGTTTTATAGCGACAGGGACCCCCATATACTACCTGCTAAAGGTTTTAACCCCCTGATTGCCCCCTAGTTAACCCTTTCACCAGCGAGCACCGTATAAGTGTTACGGGTGACGCTGGTTAGCTAGTTTGTTTTTTGTAGTTTATTGTAGTTTATTATAGTTTATCATAGTTTTAGGGCACCCGCCGTTTATTACCTTATAAAGGTTTAACCCCCTAATTGCCCGGCGGTGATATAAATTACGTTTTTAGGGTCAGATAAGGTCTGCGTCGCCCCAGGCAGCGTCAGGTTAGCGCCAGTACCGCTAAAACCCACGCACGCAGAATACACCTCCCTTAGTGCTATAGTATCTGAGCAGATCGATATCTGATCCGATTAGATCTATACTCCCCAGCAGTGTAGATTACAGGGTGGTGGTGCGATGTTGGTCTATTGAGCGAGGTGGACCCACATCCCAAAATTCAGGGAGAAATGGAAATTTTGTTCCTCTTATGGGACTTTAAAGGGGACACCTGCTCATGAGTAATAGAGTATAATAAGGAGTGTAATAAGTATAGGTTTGATTGCAAAAGTTTAGGTATTTATTAGGGTGAGGATACGGGTAATTTTAGTGTACAACAGATGAGTAGGCATAAGGTACAGGATACAAGTTACAAAGATGAAAACATGGCAATACAACATGCAGGGGATCCACAATCATAGGACTCCAGGTGTGTATGGGACACACACACAGAGAGTACCCGACACGTTTCGAGATAAACTCTTCCTCAGGGGTGTCTGATAGGGATCAGCAAGCAGAGAGGTGTGTCATATAATGTTGCTTGGAAGGCATGTATTACTGCACGTGTATCCAAAGAAGCACTCAAAAGGACGGGAGGGGGGTTTTGTAGGGGGGGTAAAAAGACACACCTCTGGACCTCAGTAGGCCGCTCGCCCCCAGTCCACGTTCGGCCCGTGACACCCAGACCCGGCGAGGCGGTCTGAGAGAGCTCCCCAGCAAAGGGCGCCACAAAAGCCACCGTGGAGAAGAGTAATCTTAGGTATGCTCCAATCTGGAGAGGGCCAAGAAAAGGCCAATGCAGGCAGGGGACTGCGGGTCTCCGAAAGGAGGGTTTTTTTTTTCCCTTATGGTCCGGCCCGGTAAGCCAGTGAGGTAATCCTGTGTGATGCTCCAGACTGTGTGCATCCAGTCCCTGTGAGGGTTAAGGTGTCCCAGGGGGGTACAACCTGGTGGGTGAAGGGCCTTCCGCCCTATATCGCTGCACGCCGCTGCTTCACCCACCAGGTTGTACTCCCTGGCCCGGACCCCCTGTTGGAACACCCCCCTCCATTGCCCCCAGACTGGTATTACTGCCGCTACCCCCCTGGGACACCTTAACCCTCACAGGGACTGGATGCACACAGTCTGGAGCATCACACAGGATTACCGCACTGGCTTACCGGGCCGGACCATAAGGCGAAAAAAAAACCCCTCCTTTCGGAGACCCGCAGTCCCCTGCCTGCATTGGCCTTTTTTCGGTCCTCTCCAGAAAGGAGCATACCTAAGATTACTCTTCTCCACGGTGGCTTTTGTGGCGCCCTTTGCTGGGGAGCTCTCTCAGACCGCCCCGCCGGGTCTGGGTGTCACGGGCCGGACGTGGACTGGAGGCGAGCGGCCTACTGAAGTCCAGTGGTGTGTCTTTTTATCCCCCCTACAAAACCCCCTCCCGTCCTTTTGAGTGATTGTTTGGATACACGTGCAGTAATACATGCCTTCCAAGCAACATTATATGACACACCTCTGTGCTTGCTGATCCCTATCAGACACCCCTGAGGAAGAGTTTATCTTGAAACGCGTCGGGTACTCTCTGTGTGTGTGTCCCATACACACCTGGAGTCCTATGATTGTGGATCCTCTGCATGTTGTATTGCCATGTTTTCATCTTTGTAACTTGTATCCTGTACCTTATGCCTACTCATCTGTTGTACCCTAAAATTACCCGTATCCTCACCCTAATAAATACCTAAACTTTTGCAATCAAACCTATACTTATTATACTCCTTACTATACTCTATTACCCATGAGCAGGTGTCCCCTTTAAAGTCCCGTAAGAGGAACAAAATTTCCATTTCCCCCAGCAGTTTAGGGTTCCCATAAACACAGTGTTAGCGGGATCAGCCCAGATACCTGCTAGCACCTGCGTTTTGCCCCTCGGCCCAGCCCTGCCCAGCCCACCCAAGTGCTGTATCGATCGATAACTGACACTTATAAAACACTAAGCACACATAACTGCAGCGTTCGCAGAGTCAGGCCTGATCCCTGTGATCGCTAACAGTTTTTTTGGTAGCGTTTGAATCAGTCGCTAACAGTCAGGAGCTTTTTTACCTGTGAGTCTCACTAGTGTACCCCTAAATTTAGAGCCCAAAATGGCAAATCGAAGGTACACTAGTGAAGAGGCCTACACGTTTCTGAGCATGACAGATAGTGAAGAGGAAGTCACTCATTTGTCAGATTCAGGCTCAGAATACGATCCTGTAGAGGACAGCGGCTCCATGACAGATAGCTCTTACGACGGAGTTGTGGTCCCTGCTAGGGTCAGGCGTACCAGACCACGAACTTCTTCTGTCCTTGAAGTGCAAGAACCGCAGGTCCCTCGTATGGAGCAGAGAAGTACTAGCGCCGCTATTCCTTCTGGTGAACTGGCAAGCACCAGCGGCCTAGTACACCCTGGTCGTACATCCAGCACTGCAGTATCATGTGGTGACGTGGCGAGTCCCATAAGTGCAGTTCAAGCTGGTGAGGTGGCAAGCACTAGTAGTGTCCCACTGCCACTAAGAAGACAAAGACAGGCCCGTCGTGCCCATAGTGCCCTTCCTGCTGCATTCGCCAATCCGAATTGGGAACCCACCACTTCTGCAGCACCCGTACTTCCCCCTTTCACTGGCCAACCCGGAATTCAGGTAGAAACAGTTGACTTTACGCCACTGGATTTTTATTCACTGTTTTTCACCGAAGATCTCTATAGATCTATTGTGGACCAAAGCAATTTGTACGCTGGTCAACACATCGCCACTATTCCCCAGTCCTCCCTTGCCAGAGATTGGAGACCAATTACGGTCTCCGAATTTAAGATCTTTCTGGGCCTTTCCCTCCTCATGGGCTTGAATAAAAAGAGTAAGTTGCGGTCATATTGGTCCACTGACCCAATTTACCATTCGCCCTTGTTCTCTGCTTCCATGGCCAGGGCACGATACGAGCAAATTTTGCGGTTCATGCACTTCAACGACAATGAACTCTGTCGTCCTTGTGGAGACCCTGCATACGATCGGCTCTACAAAATTCGGCCCCTCGTAAACCACTTCAACCAATGTTTTGCAGACTTGTTTACCCCCCATCAAGTTGTCTGCGTTGATGAGTCCCTGATTACATTTTCTGGCCGCTTGTCATTCAAACAGTACCTTCCCAGCAAGCGTGTCAGATACGAGGTCAAGATGTATAAGCTCTGTGACCAGGCCACAGGCTATACATGTAGTTTTATGGTTTACGAGGGCAAAGATAGTCACGTAGAGCCGACAAACTGCCCTGACTACATAGGAAGCGCTGGCAAGATAGTGTGGGACTTGGTGTCACCCTTATTCGGAAAGTTGTACCACTTGTACGTGGACAATTATTATACGAGCGTGCCACTTTTTAGTCACTTGTTTGATCATCAGATTGGAGCATGTGGCACCGTGCGACCTAATCGCCGGGGCTTTCCCCAGCGGCTTGTAGATTCCCGTCGTAGGCTGGGGGAGAGAGCCTGCTTGAAGTATAATAACTTGCTCGCTATGAAGTGGAGGGATAAGAAGAATGTTTTCGTTCTCACCTTCCTTCATGCAGACACAACAACCCAAATTACTACGGCGACTGGTGTTGTGGAGAAACTCCTCTGTGTCCACGAATATAACCTTAATATGGGAGGGGTGGACCTCAACGACCAGTTGTTGGCGCCGTACCTAGTTGCCCGTAAGGCCAGACGCTGGTACAAAAAAGTGTCTGCTTATTTATTTCAATTGGCTTTGCTGAACGCTCATGTGCTATACAGAGCTTCAGGACCGACTGGATCCTTCCTTAAATTCCAGGAAGAGATCGTCAGAGCCCTTGTGTTTCCAGACGGTGCTCTACCTCACCTTCCCCAACCAAATGCAGTAAGCCGGCTGCATGAGAGGCATTTTCCTTATGCCCTCCCGAGTACCCCTACCCAACGAGCCCCCCCAAAAAAGATGTCGTGTCTGCAGCAAGCGCGGATTTAGGCATGACACTCGGTGTTATTGTCCCTCCTGTCCTGGCAATCCTGGTCTTTGCATGGGTGAATGTTTTGAACGCTACCATACACTAGTTGAGTATTAGCGTAGGGTACAGCATTGCACAGACTAGGACACACTTTCACAGGGTCTCCCAAGATGCCATTGCATTTTGAGAGACCCAAACCTGGAACCAGTTACAAAAGTTAAAAATTACTAAAAAAAGTGTAAAAAAAAAAAATAAAAAAAAATAAAAACAAAAAAAATATAAAATAAAAAACCCAAAAATAGTTGTTGTTTTATTGTTATCTCTCTCTCTATTCTCTCTCTATTGTTCTGCTCTTTTTTACTGTATTCTATTCTGCAATGTTTTATTGTTATTATGTTTTACCATGTTTGCTTTTCAGATATGCAATTTTTTTATACTTTACTGTTTACTGTGTTTTGTTGGTAACCATTTTATTGTTTTCAGGTACGCCATTCAGTTGCAGCGCGGATTTATTTATCTTGACAGCAACAGCGTTTGCTCCCACGATATATAAAGCCGTGACTCCAGCGCTGTTGGAGGTGATTTCACCACCACAGTTACATACTTCAGCATATATGCCGAAGCGTGGGGGCAGCAGTGGGTGGAGGAGCGATTTGCTCCTGCCTAATATGTTTTTATGCTCATTATAAATTATGTTTTTGGAACTTCAATAAATCTTTTTACTACTCATCATGACCTATATGACCAACTCATTTAAAGTCCCATGGGCGAATTTTCTCTTGTTTTGAATGTTTTATAGGGATGGAGTTGTGTTATATTAAGAGGCAGCATCCAGACCCCCCTCTTTTTCTCTGCCTTTTGTGGGAGGATGCCCCCATGCTTCGGCATATATATATTTTAGGCACAGGTTGCGTTAAATGTTTTATTTTTTACTATGTTTTTTTTTGTATTTGCTTTGCAGGTATGGTAAGTCTAATGCCGCGTACACACGGTCGGACTTTTCGTCTACAAAAGTCCAACGGACGCTGACGGACTAAAGCTGGCTGGTAATCCGATCGTGTGTGGGCTGCTTCGGACTTTCAACGTACTTTTTTAGCCTCAAATCCGACGTACTTTAGATTTGAAACATGCTTCAAATCTTTACGTCGTAACTACGACGGACCCCGAAGTCCCCTCGTCTGTATGCTAGTCCTACGGACAAAAAAACGACGCATGCTCATCAGCAAAAACTAAACAGAAGCACTCGGTCTAGTAAAACTAGTGTTCGTATTGTAGGTAGCACATTCATCACGCTGCAAAATCTGTGATCGTTGAATGCAGCGCATTTTATTTCTTCTTTACGAATGCTCTAAAGAACGAAGGTGTTTTGCTGTTCATAATCAGAGTTCTCCCAAACTGATTTCTGAATTCTTTTTCTCTTTGATCTCATGAATGATATAGTATGCTTTTTATAAACAATGTTTCCATACTAATAATACTTTTTCCCTTTTTTTTTTTTTTTTTTTTAGGTTTGTAAAGTTACCACAAAGAACCCATTATTCTTTTTTTTTTTTTTCTAGTGATTATTTTTTAATTTTTAGATAAAGTTAACCCAAAGCACCGTTTTTGTTTATGTATATTTTTTTTTTTCAAGACTTACCACTTGAACATTCTTAACATTAGTAATGTATTTTTGTTGTGTTTTTTTAAAACTCAATGAGATTGTTGTCCCTTGTTAATTTAACATTGTGTGTAAAATCAATGATTTAAAAGAAAACACATAAAAGTCTTTTGCTAAACTCAAAAAAGATCCATTTATTCATGGTCAAAATAAAATAAAGAGGAAGTCAACGCTGGAAAAAGTCGGTGTACAAGAAAATTGGGATCTTGAGGAGTCCATATAAGAGGGAGCACAATCTGGTCCAAGAATCCCAGAGATCAACAGCACCAGCAGATGATCTAGATGTCCCCAGACTGTGGTCCTACAACAGCCTGCGTCTTCTGTCAGACCAGACTGAACCCAGGTCATCACTTTCTTCTCTTCCCTGCAGCCTTTCCTCCACGCTGCCCTGCAGCCTTCCCTGCAGCCTTCCCTGTAGCCTTCCCTGTAGCCTTCTTTTGAGGCTGTGGCTCTGGTGTTTCAGTTGTGGCAGGAGGAGGAGGAGGAGGAGGAGGAGGAGGAGGAGGAGGAGGAGGAGGAGGAGGGGGGGGGGCTGCCTCATGTAGTTGGGTGTTTTTGGTTAGCGTGCCCTGCAGCCCCTTATGGATTGTTTCCCCAAATAGGCGCTCACAAATGAGGCGCTGCTCCCAATCCATCTGAAGAAGCCTGCTGGCTAAGTAGCAGCCATAGGCTTCTTCCGCTTCGGGGGGGCTTGTTAAAAAACGGGTGGCCTGTTGCATGAGGCGCAGGGACGCGTCCTGTGTGACCATCCCCTTCTTGGCCCTTTTTTTGGGAAGGTGGAGGGGAGGCACTTGGGATTGGGTGAGGCTCCTACTGGGCCCAGCCACCTCACTTGGCCCAGCCACCTCACTTGGCCCAGCCACCTCACTGGGAGCAGCCACCTCCTGCCTGACACTGGGCCCAGCCTCCTCCAGGATGATGGTGAATCCGGCCTCCTCCAGGCTGTCCATGGGCCCGGTCTCCTCCTGCCTGCCACTTTCCCCACATTCCTCCTGGATGGACTCATCCTGTGTATAAAAAAAGGACAATAGTTTTAGTTTCTTTTTTTGGGTTCATCAATGACACACAGTTTGCTTCTCATGACTAGCAAATTCAATGTGAATACATCTCTTTAATAAAAGAGTCTAATCAGACACCCTAATTATTTCAAGCAGGTGCCAAACATATTTAGTCACTACTATCATTTGATATGTATACACAATTTGGAGTGCTAAATTATTTGAGACAATTATAACATCCAGTTAACATCATTAATATTAGTACAGTAAATATTTGTTAAAATAATTTACCTGACTCCAGATGGTCATATCCGGTTCATCCAGGATGGAAGACCCAGCTTGCTCCTCATCAGCCTCTGCTGGGGTGGAGGGAAGGGTGGAGGGAAGGGTGGAGGGAAGGGTTGAAAGTGATGCCCTGGCTTCATTCTGGTCATCAAGAAAACGGAGTTGATTGTAGTACCACAGCCTGGGTACATAAACATCATCTGCTGATGCTCCTGATCTCCTTGATTCCTGGATCTTCCTATGCTCCCTTTTATACATGTTCCTCAAGACCCCAATTTTCTTGAGCACTGTCTCCATTGTTGCTCCCGGGATGGTCTCCTGGACAAAGGACAGAAGTCTCTCCAGCGTTGACTTCCTCACATGCTTGGCATAATACTGAGGGTGTTTCACCTCCCACAAATTCCTCATCTCTCGATACTTTGAAATAAAAGAAGTAAGGAACTCTGGATCCTTCAATAGGGGATTCATTATATCTGGAAAAGAGAAAGTCACAAGACCAAAAAAACTTATTATATGTTTCTGCTAACCCCTCATCATCTTCTCCCTATGTAGGCCTCATCAATCTATCAAGCCATATAGGCCGCTTGCTACAAAGTCATGACCATAAACTCCCCCAAAAAAAATATATATCTCAAATTACCTTCGTTTTGGAACGTCCTGGTCCACTATCACCTACGCACAGAACGTACGTACGACACGCGCGAAAGGCCCTCCTTTATACACTACGCATGTGTGAAACTCCGCCTGCGTCGCCCGCCCTGACGTTCGAAATGAACTCATGTTCTCCGCCCCCTAATTTGACGCACAGAACGTACGTACGACACGCGCGAAAGGCCCTCCTTTATACACTACGCATGTGTGAAACTCCGCCTGCGTCGCCCGCCCCTGACGTTCGAAATGAACTCATGTTCTCCGCCCCCTAATTTGACGCACAGAACGTACGTACGACACGCGCGAAAGGCCCTCCTTTATACACTACGCATGTGTGAAACTCCGCCTGCGTCGCCCGCCCCTGACGTTCGAAATGAACTCATGTTCTCCGCCCCTTTTTTGTTACGGCGCGTAGTGGAGTTAAAGAATGGCGGAGACACCTGAAATGTTGACGACCTCAGGTAGTGGAGACAGCCCGCAGGCTGGAACGTCTGGAACGTCAACCAAATCTATGAGGCCTAGATTTAGGCCTCTAATATGAGTTTCAAAGAGATGGTGGAGATGGTGGCCATTCTTCGCAAAGACGACTATGATGGCAATTATGGGCCGTACGCACGGCCAAATTTGCGCAAGGCCAAAATAATGGCGAAGGTCGTGGAGACTTTGCAGGCATCATTTGGGGTCCAGCGCTCCAAAGATCAATTGCGCAAAAGATGGTCTGACCTGAAACTCAGGGAGCCGGATCAATACCGACGTATCCGGAAAGTTATAAAAAAAAGTAAGTACTTGTCGTGTTTTTCTCTTGTGTTTATTACCTTGTATACTGCTCCATGTGCTTTTCCTTCCTATACGATTTTTGTTCATCGTTTTAAACGATCTTTGAAGAAACCTCGTTACATATCCATATCTATATATATTTATATCTATATATATATAAATATATAATATATATATATATATATATAAATATATATATATATATATATAAATATATATATATATATATATATAAATATATATATATATATAAATATATATACATATATATAAATATATATATATATATAAATATATATATATATATATAAATATATATATATATATATATAAATATATATATATATATATATATATATAAATATATATATATATATATATAAATATATATATATATATATATAAATATATATATATATATATATATATATATATATAAATATCAATATAAATATATAAATATATATAATCTATATATATATATATATATATATATAAAAATATAGAAATATATATATAAATATAGATATATATATATATATATATATATATAGATATATATAGATATATAGATATATAGATATAGATCTATATATCTATATATATATATATCTATTTGAAATTCTCTTAATTTTTTGGATTTACATTTAGTTAGATATTTAGAGATTTTGTTACAGATATAGAGAGAGATCAAAAGATTATTAACTATATTTTGAGATATTGATATCTATCTATCCGGTATGTCTTTATAATTTTAAATATTGAACTAAAATAGGAACTCTACACAAACCACTTCACTACAAATGTTGGAAAATTATTATGTCCTAAAATATCTGTGTGCTAATTAGATTACTAATTTTTTGGTTCACATAGGGGAAAAATCACTCAGCCAACCACAAGAACACAGTCCACCCCAAGCAAAACAGGATTGGGCAATCAGCCCAAGTCCCATTGACGATGTGGAGGAAGGAGAGGTGGGCGACATGGGCACCCCACCAGGTGAGTGTCTGACACACCAGCTTACGTTAATCTATGCATGGCTGCCTTTTGTTTAATTGAATTTGTCTACTCTATTTTAGGGGATCTGGTTGTGCTTCATTCAAGCAACAGTGACACCCCCGAGGATGTGGAGGAATTAGGCTACATGGCCACCCCACCAGGTCAGTGTCTGAGACAACAGCTTTATTTCTGGTAAGGTAAACTATGTATGTGTGCATATTTCTAAAGACATTTTTTGGTTTCATTCCACTTTAGGTACACAAAGTGACTATTTCACTTCAGAAAGTGCCCAACGGCTAATTGGTCAAATAATGGCCTGGAATCAAGACATGGATGAAATGCGGAATCGGCTGGATCGTATGCAGCAGGAAATGAAGGACATGATTGATGTTTTGGGTCGAATCTAAATGCCCTTTTTTAAACCCCAAAACATCAATCATGTCCTTCATTTCCTGTTTTGCTGACCCCATTCTGGGCCTTCTCTTTCTTTTTTTGGCATAACATAAATGGCTGTTTAACCTAATGTCAAAAAGGAGGGCTGTCAAAAATCCACAAAAAAATAAAAATTGATTTTCTAAAAAACACCAAAAAAAAAAAAAAATTGATTTTAAAAAACAAAAAAAAAAAAAAAAATTGATTTTAAAAAACACCAAAAAAAAAAAAAATTGATTTTAAAAAACACCAAAAAAAAAAAAATTGATTTTAAAAAACACCAAAAAAAAAAAAAAAATTGATTTTAAAACACCAAAAAAAAAAAAAATTGATTTTAAAAAACAAAAAAAAAAAAAAAAAAAATTGATTTTAAAAAACACCAAAAAAAAAAAAAATTGATTTTAAAAAACACCAAAAAAAAAAAAAAAATTGATTTTAAAACACCAAAAAAATAAAAAATAATTAATGTTAAAAAACCAAAAAAATTTAAAAAATTGATTTTAAAAAACAAAAAAAAAAAAAAAAAACTTGCTTTTAAAAAAATAAAAAACTTGATTTTCCAAAAAAAAAGCCTGTTTTCGAAAATCCAAAAGCCCAAAATATTTTTTTGTGGATTAGGTAGAAATATTTAAATATAATTATATTTTGCTACATCATTAAGATACCATTATATTTTTGTCTATGAACATTTTATACTAAATGCAGAACTGAATGCATAACAACCATTAATAAAAACATCTCCTTTTATAGGATTTTAACAAATGTGTGGTTTGTTATTTCAAGGCTCAGTATCAGTTTGGTTATAATTGTCAAAAAGTTGTTTACAGTGGCAATGGAGCTTATTTAGACATTTTTAAAATTCTAATACAGTTGGCACTACAAGTGCTCGACCATAACCTAGGAGACAGCCCAAAAGAAAGGCAAGCAATAAATATAATGCCAGATTTTCAGCAATATTTTTTTTATTGTCAAAAAATTATATATCCTGGCCCATTGCAATGGCCCCCCTACCCATAAAATAATCAACATATTGCTGTCTAACCTGACGGGAACTTTGGGGGGCCAAGCCAGTACGGACAGTATCCAGGCCTGTAAGGTTGGCTTCTATTTGTCCGGCCTCAGGCCCAACTGTGCCTATATAATTGGCAGAATGCTTATTTAAAAAGTTGTGCAGAATGCAGCATGATAAAATTATAAAATTAAGTTTGTATTCCGCCAAATTAATGGCTGTTTGAAACAGGCGGAACCGGCTGGCCAGAATTCCAAACGCATTCTCAACCACTCTTCTAGCTCTGGCCAGCCGGTAATTAAAAACCCTCCTCTCCGGGGTGAGGGTTCTTTGGGGGAATGGCCTCATGAGGTGCTTGCTCAGAGCGAAGGCTTCATCGGCAATGAAGACAAAGGGGAGTCCTTCCACGTTATCCTCATCAGGTGGCAATCCCAGGCCACCACTCTGGAGACGCTGGCAGAACTCCGTCTGGGCAAATACTCCTCCATCCGACATCCGGCCATTCTTCCCCACGTCCACATATAAAAAATCATAGTGTGCCGACACCACCGCCATTAAAACAATACTGTGGAACCCCTTATAATTAAAATAATATGACCCCGAATGGGGTGGTGGCACAATGTGGACATGTTTCCCATCTATAGCCCCTCCACAATTGGGAAAGTCCCAACGGCATGGCAAAATGGGATGCCACAGTCTGCCATTCCTGTGGCGTTGAAGGAAACTGGGGAATCAAACAAGAAAACCAAAATCAATTAATTTGGAAGCTAACATTGCAAGAAAATTAGACAATTAAAAACATTATTGCCCATCATCTGTCTAACATTAAATAATTTAATTCTTCTGGAATAACTAATATGGAAAAAGGCACACTTATCAGATTGCTCACCCCCTCTGATAGAACATTGATTACATTTTAGGGGGTTGTGAAATCCCCAAAAAAAATTACTTTAACAACACGCAGGAATTTAGGGATAACAAAGGCTACAAGACTGCAGTTGTCGCACTCTGCAGGTGCAGTTGCTAACCAGCTTACAGTAAATGAGGTAATGTCAAAAGGCATTCATGTTGCAAAGAGTACACAATCACATGCAAGGGCAATTAATGAAAACACTTTGAGGCTTGCATATGATTTGATGATGGAAATCAGCAGAGCTTCTGCTCATTTACTAAAGCACTGGAACAAATGCACTTGTAGAGTGCACATGCATTTTGCAAAGTGCAACATAGATTTGCTTTATACAAATCAACACCACAGAACATTCAAGCAAATTTTAACGAGGGTGGGGGTGGGGGGGGGTTGTGAAATCTAGCTAATTGCTAATTAGCAGCACACTATTTGGAGTGAGTTCAGGTGGGGGGGGGGGGGTTGTGAAATCTAGCTAATTGCTAATTAGCAGCACACTATTTGGAGTGAGTTCAGGTGGGGGGGGGGGTTGTGAAATCTAGCTAATTGCTAATTAGCAGCACACTATTTGGAGTGAGTTCAGGTGGGGGGGGGGGGGGTTGTGAAATCTAGCTAATTGCTAATTAGCAGCACACTATTTGGAGTGAGTTCAGGTGGGGGGGGGGGGTTGTGAAATCTAGCTAATTGCTAATTAGCAGCACACTATTTGGAGTGAGTTCAGGTGGGGGGGGGGGGTTGTGAAATCTAGCTAATTGCTAATTAGCAGCACACTAAATACACTCCAACAAAATACATTCAAAATGAGTAGACTAGGTGGATATGTTCCCATCACTTCATGCTGGGAAGGTTATTGAAGGAAACTATACATGCATGACAAAAAATAACAGGAAAAAATCCCAGCATGGGTGAGGATAAAAAGGGGACATTCACACTATATTGCAATGATGGGAAGTAGTGTTTGAAGCAAGAAATACATTACATTATCAAAGATTACATAAAAGAACATGTGATGCTAATAAAATAAAAATAGCTTACCTTAATATAGTCCTTCTGCAGGACCTGTATGATGGCAGAACAGGTCTCTGGGATAATGATCCCCAGAGCCTGGGGGGAGATGCCTGTCGAGAACTTAAGGTCCTGCAGGCTTCTCCCTGTGGCCAAATACCGCAAGGTAGCGACCAGCCTCTGCTCCGGAGTGATGGCTTGCCTCATGCAGGTATCCTGCCTGCTGATATAGGGGGTCAGCAAAGCCACCAAACGATCAAAAACGGGGTCCCGTCATCCGGAGAAAGTTCCTGAAATCCTCAGGATTATTCTCACGGATCTCACGGAGCAAAGGCATGTGACAGAACTGGTCACGCTGAAGCAACCAATTCTTGGTCCATGAACTCCTCCTCGCCCTGTTCATGGACTGGTCTTGGGCTGAAGAATAAACTACAGCACCAAGCACATACAATGCACGAGCTCTACGACGAGTACGTACAGGTAACATGGCTTCAAAACGGTCGGCTGGTCAGAACGCACTAAACAGAACGCACTGAAGAACAGCAAGGCCTGTGAAGAACGACCTGAAAATCAGGAACGAGCGGCCAATAAAACAAAGATTTCTCAATGCCAACTG